>JAECZT010000010.1:0-495890 GCA_020055645.1 Tomocerus qinae | reverse complement strand
CCATAGTAAGCCAAGTCAATATCCAACTAACAGGCAGTCAGTAACAGTCAGTATCGGGCAGTATCCGTAAATCCATAATAGGGATAAACAACTTGTAATAAATTAATAATAATATCAAACTTACTCCCAACTTGAGACTTAGAATTATAACCATAGAATAATGAAGTACAAACTGCTATGCTGTGGAAACTGATTTCATATGGATACCCACTTCCTTGACATACTGTATTATCAACTAGACTGTAAGTACTAATAACTGCAAATATAAATGTAAATATTGAAATAAGATGACACTTTATTTCAAAGCAAAAAACTTTTCCATATAAAAAGCAGATAATACTAATTGCACAGTTACTTTGTACATTGTGGCAATTTCTTGACACTATTTAAGCATTTTTATTGCACTTTGGACATTTAGTTAGTTGATAATTTTAGCGCTATATGTTGTTAATACGGGATAATTTATACTCTTAATTTTTGCTTAATTACTATGGATACGACAATTTAACCTGGATTTTGATTTTCAGAAAACAACTTGGAGTCGTTACAATTAGTGAGCGATTACTATTTTGCATGTACTATTGCAAAGGTGTTCCCACACTAAATGGAAGCATTGACTAGCGTTCCCGTTTTCAAAAATATTTTCCATCCCCGCTTAAAGCGTTAATTGAACCACCATTGCATTTTTGGTCTCTAAAATGTTTTTTGAAGACATTTGCAAGTGAATTAGCAGTAAATGCACGAGAGATTTTTTTGAAGAAAATTTTAAAATTACGAGCTTTGATTAATACTCTGCATCTAAATTATATCTTGTTTTCGAGTTTTTCTGGCCTTCTTCCCTTATATTTCTCCAGGTTTTTAACGTGTAATTTTATATGCAGTAGAAACCCTATGCTCGCATTCTTATACGGAGTTAATCCATATGTTGACACTTCCGGAAGTAGTAAATCCATGTTGACACTTCCAGAAGTAGTAAATCCATGTTGACATTACCACAAGTGGTAAAAATAAATGTTTTTACTTCTAAAAGCAGTAGAAACCCTATGGAATGTTAATTGGGAAGTGGCGGTGAGATATAGACTACATGTTGGTGAAACTATTTTGTTGTTTTTGAAATGCCGGGCCTTTCTTCAAATTTTGATTGCTTAGAAAATAAAAAACTACTATCAAAAATGATAAACGAGACTGCTCCAATGTTTAAATTTTTTGAAAAAAAGTGCACGATCTTATGTTGTAAATGTGTATAATATCTAAAGTCATTTCTCATATCCATCTCGCAGAATCCTGAAAAATGTTTTCAATCTCTTAATACCGATCTTTACTCAAAAATAGAACGCTTCGGAACAGATCTATGCTATATTATAATTACCGGAAATTTGTATTTATGTCTGTGTGAGTGTCCACTCCCAGTTTACATAGTTTAAATGTTTACAATAGAAGCGGTACAATGCCTTTGTCAACACTTTTTAAAGCAATGAAACCCTATGTTGACACTTCTAGAAGCATTAAAAACTTATATGTGCACTTCTGAAAGCAGTAGAAACCTATTTTGGCACTTCTAGAAGCAGTAAAACTGTATTGTTAACACATCTAATAGCAATAAATACCCATGTCGTCACTTTTAGAAGCTTAGAAAGCCTATATTTTAAATTTTTATACCGCGAGAAACTGCAAAGCAGACAGCGCATTGCCCGAATGGCAATGTGCGGTTTTACCACTAGTATAGTATGCAGTTAAATCCTGATTCAATTTCCATTGACACCGATTGCTCGTAAACTAGCAGCTTCTGTAAAACATGGCATATATGACAGCGTAGAGAATTCTTCTGCGGGCTGTGCATTAATTTGAAACCAACTATCCGGTTTCAACTTTAGCCGTAGGAACCGGAAGAATGAACTTTAAAATTGTTTGGTATCTCCTTGGCAAATTAGTACAAATGCATCATAGTCAGGGAACTAAAAGGTACTCCTTCTTTACAAAAAAGGTAAAAAGTACTACTTTTTCTAAAAAAGCAGTCCTTTTTACTTTTTTAACCTTATTTACATGTAAAGTGAAGTAAATGGGGCACTTAAAAACATCAAAAAAGGTAAAAGGCAAAAAAGGTCTTTTTTTGTTCCCTGATCATAGTCAATTGGGCAATGTGATTAGAACCTATGGCAGTCACATTGCAATATGGTATTGGATGAAATGGAGTCGATGGACTAGTAATTAGCAATACAATTTCCATTTCCAAATTTAATCTTCAAAGATACGAACTAATGAGTGAACTGAATTAGCATCGCTAGACAAAATCTCAATAATAATAATAATGTTGGATTTATAGATGCATTATTCCTGTTACGTGGTATTCTGATTCTCAATAGTCCCAGTCACATTCACATACCAATGCAAATACGGAGTACCAAGAACAATTCCAGATATGAAAAATATATTAGGCTTGAGGGCACTGACATGGGTTGTAAAAAATTTATAATAAGTAAAATTTCAGGGATGGAAAATATTTTCATTGAGTGAGACTCCAGGCATAGAAAATGAAAAATTGTAATATAGGCACGCTCAATACTACTAATACAAACACTTGCACTTTCCCGGCTTGTGGTGGATTTTACTTACCGCAAAAATATGAACTATTGATCTCCCCTAAAGCGGGGGTTTGAGGGCGGCAGCCCCCAATAAAAAATAAAATTATCTTGTCACATACATAATATATTTTGCGAAAAAATCAAACTTTTCGAGATGTAGCTCAAATAACATAATATTTATCATTTTTTCATAGATGTAAAACTTACATTATAAACTAGGCAGGGATGAACAATATTTAGAAAATTGAGACATGTTGATTAGAAGTTTACTCGAACATTGCACATTACATTACCATTTCAATAGTTACAAAAATTTGCGAAGACTAATTTTTTACTTGTAACTTGTTTTTATTGTCAATTTCTGCAACTATGATAGGTACCTATATAAATAATTTCGAAATATACATAATCTGGTTAAAATTTTTCTAGTTCGTAGTTATATGATAGTTATAACCAGATTTATCAAGAAAAACAATAAAATTAAATTAAAGGTTAAAAACCTGGACAAATATACGGGAAGAAGGCCAGAAAAACTCGAAAACAAGGTATAATTTAGATGCAGAGTATTAATTAAAGCTCGTAATTTTAAAATTTTCTTCTAAAAAATCTCCCCGTGCGTTTACAGTTAATTTCCTTGCAACAACCCTAAAACTTGCCTAAACATTAGAATTACACTACAGTATGTCAATAAAGTAAGTATCCATAGGAAATCCGTATCCATAGTACCCAGCCATAGTAAGCCAAGTCAATATCCAACTAACAGGCAGTCAGTAACAGTCAGTATCGGGCAGTATCCGTAAATCCATAATAGGGATAAACAACTTGTAATAAATTAATAATAATATCAAACTTACCCCCAACTTGAGACTTAGAATTATAACCATAGAATAATGAAGTACAAACTGCTATGCTGTGGAAACTGATTTCATATGGATACCCACTTCCTTGACATACTGTATTATCAACTAGACTGTAAGTACTAATAACTGCAAATATAAATGTAAATATTGAAATAAGATGACACTTTATTTCAAAGCAAAAAACTTTTCCATATAAAAAGCAGATAATACTAATTGCACAGTTACTTTGTACATTGTGGCAATTTCTTGACACTATTTAAGCATTTTTATTGCAATTTGGACATTTAGTTAGTTGATAATTTGTTGTTAATACGGGATAATTTATACTCTTAATTTTTGCTTAATTACTATGGATACGACAATTTAACCTGGATTTTGATTTTCAGAAAACAACTTGGAGTCGTTACAATTAGTGAGCGATTACTATTTTGCATGTACTATTGCAAAGGTGTTCCCACACTAAATGGAAGCATTGACTAGCGTTCCCGTTTTCAAAAATATTTTCCATCCCCGCTTAAAGCGTTAATTGAACCACCATTGCATTTTTGGTCTCTAAAATCTTTTTTGAAGACATTTGCAAGTGAATTAGCAGTAAATGCACGAGAGATTTTTTTGAAGAAAATTTTAAAATTACGAGCTTTAATTAATACTCTGCATCTAAATTATATCTTGTTTTCGAGTTTTTCTGGCCTTCTTCCCTTATATTTCTCCAGGTTTTTAACGTGTAATTTTATATGCAGTAGAAACCCTATGCTCGCATTCTTATACGGAGTTAACCCATATGTTGACACTCCCGGAAGTAGTAAATCCATGTTGACACTTCCAGAAGTAGTAAATCCATGTTGACATTACCACAAGTGGTAAAAATAAATGTTTTTACTTCTAAAAGCAGTAGAAACCCTATGGAATGTTAATTGGGAAGTGGCGGTGAGATATAGACTACATGTTGGTGAAACTATTTTGTTGTTTTTGAAATGCCGGGCCTTTCTTCAAATTTTGATTGCTTAGAAAATAAAAAACTACTATCAAAAATGATAAACGAGACTGCTCCAATGTTTAAATTTTTTGAAAAAAAGTCCACGATCTTATGTTGTAAATGTGTATAATATCTAAAGTCATTTCTCATATCCATCTCGCAGAATCCTGAAAAATGTTTTCAATCTCTTAATACCGATCTTTACTCAAAAATAGAACGCTTCGGAACAGATCTATACTATATTATAATTACCGGAAGTTTGTATTTATGTCTGTGTGAGTGTCCACTCCCAGTTCCCAAATGTGTACAATAGAAGCGGTACAATGCCTTTGTCAACACTTTTAAAAGCAATGAAACCCTATGTTGACACTTCTAGAAGCATTAAAAACTTATATGTGCACTTCTGAAAGCAGTAGAAACCTATTTTGGCACTTCTAGAAGCAGTAAAACTGTATTGTTAACACATCTAATAGCAATAAATACCTATGTCGTCACTTTTAGAAGCTTAGAAAGCCTATATTTTAAATTTTTATACCGCGAGAAACTGCAAAGCAGACAGCGCATTGCCCGAATGGCAATGTGAGGTTTTACCACTAGTATAGTATTGTAATAATCCAAGTAATAAACCTGACCGTTTACGTGAAGATTAAGGGTCGGGCCCTCCGTAACCCGATAAACTTGAATATTCGTAAGACTAGTACTCGTGAAGATTAGGTTATGCATTAGGTCGGAATAAATATTAGCAGATCTCTTCTCTGGGCTCTCCATAAAACGCAACTGGAGCATTTTTCTCTCTTTATTATTTCTTCATCTCTGTTCTTGTTACATTCCATTCGTAATCACTTATACAGATCATGAGACATTTTATTTACAAAAGTTTTGTTTTGTTTAACTCTTTTCTATGCGTTGTATCTTACAATGGTAAATGATTATGTTATTTGCATCTTAAATTATTATCATGACATACCAACGTTAACTACCTAATTATGCTTATACACAGAGTTAAATAAAATAAATTCACCACCTACCTATCTTGACTCTGATCTAAATAACGCAAATGAATTTACATTACATTTTCGTAACTACCTACTTATTCAACCGATTTTAGCAATTTACTTAATTCTTTTTATATGTATTTCGGGCATTCATGACACTCTCCCTACTTAAAATTCTGACTAACTCTGTTGGAATGAATTTTCAAACTTTTTTGTTATGCCCGAAACTAATCGTCTTACGAATGGAAGTCTTTATTTACAAACTTGTGTTGTTATATAAATTAACAAAGATGTACCTTTGTGCCCAGAACGAAAATTATCTTGTACCTACTTTATTGAGTTCACCTTTTCTATCCTAGTCCGCCTACTGCCATTACCTGGGGGTAAGGTGTAAAAACTCAAATCAAGGTGGAAAAGACAAAATTTGAGAAAACCTTTACCCGAGACGGACATCTATTCCTCATTTCATTAAACTAAGTTGATAACAGGTATTTACATTCTAACACTCTGACACCAATAATCTATACAGATTTTCCGATGTATCTATCTAAATTATGACCTTTCTGCCGACTAATTATATAAATTAAAGACACAAGATTTTCAATCTATTTTATACACAATTACAATATATCTATATTTTGGCACTTCCAAATGGATTTTCCACGAAGTCGTATATTATCATCCAAACACTATTTCCATTAGCATCTCGGAGATACCTCACCACATGAACGGTCCGCTAGCAAACGGATCCATCCCATGCAACAAGGCACCCAACACGAAATGAAAATAGAAATGTGCCCTTTTCAGGTTGCCATTAATGTCGTGTTCGCTTCTACTTCCTGGAGGAAAGGCTCCGTGGGTGCCGCCCTGTATGGTATCCAGAAATTGAACTTTCTTTTCACAAGAACGGTCGTGGTCATAGAACTCTGTGACAGTCATCAGGAAAAGGTACCAAGGTTCGTCACCCAAATAGGATTTTCCCTCAGGAGGTTCCATGACTTCGATATTTACTCGTTTCAGGAAATTCAAAAAAAAATAAATATTAGTAATGTTCTTATGACATAATTATCTGTTTGTTTCCCGTTTCCTTTTCATCATTTACTTCTTTTTTCGTTATAGATTTGTTCTTAGTGCACTTATAACTCTCTTGTCCCGTTATTTACAAAATACCTCCCTTAACATTTAGTTGCCTGCACGGGGGACTGGGATGTGCTCGTCACATACCGGGTAACGAGTCCACGTTCCGAAGGCGTTATTCTATTCCATACCTCCTGAAACTAGCTTGGTTACTCACTTCCAATCTGGAATCTTTTCGAGGGGTTGAATAAAGAGATCGGAACATGGTCAGGACAACTCCATGGGTTCCCAAGGACCCATGGTATTGATATTTATTGTTTTTCTCATCTTGTTTACCTTTACTCACAATGCGTTGTTAATTGATTCACCCGGGTGATTAGTACATTACCTGCTTGATCTATATGATTATTCAATACCATGCTAATATGTTACCCGCTTTCCATTATTTCTTTTTTTAGGTGCAATACCCAACACCCTTACACTCCTATATTTTCGGTAACTTATTATTAAGTACCAATATTTACACGGTAGTATGTTGTTTTCAGAATTTTCGAACTTTTAGAGTTTTCTGTTGAATAAACCTCCTCCCTTGGCACCCAAATAGTGAACTGTTCCATCAGGGCCCACGGCTTACATAACGTCTTTACCGGTCACCTGCCCAGTCTAGCGATCTGGGTGGACAAAAGAAGGTCCATGAACCGCACGCATCTTTTGCGTATAGTACCCCACATGGGGTTTCAACTACCGAGTGCCAAGTGATTCGGCAAATCCACAGAGCATAGACAAAACACATTTTGATGAAACGAATTGTTCCAAACTTGTTGTTTCTAAATGTTGAGAATAAAAGAGATACGTACCAAAAATGTCATTACACCAAGATGAATAACTGCACTCCTGCCTTATTACTCTGCCTGATTCCTAACAGAAATTGTAAATGAACGGTGCAGACGTAATGATGTAAAGACGTAAATGTTTGCTTAGCTTAATAAGAAAACGAAATAAATCAAAATGCATACATTGGACAATTGTGTGAAATAAAGGTCAAGGACTACCATATCAGATGACCAAAAACTTACTTTATATTTATTATTCAATAAGTGTGATACAAAACATGACTTCCTACCTGTTATGTTTTGTGGCTTCACATACCTATTTATTTAACCATCAACCCTAGTGCTATATTCTTATTAAATTGCCAGAGTAACCATCTCTGTAGTCAAATTATTAACACTCTTATCCTTTCTTCTACATTTGCAACAAATTACCAAAATGAGAATAAGCATAAGTTTAACAAGAATCAAAATGATGATTGGCAATGGACCATAGAACCATTTTTTACATTTTCCTTTTGGAAATATTTCTTTCGGACCAATTTGTACAGAAGTATTTAATTGAATATTTGTTGGACCGACATTAACAGTTGCAGGAACACTTATCTCATGATTAAGGTCAAACAAACCTGCATTTACCTTTTCTAATGCTTCTAGTGTCCCTAAAATTGCCAGTGTTCTACTAATAATTCTATTATATTCCAAACCTGCTCTAAATCCAAATGATAATCCAAAAATGGCTCCAATTGTGCCTGTCCAACCTCCTAATATAACGATACCTGTCCACTGTACCATAGGTACTTGTACAATTTTAACAAGCGTTTTGCTTTTTACTATATCTATGGATCTATTAAATAATATTTCTAAAGTCTCGTTAAAACACATGAAATCTGACTTATTATATTTATCTTTATCTTCTTCATGACTGCCCGTGGTAGTATTCGATTCAGGTTTAACCACTTCATGTAGATAGGGCCTCGTTCCATCTTTTATGATTGCATTCCCAGACAGATACCAACTATGGCTGGGAGTTGTGAACAATAGCCCACAGATAACCATAACCGTCATCCATCGATTCTGGAACCTGGATGACACAAACTTGCTTTAGTTTCCTTTCCCTAATTCTCGCTGACCTACGAATCTCTATCTTTCTCAAAAAGGTACTGTTGTCACCGTACCTTTTTGAGAAGTATCTATATCCGGAATATCGACATTATCTTTATGTACAGAAGTTTTACTTACATTTTTATCCGATAATGTTGGCTGGGTCTCTTTCTCTGTTGGGTTTTCAACTACAACACCGTCTTTGTAATACTGTAATAGTCTAGCACTTGTTATAATACTTTTGGCTTTTTCGTCACCAATTAATCTTATCACAAATGTCAAATCTCCTAGTTTGTGAGTAATTATGTATGGTCCTCGTAATTTATTTTGCAGTTTGTCTGGCTCTCCCTTTTTCCTAGTAGGTACCTCGTATAGTACCTCGTCTCCTACTCTCAAAACACACTCTTTCCTATTCCTGTCAAAGTATTTCTTCGCCTGTCGCTGTGAGATAACTAAATTATCTCTAGCGATCTCCATTCCTTTCTTATATCTAGCCAGGAATGTGTCCGCGGCCAATGACCGGGTAGGGAGGTTAATCATAACGTCGACAGGAAATTCCAGATCTCTGCCAAACATTAAAAATGATGGAGTTTCCAAAAGTGAACTATGTATGGCAGAGTAATATGCCATAACGCTATTAGGAAGGATCTTTATCCAGTCTCTAAATTCTCCGTACTCTGCAATTTGCTTTCCTATCATTTCTGCTAACGTTTTATTCATTCTTTCTACACTACCTATAATGTTATGAACATAACTATGACAGAATTTATGCTGAAACTGAAAAGTTTCTGCTAAGCAAGTCATTAATTTGGATCTAAAACATGTTGCATTGTCCGTTAATAATATTCGGAATGCGCCAAAGTACTGTATAATTCTATCGATTAAAAATTCTGCAACTTCCGTAGCTGATGTAGCTTGCAACGTGCCACAGACTACGTATCTAGTTATCATACATGTACTCACAATGACGTATTTCATATTATTTGTTGTTTCTGGGTAAGGTCCTAAAATATCTATGGCCCAGAAACTTCCCGGTTGCATAGTTTCTCCACCTAATATGGGATCTATGGGTTTTAGTAGACCATGCCGCTTTCTTAATGGCACTTTATGTAGTCTACATTTTAGACACTTATCGATATATTCTTTAGCCTGAGTGGTCATACCTGGCCAAAAGAATCTTTGGCCTAACCTAGCCAGTGTTTTTTGATGGCCAAAATGACCTGCAAATTTGGATGCATGGTAAAGTTCGAGAACTAATCCTCTCAATGCAACGGGCACTACGATTTTACTTATGCCTCTATTTACATACCATAATAGGCCTTTATCCAAAACAAAGTTCGGATTACAGTCTAGATTATTAATTATTTCTCTACAGTACTCGTCAGAGAAGTGTAGCTGACCGAAATTAATTCCGATTTCAGATGCAGATAATATTGCATCTTCCTTGTTCAAAACGCACTCTTCCTCAGATACTGATTCTCCTTTTTCCAATTTCTCCGATAGGGCATGAATCTTATTTACATAAGCATTTCTCTCCTCATCGATCAGACAAAAGGTAATTAAGTCTGTCACGTGAGAAGCCGATAACGGTTTCTCAAACGGATTTCTACTCAATGCATCAGGAATTACATTGTGCTTTCCAGCACGATGTACTATTTGACATGTAAACTCTTGGAGCTTGAGAGCCCATCTTACAATCCTTGTTTAAACGGGATCTCTTAAGTTCTGTAAATAAGTCAAAGCTATGTGATCGGTTCGAATAATGAAGGGTTTCAGAGCTACATAGGGTCTGAAACAATCCAGAGAGAACATTAAAGCTAACGCTTCTTTCTCTGGTATCGACCACTTTAACTCATTTCCTACAAGAGTTCTACTGATATGGTGGATTGGGATCTCTCTCCTTTTGGTTCTACCTTTATCTGTGACAAAGGGTTCTACCTGGACCAACACTCCCGCGACAGCATAATCACATGCGTCGGTATGGATCTCAATAGCGCGGTCCGGCCTAAAGTGTTCTAATAAAGTCGCTTTTACCAAAGCATCTTTTAATTCTTCAAAGCTATATTGTTGTTCGGAAGCCCAATGTAATGTGCTGTCCGATTTCTTAAGCAGTTCATACAAAGGTTTTGCTACAAATGCCAGTTTTGGGACAAATTTCCTATAGAAGTTTATCATTCCAAGGAATGATCGTAATTTCTTTAAAGTATTAGGGATGGGCATGTTTTTAATGCACTCTACTCTTTTTGGATTGGGCTTAACGCCCTGTCCGTTGACTACGAAACCTAACATTTCAATTTCCTCGTATAAAAATTTACACTTTTGAGCCTTAAGCTTTACGTTATGTTCTCTTAATCGGTTGAGAACTATGATCAGCCGCTCATTGTTTTGTTTATGATCTTTTCCGTGACAAGTTAAATCGTCAATGTAGTATGCTACTAAATGTCGCATGTCTGCAAACATTAAATCAACTAACAAGGCAAAGGTCATTGGACTATTCTTCAAACCAAATGATATTCGTGTCCAAACGAAACTACCATCTTCCGTAATGAAACAAGTTTTGAGATGTGAGCCATCTTTCTTGTTCATCATGACCTGCCAAAAACCGGATATCGCATCGAGGGGGCTAAATGAAGCACTTCCTGCCATTGATTCAATGACTTCATCGATGCGGGGAATTGGATAGCTATGAAAATTTGTTACACTGTTTAGTTTTCTATAATCGATACAGAATCTTAAGCTACCATCTGGTTTTGGCGCTAAGACAACATTTGCACAATACGGGCTGTAAGCCCTTTCAAAAACACCACAAGCAAGCATTTCTGCTACCTGTTTCCTAATAATTTCTCTTTCAGCCTGAGAATGTCTTGGCCTAAGTTTCTCTCTGACAGGGGGATGATCTCCTGTGTCAATGCTATGCGTAATGGTAGAGGTACAACCCAATTGTGAGTTCGTAAATGCAAATCTGTCTTGATACTCTATTATGATCTTTCTAGTTTCTTCTCTGTCTTTCTCTGGTGCATTTGGATTAATATCAAATGCGTTAATGTCAAATGCTCCTTCCTCTAGTGAATACAACGTTTCAAATTCTTCAATAGTCATTTCAGACCTCTCCATCGGCTCTGCATAACCGATTCTCAAGTTTCTATTCAACTTAGTTGGGTTATCACCCAAGTTGAAGATCATGATTGCTACCGTTTCCGAACTAATAAGATGTGGCATAATAAATATCCCAAAATTTATTTCTTCTTCTTCCCATGGTCGAAACAAACTATCGGAACTCAACCTTGATACGTTTTCAAATTTAATCGGGACGCAAGAAAAGGAATGTGGTGACAACACCACGTCATCTTTTATTTTCCCTATCCCATACTTATTATAATGATCAAGCTTTTCTTCTAAAATACAATCTCATCATTCTCTTTTTCATATCCATTACATTCACTACTTCACAACTTCTCTTTCATACTCTCTTTTCCAAAAATCAGTCTCTTCATTAGCAGAAGGACATTCCATTCCAAAGCAGCATATCTTCATTCAAATCATCCTTATGACATGTGTCTAAACAACGTTCTATACAACAGTCATAGTCAAAATTGTCATTTATTTCCATAATATTCTCCGGTTCCTGCTCCGGTAGAGACTGTGCACAAACAGATTGGTTGGCCAGACCAGCCTGCGATACATGCCTCACCATCGCCTGAACCGCCCCGGGGTCTCTTATCAATCATCTCATCAATTCTCTCGTTGCTGCCCTTCCGTGTAACACCGTCCGTGTAGAACACTGGGGTCTTACTCTCAACATTCTTATCATTCTTTCCGTTGCTGCCCTTCCGTGCCACACCGTCCGTGTTAAACACTGGGGTCTTACTCTCAACATTCTCATCATTCTTTTCGTTGCTGCCCTTCCGTGCCACACCGTCCGTGTTAAACACTGGGGTCTTACTCTCAACATTCTCATCATTCTTTTCGTTGCTGCCCTTCCGTGCCACACCGTCCGTGTTAAACACTGGGGTCTTACTCTCAACATTCTCATCATTCTTTTCGTTGCTGCCCTTCCGTGCCACACCGTCCGTGTTAAACACTGGGGTCTTACTCTCAACATTCTCATCATTCTTTCCTCTTAAGTCATAATTCACTTGTCCGTAATTTATGTCAAAGTCATTCTCTTTAAAATGTCTCAAGTCATTTTCGTTCCCTCTCTCATTCACAGCATATATTTTACAAGCAATGTTCCTTTTTACAGAGGACGACGCATTGACCTTATTTACAGTTTGGGAGGACTTTTCAGTGATCAGCTGAAGCATCGCAATAACATTATCTATCTGCAATGGATGTGGACTTCCTTCTAACTCTACACCTTCGAACCAAACCCTTCGTTTACGACAGCTAATCCAACCTCCATGCTTCTCCAAAATATCCATACCAATTATGATTAACCCTTCAGGGATATTTTCAACTACATTAAGATATTCAGAAAATTCTATATTTGCTATGTTAATAATTTCTTTCCTTTTACTACTAGTGGACTCTGAGTGGCACTACGGATGCGAATATTAGTATCCACAATGTCACTCCGGTCTCTAAGCATACCACTATGAATAACACTGGTAGATGCTCCCGTATCAATCATGCATTGTACCGTTATTCCATCAAATATGATGGGACAATATAATTGTTTACCACTACCTCCTAAAGCTAAAATGTGTTCAGTGATTTCATTATCCTCTGCGGGGATACTCTTCTTATCACAATGGCCTTCCCCTTGGCTCATTGCGATTGCTGGTTTCCCTCCGTCTTTGGGGGAACTATGGGCTTCTTACTGTCTCTACCTCCCCGAATTGATCTACCTCTGTAACCGCCTCTTCCTCTACAAGGGGGCGCTTGATTGTCGTCGAGGTGGCAATCACGCGCAATATGGCCGACATTATTACACTTATAGCATGCGCGTGGGTCATTCCCATAATTCTGGAATCTTTGTCTACCTCCTCTTCCACCTCGAGAGCTGTAACCATAATAACCTCTTTGGTTTTGGGGATAGTAGTTCCTTTGTCCTTGGCGTGGAGGATAGGACTGCTGTTGGGAGTTGGTCTGATTTTGTGACTGTCCCTTGCTGGGTGGATTGCTTTTATTTGTAGTCCACGCTTTCTGCATCTTTGAGAACCTGTCATCAAGTTGTTTCCCGAATTCCTTGATAAGAGCTGCTATCTTCTCCGGCGGCTCTTCCGTGGATTTCATCGTAGCAATCCTCTTGGTTCCACTATTTTGAGCTCTTTTTCGGTTAATTGCTTGTCTACCTGCGTCTATTTCGTTTAACTTCCTCTTTAAACTGTCGAGACTCGAGAAACTTTTGTTGACCACTTTTTCATAATAGAAATCGTTAAGTTTTTCTATGATTTGTTGTATCAGCATCTCTTCGCTTAGAGGACTTCCTGCTTCTTAATGGCTGCTTGTAATTCGTATAAAGAATGTTGAGGCCGACTCGTCCGGTCGCATCTGCATCACGATAAATGCCTGAGCATTATTTTTATCAAACTCCAATAAGAATTCCTTTTTTAGTTCTGGCCATGTCACTTTCGCGAAGCCGTTAACCATATTTCCATGTCCATCATCTTCTAACTCTTCTTCATTCATTTTTGCGATGAACAATTCTAGCCACATGGATGCTGTTCCGCCCAGAACTGATGCAAAATGTTTCTTCTTCTCAGCTTGTGTCATGGCTGACGTCATGGATTCGTATTTTCGTAAGAATTCTTTCGCCATTCCAGGCTCTCTGCTGTCCCCAACGAACATTGTATGGAATGATTGTAATATGTTCACTCCAAATGTAGGCGCTGGTTGTTGTGCTAGTAGACCAATTTCTTCGTCAATATTAGCTGGTGTCCGAGGAAGGATATGGTAGGACATACGACTTTGCCTACCGTCAGAGGGGATTGACCTTGCCGGGTTACCAGTAGCCGTAGATGGTCTCCCGGTGTTACCAGTGCCCACCTCCGGGACTGTATCGAAGAGTCTCAACAGCTGGGCACGGATTGTTTCACGGCCAGGAGGTCCGGTTGGAGTAGAAGTTGGCGGTGGTTCCCTTGCCGCCCTTCTAACGATGACACTTTTTGCATTGTCAGCCTTCAACTGGTCTCTGACAGCTACCATTTCGTCTCTTAAAGCGAGGACGACCTTAAAATTGGCCTGAACTTCAGCCTGTTTTCTTTTTAACTCTTCGGTGTCTTTCTGATACTGCTTTCGCAACGCCTCTAACGTTTCCATGTCGAGAACGTGCGGCGGTGCTTCTTGACTTTTCTCTGAAATGGGGCTAGAGGCATTTGACCTCTGGGGCTCTTCGTCTGTATCATCCTCAACAAATGGATTTCTAGGGGGGTTCCCTATGGTACCAGCACTGGTGGATTGTGCTGCTTGGTCATCTGTTCCCCTTGCTCCTCTTTAGGCTGAAGCACGTGTATTCCTCTCGTCTCCAGCGCTCACCCTGTCTCTTCGGAAGTAGACGCCGGCGCTTCTCAGCGACGTCCGTCTACTGCTTGCCATGGTCGATGCTGTAACATCCATGGTACCTGGTTGGTTTTCTTCTCGTTCCTCCTCCTGTTCTGAATGCTTAGCTTCATCTACCTGGGGAGGGACCAAGCTTTTCCCAGTTGGACGACCTCTAGGCCTACCCCTGGTTTTCGTGACTTTACTGCTCGATATTGGGGCAGCTTTCGATGACTGGCCACCACCTTCATTAGCTGGTGTTGACATATTGAAGTCTTTTGTCTTAATTGGAACTCAAGTCTTAAAACTTAAAACACACTTCACTTGTATCACTTAACATCTATTTTGTATCTTTAAGTAGTTGATTGTAGTCTATTGTTTACTCTAACGCTCTTATAATAACCAAGATTGTAGTAATGACCATTGCTATAGCACTCACAACAAACATAAACAATTGCAAGTATATGAGTCCTAAATTTGGGCCACGTTCCAGTAAAATCTGGACACTCACCATACAAAACAGTAATAACCAAAATGGCCAAACAGGTGGCAAATCCATTTTTGTAAATTACGTGCACTACTGTGTTTACTGTTTTCACCAAAATCAAAATCGAAAGTTATTAGTTTCCAGTGGATCCAAATCCTTGGGATCCACGGCTAGTGTTTTTAAGTTGATCCACTATTTCTACCTTTGGAGTTTTGTAGCACTCTAAAGCTAGCTGAGCAATTTTCTGCCCAATTGAGATACTAATAGTTTCTTGTCCTACGTTGTGGAACACAACTTTAAGTTCACCAGTATAGTCTGGGTCACATACTCCCGCTCCCACTAGTAAATGTTTTTGTAAAGAAATGCCTGATCGGAGGGCAATCCTAATGTAGGTTCCTATTGGGGGAGAGGCAGCTATGCCAGTCCTGACAGTTTTTGTCTCACTAGGTTTTAAGGTGACCTCCTCAATGGCATGTAGGTCATAACCTACTGAACTTTCAGTTGCGCGTGTAGGGATCACAGCGTTGGTGTGTAATTTCACAACTTTCAGCACACTCATACTTCGAACACTTAGTATCTAGTTAAGGCTTTAAAAGTTTTCTTAATTCTTAATTTTTTTCTGCTGACACTTTTCTTTGTTTACTCGTTACTTCTTTACACCCGTTTGGTACCTATTGTCTGCTCCGTTTTTATCTGATTCTGGTACTTTGAAGGTTACCATTTGCTTACCATTTCCGCTCTTCTTTGGTCGTTTCCCACTACTCTCCGGTTGATCTCTATCTAGGAATACCAACACTGAGGGTACTGGACCCATTAGTCCTTCACCATTTGGTAGCCTTTCCACAAAGTTCAAAATTTTTCTCCTATTTTTTTCACTCATTTTCGGTTTTTCTTAAAGTTATTGTTTTTTTGGAATTTAGTTCCCCCGTCATCGGACGGGTAATGTCACTAGTTAATAGGTTAATGCACTTTTTAAATATTGGTTTAACTATTGATTTATTTAAATTTTGTTCCGCCCGTCACTAGGACGGGTAACGTCAATAGTATGTAGGTACTCACTTTTTAATAACTTTCTGTTAATTTGTTAGAAAATAATTTATTTATATTTTTTGTTTGCCCGTCGTGGACGGGTAACTTCACTAATATTTCGGTATTCACTTTTCCTAGAATGTCTCACATATCCCCTACTTCACTTTTTATTTGAAAATTTTCTAAGTACCGAATTTTCAAAAAAATCGGCGTGGATCTTAGGGTGGGCGTGGCCACTTTAAATTATTTGGACTCGTTCGGTGTCCACTTTTTCAATATTTATTTTCGTATTCATTTATAGATAATTTTGTGTGACTTAAAATTTTTCAATCGAAAATTACCTTATTTATTCCAGTTCTGTCCTTAGAGACAATAAAAGAATTTGCTTACTTTGTTTCTGAAGATAATTTTGTTTACCATTCTGAGACACTTCCACTGTCCAGTGATCACCCAACAATGTACATTAATTATTCACTTATTAATATCGTCCGATTCTCGCTCGTCCTTTTTTAATCCGAAGATTCACTTTAAGTGCGAATTTTCCTATCCTTCTCCACAAGTTTCTTCACTTCACTTCATTCAGGTTTTAATTCACTACTTGTCTTCTGAGTTCTTTTTCCCCGTCAAGGGGTCCTTCAACCGAAGAGACCCTCAAGGGATCCCACTTCTGACACCATGTAATAATCCAAGTAATTAACCTGACCGTTTACGTGAAGATTAAGGGTCGGTCCCTCCGTAACCCGATAAACTTGAATATTCGTAAGACTAGTACTCGTGAAGATTAGGTTATGCATTAGGTCGGAATAAATATTAGCAGATCTCTTCTCTGGGCTCTCCATAAAACGCAACTGGAGCATTTTTCTCTCTTTATTATTTCTTCATCTCTGTTCTTGTTACATTCCATTCGTAATCACTCATACAGATCATGAGACATTTTATTTACAAAAGTTCTAACTCGTTTCTATGCGTTGTATCTTACAATGGTAAATGATTATGTTATTTGCATCTTAAATTATTATCATGACATACCAACGTTAAGTACCTAATTATGCTTATACACAGAGTTAAATAAAATAAATTCACCACCTACCTATCTTGACTCTGATCTAAATAACGCAAATGAATTTACATTACATTTTCGTAACTACCTACTTATTCAACCGATTTTAGCAATTTACTTAATTCTTTTTATATGTATTTCGGGCATTCATGACAGTATGCAGTTAAATCCTGGTTCAATTTCCATTGACACCGATTGCTCGTAAACTAGCAGCTTCTGTAAAACATGGCATATATGTCAGCATAGAGAATTCTTCTGCGGGCTGTGCATTAATTTGAAACCAACTATCCGGTTTCAACTTTAGCCGTAGGAACCGGAAGAATGAACTTTAAAATTGTTTGGTATCTCCTTGGCGACTTAGTACAAATGCATCATAGTCAGGGAACTAAAAAGGTACTCCTTTTTTACAAAAAAGGTAAAAAGTACTACTTTTTCTTAAAAAAGCGGTCCTTTTTACCTTTTTAACCTTATTTACATGTAAAGTGAAGTAAATGGGGCACTTAAAAACATCAAAAAAGGTAAAAGGCAAAAAAGGTCCTTTTTTGTTCCCTGATCATAGTCAATTGGGCAATGTGATTAGAACCTATGGCAGTCACATTGCAATATGGTATTGGATGAAATGGAGTCGATGGACTAGTAATTAGCAATACAATTTCCATTTCCAAATTTAATCTTCAAAGATACGAACTAATGAGTGAACTGAATTAGCATCGCTAGACAAAATCTCAATAATAATAATAATAATGTTGGATTTAGAGATGCATTATTCCTGTTACGTGGTATTCTGATTCTCAATAGTCCCAGTCACATTCACATACCAATGCAAATACGGAGTACCAAGAACAATTCCAGATATGAAAATTATATTAGGCTTGAGGGCACTGACATGGGTTGTAAAAAATTTATAATAAGTAAAATTTCAGGGATGGAAAATATTTTCATTGAGTGAGACTCCAGGCATAGAAAATGAAAAATTGTAATATAGGCACGCTCAATACTACTAATACAAACACATGCACTTTCCCGGCTTGTGGTGGATTTTACTTACCGCAAAAATATGAACTATTGATCTCCCCTAAAGCGGGGGTTTGAGGGCGGCAGCCCCCAATAAAAAATAAAATTATCTTGTCACATACATAATATATTTTGCGAAAAAATCAAACCTTTCGAGATGTAGCTCAAATAACATAATATTTATCATTTTTTCATAGATGTAAAACTTACATTATAAACTAGGCAGGGATGAACAATATTTAGAAAATTGAGACATGTTGATTAGAAGTTTACTCGAACATTGCACATTACATTACCATTTCAATAGTTACAAAAATTTGCGAAGACTGGGAATAATTTTTTACTTGTAACTTGTTTTTATTGTCAATTTCTACAACTATGACAGGTACCTATATAAATAATTTCGAAATATACATAATCTGGTTAAAATTTTTCTAGTTCGTAGTTATATGATAGTTATAACCAGATTTATCAAGAAAAACAATAAAATTAAATTAAAGGTTAAAAACCTGGACAAATATACGGGAAGAAGGCCAGAAAAACTCGAAAACAAGGTATAATTTAGATGCAGAGTATTAACTAAAGCTTGTAATTTTTAAAATTTTTTTTCAAAAAAATCTCCCCGTGCGTTTACAGTTAATTTCCTTGCAACAACCCTAAAACTTGCCTAAACATTAGAATTACACTACAGTATGTCAATAAAGTAAGTATCCATAGGAAATCCGTATCCATAGTACCCAGCCATAGTAAGCCAAGTCAATATCCAACTAACAGGCAGTCAGTAACAGTCAGTATCGGGCAGTATCCGTAAATCCATAATAGGGATAAACAACTTGTAATAAATTAATAATAATATCAAACTTACTCCCAACTTGAGACTTAGAATTATAACCATAGAATAATGAAGTACAAACTGCTATGCTGTGGAAACTGATTTCATATGGATACCCACTTCCTTGACATACTGTATTATCAACTAGACTGTAAGTACTAATAACTGCAAATATAAATGTAAATATTGAAATAAGATGACACTTTATTTCAAAGCAAAAAACTTTTCCATATAAAAAGCAGATAATACTAATTGCACGGTTACTTTGTACATTGTGGCAATTTCTTGACACTATTTAAGCATTTTTATTGCACTTTGGACATTTAGTTAGTTGATAATTTTAGCGCTATATGTTGTTAATACGGGATAATTTATACTCTTAATTTTTGCTTAATTACTATGGATACGACAATTTAACCTGGATTTTGATTTTCAGAAAATAACTTGGAGTCGTTACAATTAGTGAGCGAATACTATTTTGCATGAACTATTGCAAAGGTGTTCCCACACTAAATGGAAGCATTAGTAAAAATTAGAGTAAAATTAGCAGTCTTATAGGTCTAGCCCATTCAGGTAATGTGTGGTATGCTCTCTTCCGACCCACGACTTGTGTACCTGACGTTGTTAGTCGTTAAATAGAGACTGTACTGTACACGGACGGGTGATAAGAGCATGGAAATGAGGATAGCCCTAAGCAAGTGCCGGCGGGCATTCATTTCCCTAGGACTAATGTCCAGCCAAGTGGCTTGCAACCACATGCATTGACATCTGTATCACCCAGGTTAATTTTAGGATAAGGATTTAGGTAGCTTTTTACTGCACTTAGGGAACTTAATCCACCCATTTCCATAATATCCATGGATAGTATTCCCGTACTGTTCCTGAACTTCACCGAGCCAGAATACTACCCAAGCTAGCAACCACTGGGAAGACCTATGTCATATTGGTCTAAGCAGTAATCGAAAGTACGACCAGCTAGCAGAGAGTCCGAGGACACTCCACCATTCTGAGCTGACTAGCTGACTGGCGTTCCCGTTTTCGAAAATATTTTCCATCCTTGCTTCAAGCGTTAATTGAACCACTATTGTAATTTTGTTCTCTAAAATGTTTTTTGAAGACAATTACAGGTGAATTAGCAGTAAATGCACGAGAGATTTTTTTGAAGAAAGTTTTAAAATTACGAGCTTTAATTATTACTCTGCATCTAAATTATATCGTGTTTTCGAGTTTTTCTGGCCTTCTTCCCTTATATTTCTCCAGGTTTTTAACGTGTAATTTTATATGCAGTAGAAACCCTATGCTTGCATTCTTATACGCAGTTAATCCATATGTTGACACTTCCGGAAGTAGTAAATCCATGTTGACACTTCCAGAAGTAGTAAATCCATGTTGACATTACCACAAGTGGTAAAAATAAATGTTTTTACTTCTAAAAGCAGTAGAAACCCTATGGAATGTTAATTGGGAAGTGGCGGTGAGATATAGACTACATGTTGGTGAAACTATTTTGTTGTTTTTGAAATGCCGGGCCTTTCTTCAAATTTTGATTGCTTAGAAAATAAAAAACTACTATCAAAAATGATAAACGAGACTGCTCCAATGTTTAAATTTTTTGAAAAAAAGTCCACGATCTTATGTTGTAAATGTGTATAATATCTAAAGTCATTTCTCATATCCATCTCGCAGAATCCTGAAAAATGTTTTCAATCTCTTAATACCGATCTTTACTCAAAAATAGAACGCTTCGGAACAGATCTATACTATATTATAATTACCGGAAGTTTGTATTTATGTCTGTGTGAGTGTCCACTCCCAGTTCCCAAATGTTTACAATAGAAGCGGTACAATGCCTTTGTCAACACTTTTAAAATGAAACCCTATGTTGACACTTCTAGAAGCATTAAAAACTTATATGTGCACTTCTGAAAGCAGTAGAAACCTATTTTGGCACTTCTAGAAGCAGTAAAACTGTATTGTTAACACATCTAATAGCAATAAATACCTATGTCGTCACTTTTAGAAGCTTAGAAAGCCTATATTTTAAATTTTTATACCGCGAGAAACTGCAAAGCAGACAGCGCATTGCCCGAATGGCAATGTGCAGTTTTACCACTAGTATAGTATGCAGTTAAATCCTGGTTCAATTTCCATTGACACCGATTGCTCGTAAACTAGCAGCTTCTGTAAAACATGGCATATATGACAGCGTAGAGAATTCTTCTGCGGGCTGTGCATTAATTTGAAACCAACTATCCGGTTTCAACTTTAGCCGTAGGAACCGGAAGAATGAACTTTAAAATTGTTTGGTATCTCCTTAGCGACTTAGTACAAATGCATCATAGTCAGGGAACTAAAAAGGTACTCCCTTTTTACAAAAAAGGTAAAAAGTACTACTTTTTCTAAAAAAAGCAGTCCTTTTTACCTTTTTAACCTTATTTACATGTAAAGTGAAGTAAATGGGGCACTTAAAAACATCAAAAAAGGTAAAAGGCAAAAAAGGTCCTTTTTTGTTCCCTGATCATAGTCAATTGGGCAATGTGATTAGAACCTATGGCAGTCACATTGCAATATGGTATTGGATGAAATGGAGTCGATGGACTAGTAATTAGCAATACAATTTCCATTTCCAAATTTAATCTTCAAAGATACGAACTAATGAGTGAACTGAATTAGCATCGCTAGACAAAATCTCAATAATAATAATAATGTTGGATTTATAGATGCATTATTCCTGTTACGTGGTATTCTGATTCTCAATAGTCCCAGTCACATTCACATACCAATGCAAATACGGAGTACCAAGAACAATTCCAGATATGAAAAATATATTAGGCTTGAGGGCACTGACATGGGTTGTAAAAAATTTATAATAAGTAAAATTTCAGGGATGGAAAATATTTTCATTGAGTGAGACTCCAGGCATAGAAAAGGAAAAATTGTAATATAGGCACGCTCAATACTACTAATACAAACACTTGCACTTTCCCGGCTTGTGGTGGATTTTACTTACCGCAAGAATATGAACTATTGATCTCCCCTAAAGCGGGGGTTTGAGGGCGGCAGCCCCCAATAAAAAATAAAATTATCTTGTCACATACATAATATATTTTGCGAAAAAATCAAACTTTTCGAGATGTAGCTCAAATAACATAATATTTATCATTTTTTCATAGATGTAAAACTTACATTATAAACTAGGCAGGGATGAACAATATTTAGAAAATTGAGACATGTTGATTAGAAGTTTACTCGAACATTGCACATTACATTACCATTTCAATAGTTACAAAAATTTGCGAAGACTGGGAATAATTTTTTACTTGTAACTTGTTTTTATTGTCAATTTCTACAACTATGACAGGTACCTATATAAATAATTTCGAAATATACATAATCTGGTTAAAATTTTTCTAGTTCGTAGTTATATGATAGTTATAACCAGATTTATCAAGAAAAACAATAAAATTAAATTAAAGGTTAAAAACCTGGACAAATATACGGGAAGAAGGCCAGAAAAACTCGAAAACAAGGTATAATTTAGATGCAGAGTATTAATTAAAGCTCGTAATTTTTAAAATTTTTTTCAAAAAAATCTCCTTGTGCGTTTACAGTTAATTTCCTTGCAACAACCCTAAAACTTGCCTAAACATTAGAATTACACTACAGTATGTCAATAAAGTAAGTATCCATAGGAAATCCGTATCCATAGTACCCAGCCATAGTAAGCCAAGTCAATATCCAACTAACAGGCAGTCAGTAACAGTCAGTATCGGGCAGTATCCGTAAATCCATAATAGGTGTGACGTAAGGGGAAGTCTACAATAACCTTTCGTAAGAAAGGGTGAAAGAAAGAAAGAGAATTGAAAAGGTTCGATGTATTTTGTACAAAGTCAGTCTTTATTTATATATGAACACATTAGTGGATAAGATCCGAAAGATAAAAGACTGCCAATTAATTATATGCCAATTCGGTTACTAAAATATAGATACAAAATAATTTAGAATTTAATTAGTACATTAAGTCTTCTGAAGTGAAGCGAAGAAATGAAATTATGCCGTTCGGCAAAGATGAACGAAGACAGCAGTTCTGCTGTTTGACGAGAAGTCTAGCCAGCAGTTCTGCTGGTTGAGGAGAGGATAGGTAGAAGGACCGTTCGGTCCGAGAGGAGAGCAAGGTATCAGCTCAGGTGCTGATAAATTTCCAGAGTAGATCTGGAGATGAAGGTTTCTGGATTCGTGACTTGCTGAGCCAATGCAAGTCACAGGACTTTGGGCCGCTAAAGTGTAGCGTCTTTTAGACGCACAGTACGAGTGTCAGGGGTTACACGGCCCCCCTCTAAACCTTTTCTGGATTTGAAAAGCCGTTTCTGCTCCTTACACCATCTATTGTTTCTTTTCTCCTTGCACTCACTAGGACGGTGGTTTAGCCCACCACATTTCTTGCATCTCAATTGGTCAATGGCTGCAGTCCGTTGAGAAATAGTGATGGCAAGATCAGGTGCAGTGACAGGGGAGTCAAGCCATGTGTCGATTTGGCAAAACAACTCTTGGCGAGATTTTGGAGGAGAATTATCTGTAAGTGCCTCTTTCCAGAATGGGTGAAGACCTGTCAGCACGTCGTCTAAATGCAAAGCATTGAAGTGGACAATTGGGAGTAGTAAACCCACTTTAGCGTACATTTCACGGTAGGCACGGTTAGCAAACTCACGAACAGATTCAGTATTTAGCTGAAGGGTGCCTTCAACTTTAGTGTCGATAACTTTAGCCATTATCTACAAACAGAAATGCCAAAAAGCAAAAAAGAAAATAGCAATTATGAGCAACTAAATGATTAATAGCAACTAGCATACATTTACAGAATGTGGCAACAATGCGCAACTCAAAAATATACAAGAAATTAAATTTCTATAGGTATTAGCCAAAAACTAGTAACATAGGCCCCCCGCTGTGGGCATGAAAAAATTTGAAATAATGTAAATAATCATAAAATAATCCTAAGAATTTCTAGATCGAAGATTATAATTATGATGTACAATATCAACAGTATCGGCACTTTCAGGAATTAAATATGGTACCGTAGAAATTCCATCAGGCCGATCAAAGTAAGGTTTAAGGTTCATAATATTATGTACACCTAAACTAACATTATCTGGCACACCAGCCAACTCATAAGTAACATTAGAACATTTTCTTATAATTTTATGAGGACCTTGCCAGCGAAAAGCAAATTTCTTAATAAACTTTTTGAGCTTGTTGGAGAGTGGATGTGTGCGTAGCAAAACTAGATCTCCAACAGAAAAAGAAGTCAACTTATGATGTTTATTATAGTGCCTAGCCTGCCTACTGTGAGAAATTTCGATATTTTTCCGAGCCTGTGCATACACTTTCACAAATGTACTGAGTAACTCGGATTTATAACTACTTCTAGATTGCATTTCGTCATCAGACTCCTCGGAAATCCATCTGTCAAAAGGCAAAGAGATTTCACGTCCCAAATTCAACATAGCTGAACTAAATCCAGTCGTTTCGCTAACCGCAGTACGTAGTGCGAGGGCAACTTTTGGTAAAAATTCATCCCATTTGGAATGTTGAGGGTGATACGAAGTTGTGAATCTGTGCTTAATCTTCCAGATTTTGCACAAATTAGCCACGGTAGAAGAATGGAAATTGGAACCGTTGTCTGAAAGAAGAGCTGCTGGAGCTCCCCACCTACAAAATATCTCTTTATGTAGAATATTTGCAATCCTGTGAGCTTTCCCATCGCGCAAAGGGAAAAGTTCTACCCATTTCGTAAAATGGTCAACAATAACGAGAAGTTGAGTATTTCTACTCGCAGTAGTAGGTAAAACACCAATTAGGTCGACAGCCAAAAGATCCCATGGACCAGAAGTTTTTACAGTTTGGAGTTGGCCCGAAGGTAGAGTATTGGGGGATTTTGTCGACTGACAAACGTGACAAGATTTCACGTAGGAATACACATCTTCATGCATATTAAATCAGAATACTCGACGTAAAAGCCGAAGTATTGTTTTTCGGTAGCCCATGTGACCACTTTCAGAACGATCATGAAAATACGCCAAAATGTCATTTCGTAAAGATCTTGGAATGAAAGGATATCGGCCCCCGTATTTACCAAACTTGTACAGAACTCCATTCACAACATTAAAACCTGGTGGCAAATCTGTCAACAAAGCCTGAACTTCTGAGTCAAGAGCTTGCTGCTCTTTTATTGAAGTCAAAGTAATAGTATTGGTAATAGTGGTAAGGAGAATATGAGACGGAAATTGGACTGGAGGAAACATTTCCTCATTAATAATTTCCTCCTCAGGATTACCAACTGGGGCACGTGAAAGTGCATCGCTGACTACATTAAGTTTTCCTTTAATGTGAGAAATTATGGGCTGAAAATCTTGGATTTTTAAAGCCCAGCGCGTTAATTTGCTGTTGGTATCGCGCATACTATGAAGCCAAAGGAGAGCCTTATTATCAGTTTGAAGCTGAAATTCTTGTCCATCAAGATAGTGTTCAAACTTTTTGAGAGCCCAGATGATAGCAAGGCATTCTTTCTCACATGCATGGTAATTTGATTCAGTTTTAGACAAAGATCGACTCGCAAAAGCAATAGGTCGTTCACGACCAGAATGAGTGATCTGAGTCAAAACTGAATTGACACTTTGATCGGATGGCAAATCTGAAACTTGAGCCAAAACTCCAGCAATTCCAACATCAGATGCATCCGTACGAAGAATGAAGGGTTTAGAAAAATCAGGGACAGATAAAGTAACAGTATTACACAAAGCATGAATAAATTTGTCAAAAGCTTGCTGTTGTGCGTCACCCCAGCGGAATTTTTCACTTTTTCGTAAAAGTTTATTTAAAGGGGAGGCTATATCACTAAAGTGATCAATGAAATGGCGGTACCACCCACAAAACCCGAGAAAGCGTTTAATGTCCTTGGGGGACTTTGGAATAGGGTAATTTCTAACTGCTGAGATTTTATCTGGATCGGCTTTGACACCATCAGGCGAAATAATAAAGCCTAGATATTTAACAGTAGTTTTTCCAAAATTACACTTTTCGAGATTTATAGTAAAGTTTGCTGAGCGGAGCTTTTCTAGCACGAACTTAACATGAAGGACGTAATCCTCCCAAGAATTCGAATATATTATAATGTCGTCTAAGAAAGCATCAGCAAATTTACCGCGACATTCAGCTAACAATTCATCCATAAATCTTTGGTAAATACTAGGGGCTGTTTTTAGGCCAAAAGGTAAACGATTAAAAGAGAATTTTCCTAATTCACAGACAAAAGCTGTGTAGTCAATAGAATCTGGGTGCATAGGAAATTGCCAGTAACCTTTCCGTTTATCTAAAACTGAAATAAATTTAGCTCTTCCAGCTCGTTGGAGCAAGTCAGGAATATGACGGAAGACATACGGATCACTTTTCGTTCGCTGATTGACTTTGCGACAGTCTAAAGTGAATCTGTATTTTTCACCTTCTTTATGCAGATGCACAGGAGAAGCCCACTCGGAAGTGGAAGGTGAAATTATGCCTAAACGTAGCATATCCCTAATCATCGAATTCAAAATTTCGTTTTTAGCTGGGGAAATACGGTATGGTTTCTGAGCAATAGGTGGTCCTGTTACATCAAGTTTGCACTGTATTAAGGGAGTACACCCAATTTTGTCACTAGCGACATCCGAAAAACTTTCCAACAGATCATTTATTTCCTTTTCCTGTTGGCTATTGAGACCTTGTAAAGCACAAAGATACTCTTTATTAGAACAAGCATGCTCAATTTTCGGTTCGGTAGAAAAGAAGAATCTACCCCGTGGAGTATCAAGTTGAATATTTGCATGATTAATAAAATCAAGGCCAAGTACCAACGGAAAAGGAAGTGAACGCATTATTTTAAAATCAAAGTCAAAATATCTATTTGCTAAAGCAATATTTAATGACATTGAGCCAAGTGGATAGACATTTGAATTGTCAGCCAGAGTAACCGGTGACATTGACTTTTTATTATATTGTAATTTTAGGGATGTAACAGTGTCATAGCTGATGTAGGTTTTATCAGAAGCAGGATCCAGAATAGCTGTGAAAATTCTATCAAATAATTTAACAGTAACTCTAGGGGCAATATTAGTAAAATATTCGGGTGCAGAAGTAAAGCCCGAATTCACTTCTTCCCGGAAGAGTTTCCCGAACCGGAAGTGGACGAAGTGGAAGTAGACGATGTAGATTCAGCCAGTTTCTTTTTCTTTAGCTTTTCACATGTAGAAACATCATGACCGGTCTTTTTACAGTATTTGCAGAATAAAGACGTGTCAGTAGTAGAAGACTGAGCAGAATCAGCATTTGTGTCAGATTTACTTGACGAAGATTGACCACTAGAATTATTAGTAGTAGTAGAGGTAGAAGGGTTAAAAGTAAACTTTTTGAAAGGTTGTTTTGGTTGAACTTTAACCAAAGGGTCAGTTGAACGAGATCGAAACAACTGTTTACCCTGAGCTGCTCTAGTTTTATTTAAGTCAGCAATAATTTCCCGTGAAAGGATAATTAAGTTGACAACTGTGGTTGTTTTTAATGTGCGAAAATGCACTGAGAGCTCAGGTAGGCAAGAGTTAACAATACGTTCAATGATATTGGCCTGTGTGACAGTAGTACTTGCTTTGGTATATAAATTAGAAATTTTCCAGCAAAAAGTTTCAAAGGGATCATCTATATGCTGCTTGGTTTCAAAAAGTTTCTGAACTAACAGATCCTTTGAACTACCGCAGTGATGGTATGCACAGAATTCCTTTCTAAAGCCGGTAAAATCTTTAATTGTGGATTTAACTCCACGAAACCAATTTGCACTGTCGCTATTAGTTGAAAGAAGTCGACCCGCCATAAAGTGCCATTGCTTTCTATGCACACTTTTTTGAATAAAATATTCCTCAACTTCGTCGAGGAAAGCGTTAGGTGTCATCTGTGCCGGGTCATACTTCGGCGTTGGAATAGCCGAGGCGGCATCAATTACAATAGAATGCGGCAAGTCAGTTGCAGCTTTTTCCAAAGCCGTAATTGATTTTAAGGCATCAGCATGGGCAGTTTGCAAGTCCTTAAACTCGGCCTTTAAAGCATCCAGCTGGTCTTCAACAGAAGTCATACTGGAATTAGTTCAAGTTCAATAGAACACAACCTTGAAAGATGAGGGTCAAGTTTAGAGATAAACTTGAAAGTGACCTTGGACTGAGTAGGATTTTTAAATACTGACAGAAAATTGTCAGATGCAAATCCGAAGAAAATCAGAAGACGAAAGAAAATGAAATATGTAGTGAATACGGTAGAATGGCTATTGCTCACGCTAGAGAGGCTACAGAATGTCGATAAGCTAGACTTTGCTAATTTAAATTATGCAGGAGACAGATATATAAAGATCTATTAGCTTAAACTCAGTAGCACTAACCAACTAGTAAAAAGCTCAAGAAGTTTGCTTATGTGTGGTACACGGTCAAAATACAATTCAATACTTTATACATGTACTCGATTTAGAGTCATCAAAAAGACACAAAATTAATATTTTCAGAAATTTATTTAGAATATATTACTACCCTTTAGAGCACAATAAATTACGCAGAACGCAATGAAGCTAATGATAATTGTGTAGAATACTAAATTACCAAGATATAGCAAATTTACTCAATATAGTGTAAATGTTCAAGACCCAAAAAAATTCAACTTTTTGTACGTGTAGCATAAATATAATATTTTTCAAAATAACCGAAAATATATATTTGCAGCAAGCTAAGCACTTCAATAAGCCTTAGAGCACATCAAACTACCAGTGGAAATCAAAAATGAGTGTATAGGATATCAAATATCAGAAAAAACACCTCAAAAATGTTCAAAATTTCACGAAAAAACTGAATTTGTACAATTCACAACGTTTAGTTGGGCGCCATATTGTGACGTAAGGGGAAGTCTACAATAACCTTTCGTAAGAAAGGGTGAAAGAAAGAAATAGAATTGAAAAGGTTCGATGTATTTTGTACAAAGTCAGTCTTTATTTATATATGAACACATTAGTGGATAAGATCCGAAATATAAAAGACTGCCAATTAATTATATGCCAATTCGGTTACTAAAATATAGATACAAAATAATTTAGAATTTAATTAGTACATTAAGTCTTCTGAAGTGAAGCGAAGAAATGAAATTATGCCGTTCGGCAAAGATGAACGAAGACAGCAGTTCTGCTGTTTGACGAGAAGTCTAGCCAGCAGTTCTGCTGGTTGAGGAGACGATAGGTAGAAGGACCGTTCGGTCCGAGAGGAGAGCAAGGTATCAGCTCAGGTGCTGATAAATTTCCAGAGTAGATCTGGAGATGAAGGTTTCTGGATTCGTGACTTGCTGAGCCAATGCAAGTCACAGGACTTTGGGCCGCTGAAGTGTAGCGTCTTTCAGACGCACAGTACGAGTGTCAGGGGTTACATAGGGATAAACAACTTGTTGAATGTAGAATAGCATAGAGTGTAATATATTATTAGTTGCCATTGAGTGTAAGTTATTCTCATGCGTAGTGTAATGTTGCTTCGAAGAGCCAAAGGAAAATCTTTTTGAAAATCAGTTCTGCTTGCATTTGTCTACAACTAGGGTGTAAAATTTGTGTCTGTCCAATTTGATCTATTTTATTGATTTTAATATAGATTTTTTGTTGTTTAATCAGTGATTTTGTGCATTATTACGATTTAAACATTAATCATCATCAGTACACATTACATCCTCAGGCAGGAACTCAACCATAAAAAATAACTAGATATTTTGGATATTCCATAATTTGGTTATAAAAATCTACCGTCAATCCTCAACCCACACATTCTACATGGTCCTGATCGAGCCAGATATATTATCTGAACTTTCTTCAGTGTTTTAGTGTTGAGGACATTTTAAAATAAACAGTGAAAATCGACTTGGAAGGAGCCTATCTGCGGAAGTCCCACAAGTCGTTTTCTCATCATTCATCATCGCCGTCCGTGGTCAAGCTATTTCTGGAACCTGTTCTTTTGGACTGGATTTGTCTGTCAAATCTTTCTGGTGTCTGTTCTGTTGGTCAAGTCTTTTCTGGGATTTGGGTCAAGATTTTCTGGTCGATTTTCATCGATTTCAAGATATTTTTGTTTATTGGGACCTGGAGGAAGGAGCCGAGACCGAGGTGAAAATCAAGTCGTTTGTCCTGTCCTCCATCTTGTCATCTCTAGTCACCGGAAAGCTGTCAGATTTGGTCAAGATACTTCCTTGGCAACGAAAATTTTGGAGTAGCGGTTTCTTTGGAAATATTTCATCGTCCAGAAGGTTTTTGGACTACAGCAACGCTACGTCGTGGGATCTTGTTCCGGTAGGGTAAGTTGATCAAATAAAAAATAATCAAAGTAAAAGCATTCCGTTTTTTAATTTGGTCGACCCATACTAATCGAAAAATCAAGTTTCTTTTTCTGTGCAACACATAAAGAAAGAAAATTCAAGAGAAGAATTCTCAAAATAAAATTGAAAATGGACGTCGTTTTGCGAAACTTACGTGCCCTCAAGTCGGATGCTCGACGCATAGAAAATGCTATCGCCGCCTCCGATGTAACAAAACCACTCCCAAAAAGCAAGTTTGAATCTTTAGAAAAGGAAATTCAACAGCTTAAGCAAGAAGCAAAGAATTTATTGCGAAAATTCAGTGCAGAAGCTGCCACTGATGCCAAATTTGAAGCAAAGGAACCTGAATTTGTTGTGATACAAGAAAAGCTGCAGAATGCAGCAGAAGAAATATCAGATATGAAGGCTACCTTTGCTACGACTACAATTGCAGAAAAAACAATAGGAAGTGATGAAATCAAGCTCCCGAAACTTGAAATGCCAAAATTCAGCGGTGAATCTCAAGACTGGTTGAGTTTTCAAGATTTGTTTGTGGCTTCAGTCCACAACAATAAGTAACTGTCTGGAGCCCAAAAACTCCAGTACCTAAAAGGATTGCTGAAGGATGAACCTTCAAAATTACTACATCACATCCCTATCACCGATCTCAATTATGATCAAGCCTGGACTTTGCTAAAATCCAGATATGAAAATAGAAGAGAAATAATCAAGTGTCACTTGGATCGTCTCTTATCTCTGTTTGCTCTCCAACAGGAAAATCCTGCGAGTTTAAGAAAAATCGGCGATGCCACCAATGAATGTGTTCAAGCAATGGACATTTTGAAGATAAATCCTGAACAAGCAAGAGATTCCATCATCATCCATATGATAGCAAAAAAGCTCGACGGAGGAACCAGATTGGAATGGGAAAAATCCCAGAAGCCGGACTCCTCCCCACAATTAAAGAATTTACCGAATTCATCGTTCAACATGCAAGAGTTACAGCTGCAGCTAATATTAAGTCAAAGAATATTACTGTTACCATTTCAAAAGAAAATAGTGAAAGCCAATTCACTTCAACTGTGCACTATGGCACGAAAAATGAAGAAACAGCAAATTGTCAACTTTGTCAAAAATATAAACATTATCTCAATCAATGTGATGAATTCAAGAGCATGTCAACGCAAGAAAAAGTAGAATATCTAAAGAACAGCAATCGGTGTTTCAATTGTTTGGAAATTGGACACAGAAGTTCGGAGTGTAAATCAAAATACAACTGTAGAACTTGTCAAGATCGACATCACACATCGATCCATCATATCAAAGAAAAATTTGAACAGCAAAATAGTGATGATTCTGAAAATGATGTAGGAAATGCAAAAAGCAGGGAACATCCCTCCACTAGCTATTTGAGCAGTCATCTTGGAAGGCAGCGGGGACGTCGACAAACTTTGCTAGCTACTGCCCTTATTCAAGTTGTTAATAAGAAGAATGAAACTTTTATCTGTCGGGCCCTACTTGATAATGGATCACAGACAAGTTTCATTACAAAGGAATGTGCTAACCGTCTTGGATTAAAGCAAAAATCCGTCAACCTCCCAATTTCTGGATTAGGAGGAACTCAAGTGGATACTGTCAACACAGAAGTGAATCTGATGTTCAGCTCTACTTACAATTCAGACAAGATATTTTCAGTAGATGCCATCATCATGAAAAATATAACAGAAAAACAACCATCAAATCAAATAGACTACAGTTCATGGAATCACATTCAAGGATTGCAGTTAGCGGATCCAAAATTCTATGAGCCTGAAACCATTGATATCCTACTGGGTGGAGATGCTTTTGAGGATCTCGTGAAAACAAAGAAGCGAAAAGGTCCGGATGGAACACCATACGCTAGAGATTCAGTTTTGGGTTGGATTTTGCTTGGCTCCTATGAACAAAACTGTCGACTGAAAAAACTGTGCATTCATCATGCAGCATTCAAGGCCCAAGAAAACTTGTGCAAAACTGAAATGAAAGATTTGTCCTCTGCTAGGAAGACCAAAAGCCCCTATGATGCGGAATGTCGTACGAGGTTATCAAGGAAAGGATCATCAATGGCCCAAAGAGATGTGGATTATCGAACGAGATTCTCCATGGAATGATGATCGATTACCCTATTGATACGATAGATTAAATAAAATAATTTGTATACTATTAATTTAATTTGAAATAGGGTATTTCAAAGGCCCGGAGAATGTTGAATGTAGAATAGCATAGAGTGTAATATATTATTAGTTGCCATTGAGTGTAAGTTATTCTCATGCGTAGTGTAATGTTGCTTCGAAGAGCCAAAGGAAAATCTTTTTGAAAATCAGTTCTGCTTGCATTTGTCTACAACTAGGGTGTAAAATTTGTGTCTGTCCAATTTGATCTATTTTATTGATTTTAATATAGATTTTTTGTTGTTTAATCAGTGATTTTGTGCATTATTACGATTTAAACATTAATCATCATCAGTACACATTACTTCCTCAGGCAGGAACTCAACCATAAAAAATAACTAGATATTTTGGATATTCCATAATTTGGTTATAAAAATCTACCGTCAATCCTCAACCCACACATTCTACATGGTCCTGATCGAGCCAGATATATTATCTGAACTTTCTTCAGTGTTTTAGTGTTGAGGACATTTTAAAATAAACAGTGAAAATCGACTTGGAAGGAGCCTATCTGCGGAAGTCCCACAAGTCGTTTTCTCATCATTCATCATCGCCGTCCGTGGTCAAGCTATTTCTGGAACCTGTTCTTTTGGACTGGATTTGTCTGTCAAATCTTTCTGGTGTCTGTTCTGTTGGTCAAGTCTTTTCTGGGATTTGGGTCAAGATTTTCTGGTCGATTTTCATCGATTTCAAGATATTTTTGTTTATTGGGACCTGGAGGAAGGAGCCGAGACCGAGGTGAAAATCAAGTCGTTTGTCCTGTCCTCCATCTTGTCATCTCTAGTCACCGGAAAGCTGTCAGATTTGGTCAAGATACTTCCTTGGCAACGAAAATTTTGGAGTAGCGGTTTCTTTGGAAATATTTCATCGTCCAGAAGGTTTTTGGACTACAGCAACGCTACGTCGTGGGATCTTGTTCCGGTAGGGTAAGTTGATCAAATAAAAAATAATCAAAGTAAAAGCATTCCGTTTTTTAATTTGGTCGACCCATACTAATCGAAAAATCAAGTTTCTTTTTCTGTGCAACACATAAAGAAAGAAAATTCAAGAGAAGAATTCTCAAAATAAAATTGAAAATGGACGTCGTTTTGCGAAACTTACGTGCCCTCAAGTCGGATGCTCGACGCATAGAAAATGCTATCGCCGCCTCCGATGTAACAAAACCACTCCCAAAAAGCAAGTTTGAATCTTTAGAAAAGGAAATTCAACAGCTTAAGCAAGAAGCAAAGAATTTATTGCGAAAATTCAGTGCAGAAGCTGCCACTGATGCCAAATTTGAAGCAAAGGAACCTGAATTTGTTGTGATACAAGAAAAGCTGCAGAATGCAGCAGAAGAAATATCAGATATGAAGGCTACCTTTGCTACGACTACAATTGCAGAAAAAACAATAGGAAGTGATGAAATCAAGCTCCCGAAACTTGAAATGCCAAAATTCAGCGGTGAATCTCAAGACTGGTTGAGTTTTCAAGATTTGTTTGTGGCTTCAGTCCACAACAATAAGTAACTGTCTGGAGCCCAAAAACTCCAGTACCTAAAAGGATTGCTGAAGGATGAACCTTCAAAATTACTACATCACATCCCTATCACCGATCTCAATTATGATCAAGCCTGGACTTTGCTAAAATCCAGATATGAAAATAGAAGAGAAATAATCAAGTGTCACTTGGATCGTCTCTTATCTCTGTTTGCTCTCCAACAGGAAAATCCTGCGAGTTTAAGAAAAATCGGCGATGCCACCAATGAATGTGTTCAAGCAATGGACATTTTGAAGATAAATCCTGAACAAGCAAGAGATTCCATCATCATCCATATGATAGCAAAAAAGCTCGACGGAGGAACCAGATTGGAATGGGAAAAATCCCAGAAGCCGGACTCCCTCCCCACAATTAAAGAATTTACCGAATTCATCGTTCAACATGCAAGAGTTACAGCTGCAGCTAATATTAAGTCAAAGAATATTACTGTTACCATTTCAAAAGAAAATAGTGAAAGCCAATTCACTTCAACTGTGCACTATGGCACGAAAAATGAAGAAACAGCAAATTGTCAACTTTGTCAAAAATATAAACATTATCTTCAGTGTTTTAGTGTTGAGGACATTTTAAAATAAACAGTGAAAATCGACTTGGAAGGAGCCTATCTGCGGAAGTCCCACAAGTCGTTTTCTCATCATTCATCATCGCCGTCCGTGGTCAAGCTATTTCTGGAACCTGTTCTTTTGGACTGGATTTGTCTGTCAAATCTTTCTGGTGTCTGTTCTGTTGGTCAAGTCTTTTCTGGGATTTGGGTCAAGATTTTCTGGTCGATTTTCATCGATTTCAAGATATTTTTGTTTATTGGGACCTGGAGGAAGGAGCCGAGACCGAGGTGAAAATCAAGTCGTTTGTCCTGTCCTCCATCTTGTCATCTCTAGTCACCGGAAAGCTGTCAGATTTGGTCAAGATACTTCCTTGGCAACGAAAATTTTGGAGTAGCGGTTTCTTTGGAAATATTTCATCGTCCAGAAGGTTTTTGGACTACAGCAACGCTACGTCGTGGGATCTTGTTCCGGTAGGGTAAGTTGATCAAATAAAAAATAATCAAAGTAAAAGCATTCCGTTTTTTAATTTGGTCGACCCATACTAATCGAAAAATCAAGTTTCTTTTTCTGTGCAACACATAAAGAAAGAAAATTCAAGAGAAGAATTCTCAAAATAAAATTGAAAATGGACGTCGTTTTGCGAAACTTACGTGCCCTCAAGTCGGATGCTCGACGCATAGAAAATGCTATCGCCGCCTCCGATGTAACAAAACCACTCCCAAAAAGCAAGTTTGAATCTTTAGAAAAGGAAATTCAACAGCTTAAGCAAGAAGCAAAGAATTTATTGCGAAAATTCAGTGCAGAAGCTGCCACTGATGCCAAATTTGAAGCAAAGGAACCTGAATTTGTTGTGATACAAGAAAAGCTGCAGAATGCAGCAGAAGAAATATCAGATATGAAGGCTACCTTTGCTACGACTACAATTGCAGAAAAAACAATAGGAAGTGATGAAATCAAGCTCCCGAAACTTGAAATGCCAAAATTCAGCGGTGAATCTCAAGACTGGTTGAGTTTTCAAGATTTGTTTGTGGCTTCAGTCCACAACAATAAGTAACTGTCTGGAGCCCAAAAACTCCAGTACCTAAAAGGATTGCTGAAGGATGAACCTTCAAAATTACTACATCACATCCCTATCACCGATCTCAATTATGATCAAGCCTGGACTTTGCTAAAATCCAGATATGAAAATAGAAGAGAAATAATCAAGTGTCACTTGGATCGTCTCTTATCTCTGTTTGCTCTCCAACAGGAAAATCCTGCGAGTTTAAGAAAAATCGGCGATGCCACCAATGAATGTGTTCAAGCAATGGACATTTTGAAGATAAATCCTGAACAAGCAAGAGATTCCATCATCATCCATATGATAGCAAAAAAGCTCGACGGAGGAACCAGATTGGAATGGGAAAAATCCCAGAAGCCGGACTCCTCCCCACAATTAAAGAATTTACCGAATTCATCGTTCAACATGCAAGAGTTACAGCTGCAGCTAATATTAAGTCAAAGAATATTACTGTTACCATTTCAAAAGAAAATAGTGAAAGCCAATTCACTTCAACTGTGCACTATGGCACGAAAAATGAAGAAACAGCAAATTGTCAACTTTGTCAAAAATATAAACATTATCTCAATCAATGTGATGAATTCAAGAGCATGTCAACGCAAGAAAAAGTAGAATATCTAAAGAACAGCAATCGGTGTTTCAATTGTTTGGAAATTGGACACAGAAGTTCGGAGTGTAAATCAAAATACAACTGTAGAACTTGTCAAGATCGACATCACACATCGATCCATCATATCAAAGAAAAATTTGAACAGCAAAATAGTGATGATTCTGAAAATGATGTAGGAAATGCAAAAAGCAGGGAACATCCCTCCACTAGCTATTTGAGCAGTCATCTTGGAAGGCAGCGGGGACGTCGACAAACTTTGCTAGCTACTGCCCTTATTCAAGTTGTTAATAAGAAGAATGAAACTTTTATCTGTCGGGCCCTACTTGATAATGGATCACAGACAAGTTTCATTACAAAGGAATGTGCTAACCGTCTTGGATTAAAGCAAAATCCGTCAACCTCCCAATTTCTGGATTAGGAGGAACTCAAGTGGATACTGTCAACACAGAAGTGAATCTGATGTTCAGCTCTACTTACAATTCAGACAAGATATTTTCAGTAGATGCCATCATCATGAAAAATATAACAGAAAAACAACCATCAAATCAAATAGACTACAGTTCATGGAATCACATTCAAGGATTGCAGTTAGCGGATCCAAAATTCTATGAGCCTGAAACCATTGATATCCTACTGGGTGGAGATGTTTTTGAGGATCTCGTGAAAACAAAGAAGCGAAAAGGTCCGGATGGAACACCATACGCTAGAGATTCAGTTTTGGGTTGGATTTTGCTTGGCTCCTATGAACAAAACTGTCGACTGAAAAAACTGTGCATTCATCATGCAGCATTCAAGGCACAAGAAAACTTGTGCAAAACTGAAATGAAAGATTTGTCCTCTGCTAGGAAGACCAAAAGACCCTATGATGCGGAATGTCGTACGAGGTTATCAAGGAAAGGATCATCAATGGCCCAAAGAGATGTGGATTATCGAACGAGATTCTCCATGGAATGATGATCGATTACCCTATTGATACGATAGATTAAATAAAATAATTTGTATACTATTAATTTAATTTGAAATAGGGTATTTCAAAGGCCCGGAGAATGTTGAATGTAGAATAGCATAGAGTGTGATATATTATTAGTTGCCATTGAGTGTAAGTTATTCTCATGCGTAGTGTAATGTTGCTTCGAAGAGCCAAAGGAAAATCTTTTTGAAAATCAGTTCTGCTTGCATTTGTCTACAACTAGGGTGTAAAATTTGTGTCTGTCCAATTTGATCTATTTTATTGATTTTAATATAGATTTTTTGTTGTTTAATCAGTGATTTTGTGCATTATTACGATTTAAACATTAATCATCATCAGTACACATTACATCCTCAGGCAGGAACTCAACCATAAAAAATAACTAGATATTTTGGATATTCCATAATTTGGTTATAAAAATCTACCGTCAATCCTCAACCCACACATTCTACATGGTCCTGATCGAGCCAGATATATTATCTGAACTTTCTTCAGTGTTTTAGTGTTGAGGACATTTTAAAATAAACAGTGAAAATCGACTTGGAAGGAGCCTATCTGCGGAAGTCCCACAAGTCGTTTTCTCATCATTCATCATCGCCGTCCGTGGTCAAGCTATTTCTGGAACCTGTTCTTTTGGACTGGATTTGTCTGTCAAATCTTTCTGGTGTCTGTTCTGTTGGTCAAGTCTTTTCTGGGATTTGGGTCAAGATTTTCTGGTCGATTTTCATCGATTTCAAGATATTTTTGTTTATTGGGACCTGGAGGAAGGAGCCGAGACCGAGGTGAAAATCAAGTCGTTTGTCCTGTCCTCCATCTTGTCATCTCTAGTCACCGGAAAGCTGTCAGATTTGGTCAAGATACTTCCTTGGCAACGAAAATTTTGGAGTAGCGGTTTCTTTGGAAATATTTCATCGTCCAGAAGGTTTTTGGACTACAGCAACGCTACGTCGTGGGATCTTGTTCCGGTAGGGTAAGTTGATCAAATAAAAAATAATCAAAGTAAAAGCATTCCGTTTTTTAATTTGGTCGACCCATACTAATCGAAAAATCAAGTTTCTTTTTCTGTGCAACACATAAAGAAAGAAAATTCAAGAGAAGAATTCTCAAAATAAAATTGAAAATGGACGTCGTTTTGCGAAACTTACGTGCCCTCAAGTCGGATGCTCGACGCATAGAAAATGCTATCGCCGCCTCCGATGTAACAAAACCACTCCCAAAAGGCAAGTTTGAATCTTTAGAAAAGGAAATTCAACAGCTTAAGCAAGAAGCAAAGAATTTATTGCGAAAATTCAGTGCAGAAGCTGCCACTGATGCCAAATTTGAAGCAAAGGAACCTGAATTTGTTGTGATACAAGAAAAGCTGCAGAATGCAGCAGAAGAAATATCAGATATGAAGGCTACCTTTGCTACGACTACAATTGCAGAAAAAACAATAGGAAGTGATGAAATCAAGCTCCCGAAACTTGAAATGCCAAAATTCAGCGGGGAATCTCAAGACTGGTTGAGTTTTCAAGATTTGTTTGTGGCTTCAGTCCACAACAATAAGTAACTGTCTGGAGCCCAAAAACTCCAGTACCTAAAAGGATTGCTGAAGGATGAACCTTCAAAATTACTACATCACATCCCTATCACCGATCTCAATTATGATCAAGCCTGGACTTTGCTAAAATCCAGATATGAAAATAGAAGAGAAATAATCAAGTGTCACTTGGATCGTCTCTTATCTCTGTTTGCTCTCCAACAGGAAAATCCTGCGAGTTTAAGAAAAATCGGCGATGCCACCAATGAATGTGTTCAAGCAATGGACATTTTGAAGATAAATCCTGAACAAGCAAGAGATTCCATCATCATCCATATGATAGCAAAAAAGCTCGACGGAGGAACCAGATTGGAATGGGAAAAATCCCAGAAGCCGGACTCCCTCCCCACAATTAAAGAATTTACCGAATTCATCGTTCAACATGCAAGAGTTACAGCTGCAGCTAATATTAAGTCAAAGAATATTACTGTTACCATTTCAAAAGAAAATAGTGAAAGCCAATTCACTTCAACTGTGCACTATGGCACGAAAAATGAAGAAACAGCAAATTGTCAACTTTGTCAAAAATATAAACATTATCTCAATCAATGTGATGAATTCAAGAGCATGTCAACGCAAGAAAAAGTAGAATATCTAAAGAACAGCAATCGGTGTTTCAATTGTTTGGAAATTGGACACAGAAGTTCGGAGTGTAAATCAAAATACAACTGTAGAACTTGTCAAGATCGACATCACACATCGATCCATCATATCAAAGAAAAATTTGAACAGCAAAATAGTGATGATTCTGAAAATGATGTAGGAAATGCAAAAAGCAGGGAACATCCCTCCACTAGCTATTTGAGCAGTCATCTTGGAAGGCAGCGGGGACGTCGACAAACTTTGCTAGCTACTGCCCTTATTCAAGTTGTTAATAAGAAGAATGAAACTTTTATCTGTCGGGCCCTACTTGATAATGGATCACAGACAAGTTTCATTACAAAGGAATGTGCTAACCGTCTTGGATTAAAGCAAAAATCCGTCAACCTCCCAATTTCTGGATTAGGAGGAACTCAAGTGGATACTGTCAACACAGAAGTGAATCTGATGTTCAGCTCTACTTACAATTCAGACAAGATATTTTCAGTAGATGCCATCATCATGAAAAATATAACAGAAAAACAACCATCAAATCAAATAGACTACAGTTCATGGAATCACATTCAAGGATTGCAGTTAGCGGATCCAAAATTCTATGAGCCTGAAACCATTGATATCCTACTGGGTGGAGATGTTTTTGAGGATCTCGTGAAAACAAAGAAGCGAAAAGGTCCGGATGGAACACCATACGCTAGAGATTCAGTTTTGGGTTGGATTTTGCTTGGCTCCTATGAACAAAACTGTCGACTGAAAAAACTGTGCATTCATCATGCAGCATTCAAGGCCCAAGAAAACTTGTGCAAAACTGAAATGAAAGATTTGTCCTCTGCTAGGAAGACCAAAAGCCCCTATGATGCGGAATGTCGTACGAGGTTATCAAGGAAAGGATCATCAATGGCCCAAAGAGATGTGGATTATCGAACGAGATTCTCCATGGAATGATGATCGATTACCCTATTGATACGATAGATTAAATAAAATAATTTGTATACTATTAATTTAATTTGAAATAGGGTATTTCAAAGGCCCGGAGAATGTTGAATGTAGAATAGCATAGAGTGTGATATATTATTAGTTGCCATTGAGTGTAAGTTATTCTCATGCGTAGTGTAATGTTGCTTCGAAGAGCCAAAGGAAAATCTTTTTGAAAATCAGTTCTGCTTGCATTTGTCTACAACTAGGGTGTAAAATTTGTGTCTGTCCAATTTGATCTATTTTATTGATTTTAATATAGATTTTTTGTTGTTTAATCAGTGATTTTGTGCATTATTACGATTTAAACATTAATCATCATCAGTACACATTACATCCTCAGGCAGGAACTCAACCATAAAAAATAACTAGATATTTTGGATATTCCATAATTTGGTTATAAAAATCTACCGTCAATCCTCAACCCACACATTCTACATGGTCCTGATCGAGCCAGATATATTATCTGAACTTTCTTCAGTGTTTTAGTGTTGAGGACATTTTAAAATAAACAGTGAAAATCGACTTGGAAGGAGCCTATCTGCGGAAGTCCCACAAGTCGTTTTCTCATCATTCATCATCGCCGTCCGTGGTCAAGCTATTTCTGGAACCTGTTCTTTTGGACTGGATTTGTCTGTCAAATCTTTCTGGTGTCTGTTCTGTTGGTCAAGTCTTTTCTGGGATTTGGGTCAAGATTTTCTGGTCGATTTTCATCGATTTCAAGATATTTTTGTTTATTGGGACCTGGAGGAAGGAGCCGAGACCGAGGTGAAAATCAAGTCGTTTGTCCTGTCCTCCATCTTGTCATCTCTAGTCACCGGAAAGCTGTCAGATTTGGTCAAGATACTTCCTTGGCAACGAAAATTTTGGAGTAGCGGTTTCTTTGGAAATATTTCATCGTCCAGAAGGTTTTTGGACTACAGCAACGCTACGTCGTGGGATCTTGTTCCGGTAGGGTAAGTTGATCAAATAAAAAATAATCAAAGTAAAAGCATTCCGTTTTTTAATTTGGTCGACCCATACTAATCGAAAAATCAAGTTTCTTTTTCTGTGCAACACATAAAGAAAGAAAATTCAAGAGAAGAATTCTCAAAATAAAATTGAAAATGGACGTCGTTTTGCGAAACTTACGTGCCCTCAAGTCGGATGCTCGACGCATAGAAAATGCTATCGCCGCCTCCGATGTAACAAAACCACTCCCAAAAAGCAAGTTTGAATCTTTAGAAAAGGAAATTCAACAGCTTAAGCAAGAAGCAAAGAATTTATTGCGAAAATTCAGTGCAGAAGCTGCCACTGATGCCAAATTTGAAGCAAAGGAACCTGAATTTGTTGTGATACAAGAAAAGCTGCAGAATGCAGCAGAAGAAATATCAGATATGAAGGCTACCTTTGCTACGACTACAATTGCAGAAAAAACAATAGGAAGTGATGAAATCAAGCTCCCGAAACTTGAAATGCCAAAATTCAGCGGTGAATCTCAAGACTGGTTGAGTTTTCAAGATTTGTTTGTGGCTTCAGTCCACAACAATAAGTAACTGTCTGGAGCCCAAAAACTCCAGTACCTAAAAGGATTGCTGAAGGATGAACCTTCAAAATTACTACATCACATCCCTATCACCGATCTCAATTATGATCAAGCCTGGACTTTGCTAAAATCCAGATATGAAAATAGAAGAGAAATAATCAAGTGTCACTTGGATCGTCTCTTATCTCTGTTTGCTCTCCAACAGGAAAATCCTGCGAGTTTAAGAAAAAATCGGCGATGCCACCAATGAATGTGTTCAAGCAATGGACATTTTGAAGATAAATCCTGAACAAGCAAGAGATTCCATCATCATCCATATGATAGCAAAAAAGCTCGACGGAGGAACCAGATTGGAATGGGAAAAATCCCAGAAGCCGGACTCCTCCCCACAATTAAAGAATTTACCGAATTCATCGTTCAACATGCAAGAGTTACAGCTGCAGCTAATATTAAGTCAAAGAATATTACTGTTACCATTTCAAAAGAAAATAGTGAAAGCCAATTCACTTCAACTGTGCACTATGGCACGAAAAATGAAGAAACAGCAAATTGTCAACTTTGTCAAAAATATAAACATTATCTCAATCAATGTGATGAATTCAAGAGCATGTCAACGCAAGAAAAAGTAGAATATCTAAAGAACAGCAATCGGTGTTTCAATTGTTTGGAAATTGGACACAGAAGTTCGGAGTGTAAATCAAAATACAACTGTAGAACTTGTCAAGATCGACATCACACATCGATCCATCATATCAAAGAAAAATTTGAACAGCAAAATAGTGATGATTCTGAAAATGATGTAGGAAATGCAAAAAGCAGGGAACATCCCTCCACTAGCTATTTGAGCAGTCATCTTGGAAGGCAGCGGGGACGTCGACAAACTTTGCTAGCTACTGCCCTTATTCAAGTTGTTAATAAGAAGAATGAAACTTTTATCTGTCGGGCCCTACTTGATAATGGATCACAGACAAGTTTCATTACAAAGGAATGTGCTAACCGTCTTGGATTAAAGCAAAAATCCGTCAACCTCCCAATTTCTGGATTAGGAGGAACTCAAGTGGATACTGTCAACACAGAAGTGAATCTGATGTTCAGCTCTACTTACAATTCAGACAAGATATTTTCAGTAGATGCCATCATCATGAAAAATATAACAGAAAAACAACCATCAAATCAAATAGACTACAGTTCATGGAATCACATTCAAGGATTGCAGTTAGCGGATCCAAAATTCTATGAGCCTGAAACCATTGATATCCTACTGGGTGGAGATGTTTTTGAGGATCTCGTGAAAACAAAGAAGCGAAAAGGTCCGGATGGAACACCATACGCTAGAGATTCAGTTTTGGGTTGGATTTTGCTTGGCTCCTATGAACAAAACTGTCGACTGAAAAAACTGTGCATTCATCATGCAGCATTCAAGGCCCAAGAAAACTTGTGCAAAACTGAAATGAAAGATTTGTCCTCTGCTAGGAAGACCAAAAGCCCCTATGATGCGGAATGTCGTACGAGGTTATCAAGGAAAGGATCATCAATGGCCCAAAGAGATGTGGATTATCGAACGAGATTCTCCATGGAATGATGATCGATTACCCTATTGATACGATAGATTAAATAAAATAATTTGTATACTATTAATTTAATTTGAAATAGGGTATTTCAAAGGCCCGGAGAATGTTGAATGTAGAATAGCATAGAGTGTGATATATTATTAGTTGCCATTGAGTGTAAGTTATTCTCATGCGTAGTGTAATGTTGCTTCGAAGAGCCAAAGGAAAATCTTTTTGAAAATCAGTTCTGCTTGCATTTGTCTACAACTAGGGTGTAAAATTTGTGTCTGTCCAATTTGATCTATTTTATTGATTTTAATATAGATTTTTTGTTGTTTAATCAGTGATTTTGTGCATTATTACGATTTAAACATTAATCATCATCAGTACACATTACATCCTCAGGCAGGAACTCAACCATAAAAAATAACTAGATATTTTGGATATTCCATAATTTGGTTATAAAAATCTACCGTCAATCCTCAACCCACACATTCTACATGGTCCTGATCGAGCCAGATATATTATCTGAACTTTCTTCAGTGTTTTAGTGTTGAGGACATTTTAAAATAAACAGTGAAAATCGACTTGGAAGGAGCCTATCTGCGGAAGTCCCACAAGTCGTTTTCTCATCATTCATCATCGCCGTCCGTGGTCAAGCTATTTCTGGAACCTGTTCTTTTGGACTGGATTTGTCTGTCAAATCTTTCTGGTGTCTGTTCTGTTGGTCAAGTCTTTTCTGGGATTTGGGTCAAGATTTTCTGGTCGATTTTCATCGATTTCAAGATATTTTTGTTTATTGGGACCTGGAGGAAGGAGCCGAGACCGAGGTGAAAATCAAGTCGTTTGTCCTGTCCTCCATCTTGTCATCTCTAGTCACCGGAAAGCTGTCAGATTTGGTCAAGATACTTCCTTGGCAACGAAAATTTTGGAGTAGCGGTTTCTTTGGAAATATTTCATCGTCCAGAAGGTTTTTGGACTACAGCAACGCTACGTCGTGGGATCTTGTTCCGGTAGGGTAAGTTGATCAAATAAAAAATAATCAAAGTAAAAGCATTCCGTTTTTTAATTTGGTCGACCCATACTAATCGAAAAATCAAGTTTCTTTTTCTGTGCAACACATAAAGAAAGAAAATTCAAGAGAAGAATTCTCAAAATAAAATTGAAAATGGACGTCGTTTTGCGAAACTTACGTGCCTCAAGTCGGATGCTCGACGCATAGAAAATGCTATCGCCGCCTCCGATGTAACAAAACCACTCCCAAAAGGCAAGTTTGAATCTTTAGAAAAGGAAATTCAACAGCTTAAGCAAGAAGCAAAGAATTTATTGCGAAAATTCAGTGCAGAAGCTGCCACTGATGCCAAATTTGAAGCAAAGGAACCTGAATTTGTTGTGATACAAGAAAAGCTGCAGAATGCAGCAGAAGAAATATCAGATATGAAGGCTACCTTTGCTACGACTACAATTGCAGAAAACAATAGGAAGTGATGAAATCAAGCTCCCGAAACTTGAAATGCCAAAATTCAGCGGTGAATCTCAAGACTGGTTGAGTTTTCAAGATTTGTTTGTGGCTTCAGTCCACAACAATAAGTAACTGTCTGGAGCCCAAAAACTCCAGTACCTAAAAGGATTGCTGAAGGATGAACCTTCAAAATTACTACATCACATCCCTATCACCGATCTCAATTATGATCAAGCCTGGACTTTGCTAAAATCCAGATATGAAAATAGAAGAGAAATAATCAAGTGTCACTTGGATCGTCTCTTATCTCTGTTTGCTCTCCAACAGGAAAATCCTGCGAGTTTAAGAAAAATCGGCGATGCCACCAATGAATGTGTTCAAGCAATGGACATTTTGAAGATAAATCCTGAACAAGCAAGAGATTCCATCATCATCCATATGATAGCAAAAAAGCTCGACGGAGGAACCAGATTGGAATGGGAAAAATCCCAGAAGCCGGACTCCTCCCCACAATTAAAGAATTTACCGAATTCATCGTTCAACATGCAAGAGTTACAGCTGCAGCTAATATTAAGTCAAAGAATATTACTGTTACCATTTCAAAAGAAAATAGTGAAAGCCAATTCACTTCAACTGTGCACTATGGCACGAAAAATGAAGAAACAGCAAATTGTCAACTTTGTCAAAAATATAAACATTATCTCAATCAATGTGATGAATTCAAGAGCATGTCAACGCAAGAAAAAGTAGAATATCTAAAGAACAGCAATCGGTGTTTCAATTGTTTGGAAATTGGACACAGAAGTTCGGAGTGTAAATCAAAATACAACTGTAGAACTTGTCAAGATCGACATCACACATCGATCCATCATATCAAAGAAAAATTTGAACAGCAAAATAGTGATGATTCTGAAAATGATGTAGGAAATGCAAAAAGCAGGGAACATCCCTCCACTAGCTATTTGAGCAGTCATCTTGGAAGGCAGCGGGGACGTCGACAAACTTTGCTAGCTACTGCCCTTATTCAAGTTGTTAATAAGAAGAATGAAACTTTTATCTGTCGGGCCCTACTTGATAATGGATCACAGACAAGTTTCATTACAAAGGAATGTGCTAACCGTCTTGGATTAAAGCAAAAATCCGTCAACCTCCCAATTTCTGGATTAGGAGGAACTCAAGTGGATACTGTCAACACAGAAGTGAATCTGATGTTCAGCTCTACTTACAATTCAGACAAGATATTTTCAGTAGATGCCATCATCATGAAAAATATAACAGAAAAACAACCATCAAATCAAATAGACTACAGTTCATGGAATCACATTCAAGGATTGCAGTTAGCGGATCCAAAATTCTATGAGCCTGAAACCATTGATATCCTACTGGGTGGAGATGTTTTTGAGGATCTCGTGAAAACAAAGAAGCGAAAAGGTCCGGATGGAACACCATACGCTAGAGATTCAGTTTTGGGTTGGATTTTGCTTGGCTCCTATGAACAAAACTGTCGACTGAAAAAACTGTGCATTCATCATGCAGCATTCAAGGCCCAAGAAAACTTGTGCAAAACTGAAATGAAAGATTTGTCCTCTGCTAGGAAGACCAAAAGCCCCTATGATGCGGAATGTCGTACGAGGTTATCAAGGAAAGGATCATCAATGGCCCAAAGAGATGTGGATTATCGAACGAGATTCTCCATGGAATGATGATCGATTACCCTATTGATACGATAGATTAAATAAAATAATTTGTATACTATTAATTTAATTTGAAATAGGGTATTTCAAAGGCCCGGAGAATGTTGAATGTAGAATAGCATAGAGTGTAATATATTATTAGTTGCCATTGAGTGTAAGTTATTCTCATGCGTAGTGTAATGTTGCTTCGAAGAGCCAAAGGAAAATCTTTTTGAAAATCAGTTCTGCTTGCATTTGTCTACAACTAGGGTGTAAAATTTGTGTCTGTCCAATTTGATCTATTTTATTGATTTTAATATAGATTTTTTGTTGTTTAATCAGTGATTTTGTGCATTATTACGATTTAAACATTAATCATCATCAGTACACATTACATCCTCAGGCAGGAACTCAACCATAAAAAATAACTAGATATTTTGGATATTCCATAATTTGGTTATAAAAATCTACCGTCAATCCTCAACCCACACATTCTACACAACTTGTAATAAATTAATAATAATATCAAACTTATTCACCACTTGAGACTTAGAATTATAACCATAGAATAATGAAGTACAAACTGCTATGCTGTGGAAACTGATTTCATATGGATAGCCACTTCCTTGACATACTGTATTATCAACTAGACTGTAAGTGCTAATAACTGCAAATATAAATGTAAATATTGAAATAAGATGTAATAAGATTTGATTCTTCTCTCGACCACGGTCGGGGAAGGGTCTCCTGGACTTTTGTCTAGCTCTTGCCTCCCTCTGCTTAATCGCTAGTAGTTGTTTTGCCTAATTTGTTGGATAATGCTGCCAGGGCTCCTGACCCCTAATAATTTGTCATGGCTAAGAGGATTAGCCCATCTGTAACGAGCTAGGTTGCCAATACCTAAAAATCATTGGCGAAGACTGCAATTATAGTACCAAAATATTATTCTAAGAATACTACATGTGTGGAATGTAATAAGGTATATAATGTTTTGTCTGGTTTATTTTGTAAAAGTTGTAAGTTATACTACCATAGGATATGCACATCTTTGTCTGAAAGTGCATTTCTGAAACTAAAAATAAATTGTTTTGAATTAAATTTCATCTGCCATGACTGCAATGAACAAAATGCAATAAAAATTGTGAAATCATGGGATCCAAGTTTAGTTTCAGGAATGTGCTGCCTTAGGGCCATAAAAAATTATGTAGTAGTGTATTGTGTATCGTGTAACTTGCCTTATCACCGCTGTCATCTACCTAATCTAGGCAGTAGGAAAGATAATGCAAATTATGATGCCTATTATTGTATGACATGTATATTCCCTTTTTCGGGTATTGACAACTCAGAGTTTGAAGCTATAGTTCATGATCCTAATACCATTATTGAAAATCATGAAATATATGCTCCTCTCAATATTATACCAACATATAATGAGATTAATACTCAGGTAATGAAATGTCATTTGCTTAAGGGTACTAGGATAGCCTAAATTATTATAGATGGCCTACAGAAAAATGTATCCCAATTATCTGTTATGCTCTACCACCATAATTTAGATATTGTATTCATCAGTGAAACTAAAACAAATGATACTGTTGAAAGTAGCCATTTGCTAATAGATGATTATGAATTATTAAGATATGACAGAAAGCGTACTGGTGGTGGTATGGCAGTGTATTACAAGAGTATAATTAATGTTAAGGAAATTGTTAATCTGCCAGAGCTTAAAAATGAAAATGAAGGTATCTGTTTATTGGTCACACCTCCTAAAACAAAATCTTTTGTGGTGATGGGTATATACAAACATCCTTCCTCACCTATTAATACAGTCCATCATAGGGATGGCACTATCACATTAGGATTTATATATGAATTAAGTATTCTCCAATCCAGTTTGTCCGCTTACTCTAAGGAAATTATCCTAATGGGTGATTTTAACTGTGATTTGCTAAAAAATGAGAATTGTTATCTTACAGATAGTATGCTAAACTTAGGTTTTAAACAACTTATAACCGAACCAACTTTTACTAGGCTATATAAGGAAAATGGTAATATGCCTAGCAGAGTGTATCAATCTCTACTTGATCACATTTACACTAATAATGCAGACTTTATAAGTCAATCTGGCATTTTGCATACTAGTATTACAAATCATGATTGCATATTTCTTGTTAGAAAGAAGCCTAAAGCTAAGTTGCCTCCTAGAGTAAAATATGTTAGAAATTACAAAAATTTAGATCCAATTGTAGCAGGCTCTGAATTTGAAAATGTTCCATGGTCTATCCTGGATTCATGTGATAACATTGATGATATGTTAGACACGTTCTCAAAGTTGACTATGGAAGTTGTAGACAGAATTGCGCCTAAACGTATGCGTAACATTAGGTCTTATCAGAATCCCTGGTTAACCTTACAATTAAGTAAATTGATTCATTATAAAAATCATGTACATAAGTTGGCAAAAATTCATAACATACCAAACCTTTGGACCTATTGTCGTAAACTGAAAAACAGTGTCAACCGTGAAATAAACCGTGCAAAAAAGAAATACCACCAAAATCAGTTCAATAAAGCAAAAGATAGCAGTCACAAATGGAAAACTTTTAAAACTTTAACTAATTGCACAAAAACTGCTGACAGTTGCACTGAGCTTATTGTGGATGGAAATAATATTACTGATAATGATGATATTGCCAAATGCTTTTCGAAAGCATTTACACTATCCCACTATGAGTCAAGTAAACAGTTACTAAACTTATGGAATTCATTAGATAGTGACAATAATATCTCATTTAAAGTCACAGAGGAAATTGTACTAAAAAAGCTTCATCAAGTTAAAGCATCTGACACTGACAGTTCGCACTGTCCAGCCAAAATAATTAAGTTATTAGCTACTATCTTAGCACCACATTTGACAAAAATTTACAATTATGCCATTAAAACTGGCCATTTTCCTGTTAATTGGAAAATAGCTACTGCTACCCCAGTGCTAAAACCTAATGGCAATAAATGTGACCCAGGCTCTTATCGATTGATCTCAATTATACCATATTTGGGCAAAATATTTGAGTCATTAATTTCAGATGAAATTCATATACATCTTAATCGAAATGGTTTGGGCTTTATTTCTCAATATGGATTTAGCCGTAGACTCTCAACTAATCATGCATTAATTAATTTGACAATGCAGATTCACACAGGATTAGATGAGAATAAGGTGGTAGGGGTACCTTACTATGACATTCAGAAAGCTTTTCCATCACTAAATTACATGCTATTGCTTGAAAAAATGCAAAATACATATAATCTCCCGCCTATTATCCTGAAACTATTAACTAGTTATTTTTTAACTAGAAAAATAAGTATTAAGCTAAACACCTTCACATCTGAGCATTTTGACATACTTGGGGGGGGCACCAGAAGGCAGTATACTAGGACCCCTCTGCTATTGTTTTTATATCAGTGATCTACCTAACTACATTGATAAGCCAGTAGTGCTGTTTGCTGATGATGTTTCAAATCCAAAAGCAGAGAATAATTATGATAGTTTAAAAAATGAAATCTCAAATTCGATGACTTCTCTTAATAGCTGGTGCAATGATAACCTTTCATTACCTAATTGGCAAAAATCATTCTTCGTCATATACAAGAATCCTAAAGTGAAAACCCCATTGCCATCTTGGGATAAAGTAGAATCTAATGATTTTACCATTGCTCTTGCTGGCAAATTTAAATATTTAGTTATTTATCTAGACCAGTCACTATCTTTTAATGATCACATATCTTATCTGTGTCAAAAAATGTCCTTTAGAAGTATATCTTTACTAAAATATAAACGATTAATCCCTCTAGATATAATGCCTACTTTCTTCAGAGCCATAGTGTATTCATTATTTGAATATGGCTTATGCACATACTCTGCCACCTCTACTGAAAATATTAATAAAAAACAGAGCATTAGAGATAATTTTCTATTAAATTATTACTTTAGTAGAAAAATTGTTGCGAGAATAAAAGTAGTTAACATAGGTTGGCCTAATATGCACTCACTTTATGACTCTTTTGGTATATTACCTGTCAAGGAGGCTATTGACTATTCTCTCCTAGTTAATATATACCCTTTAATTAAATATCCTCATGTGTTTCCTGATGAATTACAAGCTCTATTACCTGCAAAAAACTGCCAAAAGGCAACAAGACAGGTATATTGCTATGATAATGAATTTAATCTGTCGTTCTTTAAACTATCTTTTCAACATAGAGCTATAACAGCCTGGAATAATCTTCCTAACAAAATAAAATGTATTAATGATCTTCATGCTTTTAAAAAAGACTTAATTTGCTATATAAAATTAAAACGAGTGTAACTAATTATATCATTTACTATTATTTTAGTTATCGGAATGATTCCTAAAATATATACTTATGTACTACTGTATTATTTGTATGTACTTAATACTTCTTAGGACTACAAAAAACTTTGATTGATTGATTGATTGATTGATTGAAGATGACACTGTATTTCAAGGCAAAAGCTTTTCCATATAAAAAGCAGATAATACTAATTGCACAGTTACTTTGTACATTGTGGCAATTTCTTAACACTATTTAAGCATTTTTATTGCACTTTGGACATTTAGTTAGTTGATAATTTTAGCGCTATATGTTGTTAATACGGGATAATTTATACTCTTAATTTTTGCTTAATTACTATGGATACGACAATTTAACCTGGATTTTGATTTTCAGAAAATAACTTGGAGTCGTTACAATTAGTGAGCAAATACTATTTTGCATGTACTATTGCAAAGGTGTTCCCACACTAAATGGAAGCATTGACTGGCGTTCCCGTTTTAAAAAATATTTTCCATCCCCGCTTCAAGCGTTAATTGAACCACTATTGTATTTTTGTTCTCTAAAATGTTTTTTGAAGACATTTACAGGTGAATTAGCAGTAAATGCACGAGAGATTTTTTTGAAGAAAGTTTTAAAATTACGAGCTTTAATTAATACTCTGCATCTAAATTATATCTTGTTTTCGAGTTTTTCTGGCCTTCTTCCCTTAAATTTCTCCAGGTTTTTAACGTGTAATTTTATATGCAGTGGAAATTCCATGCTTGCATTCTTATACGCAGTTAATCCATATGTTGACACTTCCGGAAGTATTATATCTTATCTTATCTTATTATATCCATGTTGACACTTCCAGAAGTAGTAAATCCATGTTGACATTACCACAAGTAGTAAAAATAAATGTTTTTACTTCTAAAAGCAGTAGAAACCCTATGGAATGTTAATTGGGAAGTGGCGGTGAGATATAGACTACATGTTGGTGAAACTATTTTGTTGTTTTTGAAATGCCGGGCCTTTCTTCAAATTTTGATTGCTTAGAAAATAAAAAACTACGAAATATGATAAACGAGACTGCTCCTATGTTTAAATGTTTTGAAAAAAAGTGCACGATCTTATGTTGTAATTGTGTATAATATCTAAAGTCATTTCTCATATCCATCTCGCAGAATCCTGAAAAATGTTTTCAATCTCTTAATACCGATCTTTACTCAAAAATAGAACGCTTCGGAACAGATCTATACTATATTATAATTACCGGAAGTTTGTATTTATGTCTGTGTGAGTGTCCACTCCCAGTTCCCAAATGTTTACAATAGAAGCGGTACAATGCCTTTGTCAACACTTTTAAAAGCAATGAAACCCTATGTTGAGACTTTTTAGGAACACTAAAACCCTATGTTGACACTTCTAGAATCATTAAAAACTTATATGTGCACTACTGAAAGCAGTAAAAACCTATTTTGGCACTTCTAGAAGCAGTAAAACTGTGTTGTTAACACATGTAATAGCAATAATTACCTATGTCGACACTTTAAGAAGCTTAGAAAGCCTATATTTTAACTTTTTATACCGGGAAAAACTGTAAAGCAGACAGCGCATTGCCCAAATGGCAATGTGCGGTTTTATCACTAGTATAGTATGCAGTTAAATTCTGGTTGAATTTCCATTGACACCGATTGCTCGTAAACTAGCAGCTTCTGTAAAACATCGCATATATGACAGCGTAAAGAATTCTTCTGTGGGCTGTGCATTAACCTATCTGTTACGGAATTATTTTTTTTGAGGCTCGGGTCTCATTGCTTTAAAAAGTGTTGGCAAAGGCATTGTACCGCTTCTATTGTAAACATTTGGGAACTGGGAGTGGACACTCACACAGACATAAATACAAACTTCCGGTAATTAAAATATAGTATAAATCTGTTCCGAAGCGTTCTATTTTTGATTAAAGATCGGTATTAAGAGATTGAAAACATTTTTCAGGATTCTGCGAGATGGATATGAGAAATGACTTTAGATATTATACACATTTACAACATAAGATCGTGCACTTTTTTTCAAAAAATTTAAACATTGTAGCAGTCTCGTTTATCATTTTTGATAGTAGTTTTTTATTTTCTAAGCAATCAAAATTTGAAGAAAGGCCCGGCATTTCAAAAACAACAAAATAGTTTCACCAACATGTAGTCTATATCTCACCGCCACTTCCCAATTAACATTCCATAGGGTTTCTACTGCTTTTAGAAGTAAAAACATTTATTTTTACCACTTGTGGTAATGTCAACATGGATTTACTACTTCTGGAAGTGTCAACATGGATTTACTACTTCCGGAAGTGTCAACATATGGATTAACTGCGTATAAGAATGCAAGCATAGGGTTTCTACTGCATATAAAATTACACGTTAAAAACCTGGAGAAATATAAGGGAAGAAGGCCAGAAAAACTCGAAAACAAGATATAATTTAGATGCAGAGTATTAATTAAAGCTCGTAATTTTAAAACTTTCTTCAAAAAAATCTCTCGTGCATTTACTGCTAATTCACCTGTAAATGTCTTCAAAAAACATTTTAGAGAACAAAAATACAATAGTGGTTCAATTAACGCTTGAAACGGGGATGGAAAATATTTTCGAAAACGGGAACGCCAGTCAATGCTTCCATTTAGTGTGTGAACATCTTTGCAATAGTACATGCAAAATAGTATTCGCTCACTAATTGTAACGACTCCAAGTTGTTTTCTGAAAATCAAAATCCAGGTTAAATTGTCGTATCCATAGTAATTAAGCAAAAATTAATAGTATAAATTATCCCATAATAACAACATATAGCGCTAAAATTATCAACTAACTAAATGTCCAAAGTGCAATAAAAATGCTTAAATAGTGTTAAGAAATTGCCACAATGTACAAAGTAACTGTGCAATTAGTATTATCTGCTTTTTATATGGAAAAGTTTTTTGCCTTGAAACACTGTGTCATCTTATTTCAATATTTACATTTATATTTGCAGTTACAGTCTAGTTGATAATACAGTATGTCAAGGAAGTGGGTATCCATATGAAATCAGTTTCCACAGCATAGCAGTTTGTACTTCATTATTCTATGGTTATAATTCTAAGTCTCAAGTGGGGAATAAGTTTGATATTATTATTAATTTATTACAAGTTGTTTATCCCTATTATGTGGCTTCTCCGAACAGTAAAGCTGTTCAGGGAGCAACTGCAAGTAAGTCCTCGCTGCTTGAGCGGTAGTGTGTCTTTACTCTTCAATAGTATTGATCATACTCTCCCACTAACACACACATCCCTATTATGGATTTACGGATACTGCCCGATACTGACTGTTACTGACTGCCTGTTAGTTGGATATTGACTAGTAAGCTATGGCTGGGTACTATGGATACGGATTTCCTATGGATACTTACTTTATTGACATACTGTAGTGTAATTCTAATGTTTAGGCAAGTTTTAGGGTTGTTGCAAGGAAATTAACTGTAAACGCACGGGGAGATTTTTTTGAAAAAAATTTTAAAATTACGAGCTTTAATTAATACTCTGCATCTAAATTATACCTTGTTTTCGAGAATATTTTCCATCCCTGAAATTTTACTTATTATAAATTTTTTACAACCCATGTCAGTGCCCTCAAGCCTAATATATTTTTTATCTCTGGAATTGTTCTTGGTACTCCGTATTTGCATTGGTATGTGAATGTGACTGGGACTATTGAGTATCAGAATACCACGTAACAGGAATAATGCATCTATAAATCCAACATTATTATTATTATTGAGATTTTGTCTAGCGATGCTAATTCAGTTCACTCATTAGTTCGTATCTTCGGAGATTGAATTTGGAAATGGAAATTGTATTGCTAATTACTAGTTTATCGACTCCATTTCATCCAATACCATATTGCAATGTGACTTCCGTAGGTTCTAATCACTTGCCCAATTGACTATGATCAGGGAACAAAAAAGGACCTTTTTTGCCTTTTACCTTTTTGTCCTTTTTTGTAAAAAAGGTAGGAGTAAGATTTTAAAAAAGCAGTCCTTTTTTGCCTTTTTACCTTTTTTGATGTAGCAGAGTGCCCCATTTACTTCACTTTACATGTAAATAAGGTTAAAAAGGTAAAAAGGACTGCTTTTTTAGAAGAAGTAGTAGTTTTTACCTTTTTTGTAAAAAAGGAGTACCTTTTTAGTTCCCTGACTATGATGCATTTGTACTAAGTATAGTTATAGATGATAGTTATAACCAGATTTATCATGAAAAACAATAAAATTAAATTAAAGGTTAAAAACCTGGAGAAATATACGGGAAGAAGGCCAGAAAAACTAGAAAACAAGATATAACTTAGATGCAGAGTATTAATTAAAGCTCGTAATTTTAAAACTTTTTTCAAAAAAAACTCTCGTGCATTTACTGATAATTCACCTGTAAATGTCTTCAAAAAACATTTTAGAGAACAAAAATACAATAGTGGTTCAATTAACGCTTGAAGCAAGGATGGAAAATATTTTCGAAAACGGGAACGCTAGTCAATGCTTCCATTTAGTGTGGGAACACCTTTGCAATAGTACATGCAAAATAGTATTCGCTCACTAATTGTAACGACTCCAAGTTATTTTCTGAAAATCAAAATCCAGGTTAAATTGTCGTATCCATAGTAATTAAGCAAAAATTAAGAGTATAAATTATCCCGTATTAACAACATATAGCGCTAAAATTATTAACTAACTAAATGTCCAAAGTGCAATAAAAATGCTTAAATAGTGTTAAGAAATTGCCACAATGTACAAAGTAACTGTGCAATTAGTATTATCTGCTTTTTATATGGAAAAGTTTTTTGACGTGAAATACAGTGTCATCTTATTTCAATATTTACATTTATATTTGCAGTTATAAGCACTTATAGTCTAGTTGATAGTACAGTATGTCAAGGAAGTGGGTATCCATATGAAATCAGTTTCCACAGCATAGCAGTTTGTACTTCATTATTCTATGGTTATAATTCTAAGTCTCAAGTTGGGAATAAGTTTGATATTATTATTAATTTATTACAAGTTGTTTATCCCTATTATGGATTTACGGATACTGCCCGATACTGACTGTTACTGACTGCCTGTTAGTTGGATATTGACTTGGCTTACTATGGCTGGGTACTATGGATACGGATTTCCTATGGATACTTACTTTATTGACATACTGTAGTGTAATTCTAATGTTTAGGCAAGTTTTAGGGTTGTTGCAAGGAAATTAACTGTAAACGCACGGGGAGATTTTTTAGAAGAAAATTTTAAAATTACGAGCTTTAATTAATACTCTGCATCTAAATTATACCTTGTTTTCGAGTTTTTCAGGCCTTCTTCCCGTATATTTCTCCATGTTTTTAACCTTTAATTTAATTTTATTGTTTTTCTTGATAAATCTGGTTATAACTATCATATAACTACGAACTAGAAAAATTTCAACCAGATTATGTATATTTCGAAATTATTTATATAGGTACCTGTCATAGTTGTAGAAATTGACAATAAAAACAAGTTACAAGTAAAACATTATTCCCAGTCTTCGCAAATTTTTGTAAATATTGGAATGGTAATGTAATGTGCAATGTTCGAGTAAACTTCTAATCAACATGTCTCAATTTTCTAAATATTGTTCATCCCTGGCTAGTTTATAATGTAAGTTTTACATCTATGAAAAAATGATAAATATTATGTTATTTGAGCTACATCTCGAAAAATTAGATTTTTTCGCAAAATATATTATGTATGTGATAAGGTAACTTTATTTTTTGTTGGGGGCTGCCGCCCTCAAACCCCCGCTTTAGGGGAGATCAATAGTTCGTATTTTTGAGGTAGGTAAAATCCACCACAAGCCGGGAAAGTGTAAGTGTTTGTATTAGTAGTATTGAGCGTGCCTATTACAATTTTTCATTGTCTATTCTTGGAGTCGCACTCAATGAAAATATTTTCCATCCCTGAAATTTTACTTATTATAAATTTTTTACAACCCATGTCAGTGCCCTCAAGCCTAATATATTTTTCATCTCTGGAATTGTTCTTGGTACTCCGTATTTGCATTGGTATGTGAATGTGACTGGGACTATTGAGTATCAGAATACCACGTAACAGGAATAATGCATCTATAAATCCAACATTATTATTATTATTGAGATTTTGTCTAGCGATGCTAATTCAGTTCACTCATTAGTTCGTATCTTCGGAGATTGAATTTGGAAATGGAAATTGTATTGCTAATTACTAGTCCATCGACTCCATTTCATCCAATACCATATTGCAATGTGACTGCCATAGGTTCTAATCACATTGCCCAATTGACTATGATCAGGGAACAAAAAAGGACCTTTTTTGCCTTTTTTGTAAAAAAGGTAGGACTAAGATTTTAAAAAAGCAGTCCTTTTTTGCCTTTTTACCTTTTTTGATGTAGCAGAGTGCCCCATTTACTTCACTTTACATGTAAATAAGGTTAAAATTGTAAAAAGGTAAAAAGGACTGCTTTTTTAGAAAAAGTAGTACTTTTTACCTTTTTTTGTAAAAAAGAAGTACCTTTTTAGTTCCCTGACTATGATGCATTTGTACTAAGTCGCCAAGGAGATACCAAACAATTTTAAAGTTCATTCTTCCGGTTCCTACGGCTAAAGTTGAAACCGGATAGTTGGTTTCAAATTAATGCACAGCCCGCAGAAGAATTCTCTACGCTGTCATATATGCCATGTTTTACAGAAGCTGCTAGTTTACGAGCAATCGGTGTCAATGGAAATTGAACCAGGATTTAACTGCATACTATACTAGTGGTAAAACCGCACATTGCCATTCGGGCAATGCGCTGTCTGCTTTGCAGTTTCTCGCGGTATAAAAATTTAAAATATAGGCTTTCTAAGCTTCTAAAAGTGACGACATAGGTATTTATTGCTATTAGATGTGTTAACAACACAGTTTTACTGCTTCTAGAAGTGCCAAAATAGGTTTTTACTGCTTTCAGTAGTGCACATATAAGTTTTTAATGCTTCTAGAAGTGTCAACATAGGGTTTTAGTGTTCCTAAAAAGTGTCAACATAGGGTTTCATTGCTTTTAAGTGTTGACAAAGGCATTGTAACGCTTCTATTGTAAACATTTGGGAACTGGGAGCGGACACTCACACAGACATAAATACAAACTTCCGGTAATTATAATATAGTATAGATCTGTTCCGAAGCGTTCTATTTTTGAGTAAAGATCGATATTAAGAGATTGAAAACATTTTTCAGGATTCTGCTTGATGGATATGAGAAATGACTTTAGATATTATACACATTTACAACATAAGATCGTGCACTTTTTTTCAAAAAATTTAAACATTGGAGCAGTCTCGTTTATCATTTTTGATAGTAGTTTTTTATTTTCTAAGCAATCAAAATTTGAAGAAAGGCCCGGCATTTCAAAAACAACAAAATAGTTTCACCAACATGTAGTCTATATCTCACCGCCACTTCCCAATTAACATTCCATAGGGTTTCTACTGCTTTTAGAAGTAAAAAAATTTATTTTTACCACTTGTGGTAATGTCAACATGGATTTACCACTTCTGGAAGTGTCAACATGGATTTACTACTTCCGGAAGTGTCAACATATGGATTAACTCCGTATAAGAATGCGAGCATAGGGTTTCTACTGCATATAAAATTACAGGTTAAAAACGTGGAGAAATATAAGGGAAGAAGGCCAGAAAAACTCGAAAACAAGATATAATTTAGATGCACAGTATTAATTAAAGCTCGTAATTTTAAAATTTTCTTCAAAAAAATCTCTCGTGCATTTACTGCTAATTCACTTGCAAATATCTTCAAAAAACATTTTAGAGAACAAAAATACAATAGTCGTTCAATTAACGCTTGAAGCAAGGATGGAAAATATTTTCGAAAACGGGATCGCCAGTCAATGCTTCCATTTAGTGTGGGAACACCTTTGCAATAGTACATGCCAAATAGTATTCGCTCACGAATTGTAACGACTCCAAGTTATTTTCTGAAAATCAAAATCCAGGTTAAATTGTCGTATCCATAGTAATTAAGCAAAAATTAAGAGTATAAATTATCCCGTATTAACAACACATAGCGCTAAAATTATCAACTAACTAAATGTCCAAAGTGCAATAAAAATGCTTAAATAGTGTTAAGAAATTGCCACAATGTACAAAGTAACTGTGCAATTAGTATTATCTGCTTTTTATATGGAAAAGTTTTTTGCCTTGAAATACAGTGTCATCTTATTTCAATATTTACATTTATATTTGCAGTTATTAGCACTTACAGTCTAGTTGACAATACAGTATGTCAAGGAAGTGGGTATCCATATGAAATCAGTTTCCACAGCATAGCAGTTTGTACTTCATTATTCTATGGTTATAATTCTAAGTCTCAAGTGGGGAATAAGTTTGATATTATTGAATGTCAGACATTTCTGATATACCTTGTAAATGCCCATCATGTCTGTCCGGTCGTCCGTACGTCCGTCTGTCCGTCTGTCCGTCGAAAATTCAGTTTCTGTCAATTACAATGCAACGAGAAGCAGCATAGAATAGATACACACAACAATGCAACGTGAAGCAGCATAGAATAGATACACACAACACACCAACACACAATTCAACGAGAAGCAGCATAGAATAGATACATATTCATATCTTTCAGTTCAGTTCAGTTCAGTGCAGCTGCATCCACATCACATGACATACTGGGACGAAGAGTGGTATGCGACAAACAAGAACGTTATTGCTTTTTGTTTGTTTGGAATTTAACCTTCCTTCACGAGAATACTAAATACTCATTCTGCCTGTTTGCTGCCTGTTCATATCGTCGTTTGTGATGAAGTAATCATCGAGAATACTGCTAAAAAGGTCAATACTCATTCTGCCTGTTTGCTGCCTGTTCATATCGTCGTTTGTGATGAAGTAATCATCGAGAATACTGCTAAAAAGGTCATCAAGAATACTGCTGAAAAGGTAATTTAATACGATGTACATCATAATATGGTTAACTGCCATTTTATTTTTCATTTCAAAATACTCATTCTGCCTCTTTTACAAGAATGTATGATTAACTGTTCACGTATAAATACACGGCATTTTATTTTTCATTTCAAAGTTCACGAGAATACTGCTAAAAAGGTCAATACTCATTCTGCCTGTTTGCTGCCTGTTCATATCGTCGTTTGTGATGAAGTAATCATCGAGAATACTGCTAAAAAGGTCATCGAGAATACTGCTGAAAAGGTAATTTAATACGATGTACATCATAATATGGTTAACTGCCATTTTATTTTTCATTTCAAAATACTCATTCTGCCTCTTTTACAAGAATATATGATTAACTGTTCACGTATAAATACACGGCATTTTATTTTTCATTTCAAAGTTCATTATTTGCTGCTGCCTGTTCATAACGTAAGCACGACGTCATCTTCGTTTGTGATGAAATAATCATCGAGAATGCTGCTGACTGTTCATAACGTAAATGCATATCATAATATGGTTAACTGCTCACGTGTAATTACATAATTAATTTTAAAATATGAATTCAATGAATACTAATATAGTTATCTGTCTGGCCCACACCACGACGTCATCTTTGTTTCTATTGTACTAGTCATGGAGAATTTACCCAAAGGGTTAGTAGGACTACAAATACATTAACAACCCAAAAGTAGTTCAGATATTTATATATCCGGTTCGATTAGGACCATGAAAAGAATGTGTTATTGAGGATTGACGGATGATAATGATAATATGGATTGTCCAAAAATTATATTATTTTATGTGAGTTCCTGCCTGCTAGGGTGTTAATTTTGTGCACTAAAAGATGTTAACTACTATGATCAGTAATTATTATGCAAGTAGTATAATTACAAACAAAAAGCACTTATTAACTACTGCAAAAACTGTATTAATTTCAAATTAAAATATTGAAATTGACAGACAAACAATTTTACACCTTATTTCTAGGCACAAACAAGCGGAACTGATTTTAAAATGAGATTTGCTCAACTACGCAGATAATAATATTGTCATGCGCATGCACAAACAAATTGATACAATATTATAAATTCCTATTGGCTACAAGAATATTAGACTACATTCAACACACCATCTCTCGCAAGTTGGCCAGGCAAGATCCACAGAAATTGGAAAAAGAAAGAGAAGCAGACAGAGCTGCTCATCAAATTGCCAGAGCAGATCCCAATCGTCGTCACGAAGAACAAGTGCAAACACCATCTCTCGCAAGTTGGCCAGGCAAGATCCACAGAAATTGGAAAAAGAAAGAACAGAAAAGAAAACTGCTAATCAAATTGCCAGAGCAGATCCAACACTTCGTCACGAAGAACAAGTGGCAAATACCATCTCTCGCAAGGTGGCCAGGCAAGATCCACAGAAATTGGAAAAAGAGAGAACAGCAAAAAAAGCTGCTAATAAAATTGCCAAAGCAGATCCCAATCGTCGTCAAGAAGAACAATTAGTAAATACAGCTTCTCACAGCATTGCTAGAAAAAATCCGCTATATCGTACTCCTGAAAAAGATCGTGAAAAAGCAGCAAAACGATTGTCTCTTAGTAATCCAACTCGGCGTCGCCTAATTTACGACTCAAATAATGAAATCTACCGAAGAAATCAAAGTTTACTGAGGTCAAGTTATGATTTACTTTTGAAGCAATACAAAGAAAAGAGTCGCCGTGCGCCATCTTTTATTTGTTCTTGCTGTGGGGGACTTTGGTATGAAGAGTCGATGTCCAAAGTTTCAACAGACCTCCTCAAGAAATGGGGTTGCAATGATGCAGATATTGCTTTGATATTACATGTGCCGCAAGAAGAACATCAGTTATGTGGAACCTGTCGAAATCATGTTCGTCGAACCAAGAAGCCACCCAGATTATCTCTGTCCAATGGATTAGACTTCCCATCCATTCCTGATGAATTAAAGGTAGGTAACAAAACCGTCGTCCGTTGTAAATATTGTCAATAAAAGTAGTTAACACTAATTGTAAACTTTATGTTTCAGGACTTATCCCCCCTTGAGGAACCATTTTTTGGCTCTGCGTATTCCTTTTATGCAAGTCAGATTGCTTGGATGTGAGCGTCAATCATCTTTACGTGGAAACGTGGTGAACGTTGAAAACGATTTAAACAAATGTGCAAGAGAACTTCAATGAAACATCGACTGTTCAAGTACAGTTTATGCGAAGAATGACATACACGGATCCATACCTTCATGAAATTATTCGGCCCCATATAGTTTACTTGGCTGCCAAATACCTGATTGGTACAGAACTTTATGATGCCGAAAATGTTGTTCTTTCTGAAGATTGGTCTGGATACAATGATGGTTAACATTTCCTATAAATTCAATATTATTATTAACTAATTTCTTACTACAAATTAACTACAAATTGTGTAAAATGGTAGTAATATCGGCCATTTAATATTTTTCTAGATGATACAATGATTTTTGTTGCCGACGAAAGGGATTCCGTGGATCTATTGACGTGCAATACTCAAAGCGTAAATGAAAATATATCGCATGAAAGAACTACCACAACAAATGCAAATGAAGTAGACATTTCGTCTGTAAATGTAGCAACATCATCTCACGCAGCTGGAAGTACAGACGAAGAGGGGATTGCAGGTGACATACAATATATGTTTAGCCATACAATATCATAAATGACATTTTCTACCTTCACGCGAATAATTTCAAAATATTAAAAATTACAAGTATGTCTTTTTAAGTTACAGATGCTTTAACCGAATTTAACCTGCCAGAGAGTCGCCACAATTTGGGGGCTGAAGAAACGTTAGTATTCAACGAGAGAGAAATAATAAAAATTGCTCCAGGAGAAGGAAAAATTCCAACCCATTTACATTTTGACACTAATGCAGAAGTGGCATCTTTCCCCAGAATATATTGTGGAAAAATGAGAAAGTTCAAAGAAAATGTTAAAATATCGTATACTGACATTGCAAAATCTGAGCATGTGTTCCTACCAAAATACTGTACTCCTTCAAAAGATCTTTCAATGAAAAGGTTGCGCAAGCAATTCAAATATGTTTAAGACAAACAAATGGTCAAAATTCTTCCTTAACAGCTGGTGCAGCTAGGAGTCCTGACTTCGTGGAAAACCTACTGAGTCAAAACGACGGATATAGGGTTTTTAAGAACTTGCGATCGTCACCGTCATACTGGAAGCAAAAATCAAAAAAAGTTATTGCTATGGTGCGCCAACTGGGAAAGTGCTCATTCTTCATAACATTATCTGCAGCGGAAACAAAATGGAGAGAATTAATAGTCATGCTGGTGAAGATAATGAAGAATAAAGTTATAACAGAGGAAACGGCTGGCAAATTGAAGTTTGAAGAAGTAGCAGAAATGATAAGAAATGACCCAGTGACTTGCATGAGGCACTTTGATCATAAGTATCGGGCTTTGCTTAACCTTCTTTTTCTGGCAGAAGGGGGCATATTTGCTCCGTATACAATGGCAGACTACTTTAGTCGCATTGAGTTCCAAATGCGAGGATCACCTCATTCTCATGGACTATATTGGATAAAAGATGCCCCGACCTACAAAGCAGGAGATAGTAAATCTGTGAAATCCTGTGTCGATTTCATTGACAAGTTCATCACTTGTGAACGCGCAGAAGACGGGAAAATGGAAAATTTAATCGGTTATCAGATTCACAAGCACTCCCGCACTTGTGAAAAGAAATTGAAACGTGGACAGAAATGTCGGTTCGGCTATCCAAAACCTCCGATGAGAGAGACTACTATTCTAACTCCATTAGAAAAAGACACGAATGTCAAAATCAAGCTAGAAGCTAGAAATCTTTATTTAAAAATACAAACAAAGTTGGATGGAATGGGTCGTAGTTTTAAAGATGATATACCTTTCCAAGAATTTTTAAATTCACTGGATTATATCAGTACGGTCTGCCATCAAGAGGGATACAGTGTTTCTTAAGCGAGGAACTAGCTCTATATTTGTTAACGGGTACAATCGCAAACTTCTGGAAGCTTGGGGTGCTAATATAGATATACAATTTATACTTGACACTTACGCGTGTGCAAAATACTGTGTTGGGTATATTTTGAAGTCAGAGGGAGGTGTTTCAAAATTACTCCAAGCGGCAACTATTGACTCATAAATGGCTCGGAAATATCAGCACAAGAAGTAACTTCTTTTATACTAAGAATACCTAATTCATATTGTAGCAGGCAAGATGTTTTCGTCAATACTGGGCTGCCTGATGAAAGAGTTAGAATGTTAAGGCCCAAAAAAGAATTAGATGAACTTCCAGAGGATTCGGAAGATGTATGTGCAAAGGGATTAATTGATCATTATACCAAACGTCCAGAAGAATTGGAGAACATGTGCCTAGCAGACTTTGCCTCACTTTACGAGTTTAGTAAAACTAAGAAAGGAAAGGTAACTAATGAAACAGGGGACTTGCATGACGATACAATCGATGAAATACAAGGTATATTATTATACTTATATTACTGCCATATCCGATAATATTGAACAAAAAGTTTGTTTTTAGTTCTTTTTCACGTGAATAGTAATAGTAAATATTAATAGTATGGGTAATTATATTAACATTGTCTTCAGGGTGGATTTTTCAGTAGTAGTAATGTTTTTAGTTCTTTTTCACGTGAATAGTAATAGTAAATATTAATAGTATGGGTAATTATATTAACGTTGTCTTCAGGGTGGATTTTTCAGTAGTAGTATTGATTTTAGTTCTTTTTCACGTGCATAATTATAGTAAATATTAATAGTATGAATAGGCAAAATAACGTTGTCAGGGTAGACTCATTTTTCATATAAGGTAATATCAAAATACATGTTATATTTTTCAAATGTAGCCGAAGCCGCATTGGATGATCGTAGAAAAGGAAAATTGAAGCAATATAAGCTATTGGATTCAAGTGGCTATGTGAACGAAAGAAACGTTCGGAAAATACTCCGGTTTCGCCACTACAGTAAAGTGGAAGATCCCACTAACTACAGCAGAGAAAGATTAATGCTCTTTTTGCCTTGGAGAGATGAAACTAAAGAATTGATAGAAGTGAACACAATAGAAATAGCAAAAGCCGTCAACGATATTATTAGCGATAATGCAAAATCCTTTTATTGGACTGCCGATGTGGATGAAAACGCATTAAATGCAATATTCGAAGAATGTGACGACGACGAAGTAAATGAGCTAGATGATGATGATAATTTACCACTTGTCGATGATGACTTGGAAACCTTGCAAGATAAATCTTTGTGGGAAGAAAATTTAATTAATGACATTGTTGGAACCAAGAAACTAAAGACTGTGGAGAAATTTTTTCCTCCGAGCATGATAGCAGAAGACGAATATTTGAAGATAATGAGAACTTTAAATGACAAGCAACGTCGGTTTGTTCTAAACGCACTTCATCTTCTAAAAACGTCAGAAACACCATTCTATCAATTCCTTAGTGGAGGAGCTGGAGTTGGCAAAAGTCATGCTATCACAGCATTGGTACAAAGTTATTTACGATACAACGCTAAACTGCGTTCCGAAAATCCTGATGATCTCTGTGTATTGGTCTGTGCTCCCACGGGTAAAGCTGCCTTTAATGTCTTTGGTATGACACTTCATTGTGCTTTTGGGCTTCCTCCAAATCAATTTGAAAAATAAATGCATGAGCTTAATGAAAACGATGCACAATCATTACGAATTAAGTTGAGGAGAGTGAAGATTATAATTGACGAAGTTTCAATGATGGGAGTCAAGCAGCTGTATCAAATAGATCAACGGTTAAAACAATTATTGAATATCAGAGAATTCTGATATCTATAAAAACGCCCATCATGTATGTCCGTCCCTCCATCCGTCCGACGAAAATTCAGTTTCAGTCAGTTCAGCCAGCATTTACAATACACACAACACACAATGCAAGGCGAAGCAGCATAGAATAGATACACCTACAACTACAACACACAAAACACACAATGCAACGCGAAGCAGCATAGAATAGATACACATTCCTATCTTTCAGTAGTTTCAGTCAATTCAGTTTCAGTTCAGTGCAGCCAGCATCACAACATATGACATACTCTGACGAAGAGCGGTATGCGACAAACTGCTACCTCGTTGTTGTTTTTTTGTTTGTTTGGAATTTGATCTTCAGAAGAATACTATTAACGAGAATACTAAAAGAAACTCATTCTGCCTGTTTTACAAGCTGCTGACTGTTCATAAGTAAAATCTAACTTTCCTTTACTGCTGACAGCACGACGTCACGAGAAGTAGCATATTACGAGAATACTAAAGGAATACTTTCCTTTACTGCTGACTGTTCATAACGTAAAAAAGGTAGTTTAATATTTAACTGTTCACGTATAAATACAACAAATGTTATTTTTCATTTCAAAGTTGAGTTGATTATTGAATATCAGAGAAATCTGATATCTATAAAAATGCCCATCATGTCTGTTTCAGTGAATACTAAATATCTGTCCCAAACCACGACGTCATCTTCGTATCTATTGAACTAGTCATGGAGAATTTACCCCAAGGGTTAGTAGGACTACAAATGATGACTGCACCCCAATCGTGCAACGGAGGTGCTAAAGAACAAGTAGCAAGACATAATCACCAGGCCATTCAAGATTCAGGGACAAGAGAAAACGAAAGGGCAGAGGATTCTGCACAAGTAAAAAGGGAAAAGAAAAGAGAAGCTAACAGAGCTTATTATCAAAAACGAAAGAACGTAGTAACCAACTCGTACCACTTATCCAGTCAAAAAGAAAATCAAGAAGCAATTAAGAGCCACAATAAAATGACCATAGAAGGTCCAGATTCAACAAAACAAGAAAGCGCAGAAGATAATGCTCAATTAAGAAGGGAAAAGAAAAGAGCGGCAAACAGAGCTTATTATCAAAAAACGAGAGAAAAGCGTGCGAAGTCACAATTTTCTATTGAACTAGTCATGGAGAATTAACCCCAAGGGTTAGTAGGACTACAAATGATGACTGCACCGCAATCGTGCAATGGAGGTGCTAAAGAACAAAAAGCAAGTCATAATCACCAGGTCATTCAAGATTCAGAGACAAGAGAAAACAAAACACAATGGAGATGTGACTGTGACTAAAACTGTTGGCGTGACTTTTTATTGGGCTGAAGAAGTTTAAAGTACAGAAGGCAATTCACCATTATATTAACGAAACTCATTTGACATTCACGTGAATACTAAATAATCATAAATAGAAAGACATCAGGTCTGTTTTTTTCAAGAATTGTTTTCCAGCTGACGTAGTTCCATTATGGAAATGTGACTGTGACTAATACTAACCCACTGGAAGTAACAGTACCTTTACGCGAATAATTTCAAAATTTTAAAAAATGTATTTTTAAGTTACAGATGTTTTAACCTAATTTGAACTGCCAAAGTTGTCACAATTTGGGGGCTGAAGAAAAGTTAGTAACACAGGAAAGATATAGTAAGAATTGTTCCAGAAGGAAAAACGCATTTACATTTTCACACTAATGTTCGGTAGTTCAGAATAAATAGTAAAATCATTTTGACCGTAAAACATTAAATTTGTCTTTTAACTGATTATAAGTATAGGTATGATTACTGAAAAAACTTCGTTTTGTATTTTGGTATCTAAATGAGGAAGCACGACGGTTTAGTTCGAAATCCTTACCCTCGTTGCATGTGCTAGTCTGGACACTAGCGAACGAATAGGGCAAGTCTTGTGGAGCTTCTCGACTTGCTCCTTTGCTTAGTCTGGGCTCTAAGCTGGCAGGCAAGACGTGAAAATTAGAAACAGTCTGATCTTGTCCTTATGGTTGAGCATCTTCACTCGTCCCTACACTTTACATGTAGTAGATAGGGACAGTTAACTGATTATAAGTATAGGTATAGTTACTGGAGAAACCTCGTTTAGGATTTTGGTAGCTAAATGAGAGAGCACGACAGTTTAGTTCGAAATCCTTGCCCTTGTTGCATGTGCTAGTCTGGACACTAGCGAGCGAATAGGGCAAGTCTTGTGGAGTTACTCGTCTTGACCGTTTGCTGAGTCTGAGCTCTTAACTGGCAGGCAAGACGTGAAAGTTCGAAACAGTCTGGTCTTGTCCCTATGGTTGTGCTTCTCCACTCGTCCCTAAACTTTACATGAAGGAGTAAAGCCTACTCTCTTTCCCACAGCCAGCCTCCTATACCTTTCTTACTAAATGGATAGCTCTAGTTAATACATACGTATCCTGTCTACATACAGGAATAGTTTTCCAGCTGACGTAGATCCACTATTGACAAGTGACTGTGACTAAAACTGCGTGACTTTTTATTGAGTCATAGGTTTCACAATTAGCATAATGCTAAGTACAGCAGGTAATTCACCATTATATTAACTAAACTCAGTTGACCTTTACGAGAATACTAAATAATTGTGAACAGAAACTCATCCTTTCTGTTTTACAAGAATTGTTTCTAGCTGACATAGTTCCACTATGGAAATGTGACTGTGACTAAAACTGTTGGCGTGACATTTTATTGGGTCGTAGGTTTCACAATTAGCATTTTGTTACGTACAGAAGGTATATTCGCCATTATATTAATTAAACTTAAATTAAAACGGGTTAATTATTGTTTGGATGCATTCAGTATTATTTCCCAGTTTCTATTTAACTCACTGCATGTAACAGTACCTTCACGCGAATAATGTCAAAATGTTAAAAATTGCAAGTACGTATTTTTAAGTTACAGATGTTTTAACCGAATTTGAACTTCCAGAGTTGCCACAATTTGGGGGCTGAAGAAACGTTAGTAAACAACGGGAGAGATATAAACGCATTTACATTTTGACACTAATGTTCGGTTGTTCAGAATAAATACTAAAAACATTGACCGTAAAAAATATTAAATTTGTGTTTTAACTGATTATATTATAACTATAGTTATTGTTACAATTCTATTACTTTTCAGACTGTCTGATATTCACTCTACACCCGTTTGTTACGGTTTATTTAATGACGGAAAGCCTGGACAGACAACTGATTTTGGGAGAATACTTGTTGTAGGACATCTTCGGCAACTTCCTCCTGTTGGTGACGGCCTTGTCTTCACAGAACCAAAGCATAAACCACGAGGAGGATGCGTTAACAATGTTCTATGGCAAGAAAACTTTCAACTGTTCGAGTTGGATGAAATAATGAGGCAAAAAGGGGAGTTGGAGTTCTGTAAGGCACTTAATAATATCTCTGAAGGATGCATGGACGAGGAAGATATTCGTCTAATAAAATCGAGAGAAATTACAGAAGAACAGAAACCTCCTCCAGAAGCCATAAGATTATTTGAAACTAATGCGCCTTGCTTGGAATACAATCAAAAGGTTTATGAGGCCCTTGATACCGAATGGACAATTTCAACTGCATACGATAAGATTGAAGGTAAGTAATTTAACTATCATTATTATTATCTTTTCACATAGAAAGTTTAAACATTGTCTGCCTGTTACCATTATTGGTTTACTATATTATATTGATATATTAACTCTACTATATCAATATCTATTATCTTAACGTGAAAAGTGTCTATTATGATGGTGCGGTCGTTACTAGGCTATAAACAACTTGTAATTTAATTCGATTAACGTGAAAGTGATGTTTATCATGATGGTGCGGTTGTTACTAAGCTATAATCAACTTTTAATTAATTCTAGGAAATGGCACTGTGGAACAGAAGAAGAAACAGCAGCTTTATGCACAATCGTTACCAAGGCAGCAAACTGATGGAATGCCATACGAAACTCGTCTACAAGTCGACGCAGAATACTTTATTTCAACGAACATAGATGTTACAGATGGCCTCTTTAATGGATCAACGGGAAGATTGAAGTTAATTGAATATGGTTACACTAAAAATGATGTTAAGGTTCCTCTACGCGTTTGGATGGACTTTCGCAATCCTCTGGTTGGAAGAAAAAGTCGAGATGCAACACGGTCAGAACAGATTAAAAAGAAAATTGATGTCAATTGGGTTTCTGTTCCAAGAGTAACTAGGAACTTGAGCAAATTTAATAGGGGCGGTCTCAAAGTAATTCGGACGCAAATTCCTCTTGTCGGAGCCAATGCAATGACAATTGCAAAAGCACAAGGACCTTCACTTCCTTTAGTTGTAGTAGACGTCAACCGTCGTAACAGAAGAAAAATAACAAGACCAAGTCTTTATGTCGGTTGCAGTAGAGCAACATCGTGCGGCGGATTGTACATTGATGGAGAATTCGAAGCACCTAAAGCACCAGCTGAAGAAGATTCAGTTACAAAAGAAATGCTTAGATTAAGAAGCAATCCATTAAGATTTAAACTAAAATACTTTCAAGATTTGGATGACCGATATACAAAAATCTATTTTCATAATGTTCAATCTTTCCTAGCCCATCATTTGGACGTTGCTGCTGACCAGTGTGCTATGAGCTGTGATATAATTGCTTTTGTAGAACCACACCTCCTTGCATCGGATAACTTGACACTTCCCGGATTTAATTGTGTGCACAGAACTAACTGCCGACGTGGAAGAAACTCAGAAGGTGCTCTGGTGTTTGCTTCACCGAAAGTGACGTTGGATAATGGTTCGCTAAAAATAACTACCGAGTTTAACGAGAATGGTCATTTAATATTTGTTAATATGATTGTCTGTAATTTTAGTGTAGTTGTTATTTATAAATCTCCAAAGTATAAGAAAAACAGATTTGTGGAGAAATTAGACAACATTTTAAATGAAATTACTGGTAATATTCTTTTGATTGGAGATGTCAATATAAATTTAAAAAATGCAGGAGTACAGATTGAAAATGTCCTGGCAAAATATAATTTGCAATCTAAGTTAAATACAAATGACGTATCAACTGATGGGGGTACTGCAATTGATTGGTGTTTTTCTAACAATGATAATGTTTCAGCTTGGTTTTATGAGTGCTATTACAGCTACCACAAACCTATTTGTGTTATTTGGCCTAAATAAATATTATCTATTCGCATAGATGTAAATGTATAGATGATGTAATCACAAGGAAATAGAAATACTTGAATAAAATATTACATATTATAATAATATACATTCTGGTACATTTAATTTATTATCACAAACAACATTATTTGTAATTTTATACTTAATTCAATTCCCATCAAAGCATAGTAAAGCATAGTTAAACATTGAAAAAAATGGAAACACATGTCTTTACTTTTTCATTTCTTGCTTGAACCATTCCTCGAGATCGTCACGACGTTTGATATCTGGATCCACCTATGAAAATTAAACAGTAACTTTTATATTAGTAATATTTAATACTAGCATTTCAAATAATAATGAAAATCAACGATTTAATATGCAATGTTTAACACCCAATGTTTAATAGGCTTTACCCAAAACAATGCCTCCTTAAGACAGTTGATAGAAGTAGTTTCTAAGTAATTTGAAACACTGCCATTTCGTATAGCGACTATCCCGTTTTTAGGAATTACGATCCTTTGGGCATGACTTCCCCATAAAGTTATTGCAATTGTTTTCTTCGACTCATCTGTGATACAGACGTCCCGTTTGATTGTTCCTCTGGCAGTTGTCTCGATCCCCCAATCTTTGACAATCACTCCGATGGTGTCTAAAGTTAAAATGAATTCTAATCTATACTTCAAATAAGAATAATATACAATAATAAATACACAACACAATAAGACTTAAAAGTTTCCAACCAATTTTAGTGTTAACAGGCATTTTAGAAACGTCCTCGATGGTAATGAAGTCAAAAGGAATGGGAGGAATACCAGCATCCTCTTCTACTTTGACACAAGTTGTAATTGCGGTTACAAATATTTGTAAATCGTGTCCGGTATTACTTCTGTAAAATTCACCTTCCATTTTGGCACTGAAATTTTCAATTGTGTATATCACGTTGAGCTGGAAGAAATTTTAATTTTAATAATTTTTCTTTTCACGTGAATAGTAACTTAAACGATAGTTATGTAATGAACAACCTTAAACATGTCGCCATACTTTGCTGCCTGTTTTTCGAATGTCACGATTGCCATTTCTCCAGTGCTGTCCATACCATGGAATGTCACGCTTGGACCTGACGTAGTTTGTTTCGTCTCTGACTTAAAGCAAACTCGAAATGTTAGTTGTTCCTTGATACTAGAAAGTAAATAATGTATATTATAGCTCACTATGCTTCATGACATACATTAATGCTCCACTCGTTCAAAGAATTAATGTTAAAATATCCATACGGAAAGAAATATTTTTACCTGGTTCCAGCAGTTAATTCCCGAATGTTTGTTGGGAGTATTTCTTCCTTCTTTTCGTCCTCTGGTGTCCAAAAATCGAATTGCAAGTGTCTTTTGGCCGGAGTTGCATAATGGCCATCTTCCCTTTTGTCTTATTTTCGGGGAGTTAGCTGTTGTTTATTGTCTTTAAGAGAAATAAAAACGTAATCAGTTATAAAAATAAAATCAATACAAAGCGTGAATCAAGGCTTACTATTCTACTTCAAAGTGGTTAATCATACCTTCTTCGTTTTCTAATTCGTCAATGGAGCGCTTGGTAGCTTTTTGGTTTTCACTGGCCATTGTTATTTCCAATTAACGGAATCGTTGCCTGTACTATCCCGTGAAATCTTGCTAAATATATGAAAAATATTTTTTGTAATGTGTACAATCAATATCTTTGAATAGGTGGTCGAAAGTACACAAAATATAAAAATGCTTTGAAGAAAGATGCTGGGCAATCGACAAGGCTGATAAACGATTAACATACGTTGGTGATACTGTTTGCTTCAGTCATCGCAGACATGATGCATGATTCTGTCTACGTTGAATTATGATACAGGAGGTGTCGCTTCAATGAAATGCTGTCATCTTCAACCATCCATTCTATTCACGATAAAGTATTATACAGGATCTTGCTTCAATACTTCAAACATTATTGAATATCAGAGAATTCTGATAGTGTTTGTAAATGCCCATCATGTCTGTCCCTCCGTCCCTCCGTTCGTCCGTCCGACGAAAATTCAGTTTCAGTCAGTTCAGCCAGCATTTACAATACACACAACACACAATGCAACGCGAAGCAGCATAGAATAGATACACCTACAACTGTATGTATTTTTAAATTACAGATGTTTTAACCGAATTTGAACTTTCAGAGTTGCCACAATTAGAGATAAACGCATTTACATTTTGACACTAATGTTCGGTTGTTCAGAATAAATACTAAAAACATACTAAATTTGTTTTTCAACTGAATATAACTATAGTTATAGTTACAATCTCATATTAAATTTGCTTTTTAACTGATTATAACTATAATTATAGTTACAACCTCTGATATTCACTCTACACCCGTTTGTTACGGTTAATTATTAATTTATTACAAGTTGTTTATCCCTATTATGGATTTACGGATACTGCCCGATACTGACTGTTACTGACTGCCTGTTAGTTGGATATTGACTTGGCTTACTATGGCTGGGTACTATGGATAAGGATTTCCTATGGATACTTAATTTATTAACATACTGTAGTGTAATTCTAATGTTTAGGCAAGTTTTAGGGTTGTTGCAAGGAAATTAGCAGTAAATGCACGAGAAATTTTTTAGAAGAAAATTTTAAAATTACGAGCTTTAATTAATACTCTGCATCTAAATTATACCTTGTTTTCGAGTTTTTCTGGCCTTCTTCCCGTATATTTCTCCAGGTTTTTAACATTTAATTTAATTTTATTGTTTTTCTTGATAAATCTGGTTATAACTATCATATAACTACGAACTAGAAAAATTTCAACCAGATTATGTATATTTCGAAATTATTTATATAGGTACCTGTCATAGTTGTAGCAATTGACAATAAAAACAAGTTACAAGTAAAACATTATTCCCAGTCTTCGCAAATTTTTGTAACTATTGTAATGGTAATGTAATGTGCAATGTTCGAGTAAACTTCTAATCAACATGTCTCAATTTTCTAAATATTGTTCATCCCTGCCTAGTTTATAATGTAAGTTTTACATCTATGAAAAAATGATAAATATTATGTTATTTGAGCTACAGCTCGAAAAGTTTGATTTTTTCGCAAAACATATTATGTATGTGATAAGGTAACTTTATTTTTTGTTGGGGGCTGCCGCCCTCAAACCCCCGCTTTAGGGGAGATCAATAGTTCATATTTAAGTAAAATCCACCACAAGCCGGGAAAGTGTAAGTGTTTGTGTTAGTAGTATTGAGCGTGCCTATTACAATTTGTCAATTCTATGCTTGGAGTCGCACTCAATGAAAATATTTTCCATCCCTGAAATTTTACTTATTATAAATTTTTTACAACCCATGTCAGTGCCCTCAAGCCTAATATATTTTTCATATCTGGAATTGTTCTTGGTACTCCGTATTTGCATTGGTATGTGAATGTGACTGGGACTATTGAGAATCAGAATACCACGTAACAGGAATAATGCATCTATAAATCCAACATTATTATTATTATTGAGATTTTGTCTAGCGATGCTAATTCAGTTCGCTCATTAGTTCGTATCTTCGGAGATTGAATTTGGAAATGGAAATTGTATTGCTAATTACTAGTCCATCGACTCCATTTCATCCAAAACCATATTGCAATGTGACTGCCAAGGTAATTTAAATACCATGGCTACCTAACAAGGTATGCTTATATTGTTGACTGATATTCACTCAGAACCACTTATGGGGGAAACGTATAGGAAACTCCTTCTGCTTTGATCCCCATTAGTGGTTCTGAGAGATTTTTTAAAAAACTATAAGCATACCTTGTTAGGTTGCCATGGTATTTTAATTACATTGCAATTATACTCTAATTATTCTAATTACTACATTGCCCAATTGACTATGATGCATTTGTACTAAGTCGCCAAGGAGATACCAAACAATTTTAAAGTTCATTCTTCCGGTTCCTACGGCTAAAGTTGAAACCGGATAGTTGGTTTCAAATTAATGCACAGCCCGCAGAAGAATTCTCTACGCTGTCATATATGCCATGTTTTACAGAAGCTGCTAGTTTACGAGCAATCGGTGTCAATGGAAATTGAACCAGGATTTAACTGCATACTATACTAGTGGTAAAACCGCACATTGCCATTCGGGCAATGCGCTGTCATCTTTGCAGTTTCTCGCGGTATAAAAATTTAAAATATAGGCTTTCTAAGCTTCTAAAAGTGACGACATAGGTTATTTATTGCTAGTAGATGTGATAACACAGTTTTACTGCTTCTAGAAGTGCCAAAATAGGGTTTTAGTGTTCCTAAAAAGTGTCAACATAGGGTTTCATTGCTTTTAAAAGTGTTGACAAAGGCATTGTACCGCTTCTATTGTAAACATTTGGGAACTGGGAGTGGACACTCACACAGACATAAATACAAACTTCCGGTAATTATAATATAGTATAGATCTGTTCCGAAGCGTTCTATTTTTGAGTAAAGATCGGTATTAAGAGATTGAAAACATCTTTCAGGATTCTGCGAGATGGATATGAGAAATGACTTTAGATATTATACACATTTACAACATAAGATCGTGCACTTTTTTTCAAAAAATTTAAACATTGGAGCAGTCTCGTTTATCATTTTTGATAGTAGGTTTTTATTTTCTAAGCAATCAAAATTTGAAGAAAGGCCCGGCATTTCAAAAACAACAAAATAGTTTCACCAACATGTAGTCTATATCTCACCGCCACTTCTCAATTAACATTCCATAGGGTTTCTACTGCTTTTAGAAGTAAAAACATTTATTTTTACCACTTGTGGTAATGTCAACATGGATATACTACTTCTGGAAGTGTCAACATGGATTTACTACTTCCGGAAGTGTCAACATATGGATTAACTCCGTATGAGAATGCAAGCATAGGGTTTCTACTGCATATAAAATTACACGTTAAAAACCTGGAGAAATATAAGGGAAGAAGATTTCACCCCCAGGGGCTCGTATAAATAAATATTGTTGATAAAATTCAGCCCGCGAATGTAATGATAGCAAAACTGTCAGAAAGATGAAATAAATGCAGTCTAACTATCGCTACTACTTGGCAGAATATTCTGTAGATGAGGTAGAGGCATGGACATATGAATGATAATTAATAATTTAGAATTATTTATGAACTTCTCTAGGTAAGCCTTCGTCTAAAATTTCGATAATATTTATGAATGACTCTAATGCGGCAAAAATGAATACTAGAATTACTCGTACGTTAATAAAAGAGAAAAACCAATAATATTATTAAAACTAAAATTCGAAACAAAAATCCAATTCAAAATAAAATATAAATTTAGATACTAGAGTTTAAGTTAAATAAGCCTAATGGGGGAGAGTGAGACAGAACAGAGGAGAGTGTACAACTTACTTTAGCAGTAGGCTTCCACGCAAGTCCGAGTTCAGGTAAGGCACAAAAGAAGAACAGTCCAGGGCACACAGAACAGAACAGTTCAGGTCCGAGTACAAGTAGAGACTGAGATGAAGTGCCTGGGCACTTCAAACTATTTATATGTTTGACAATTTTTGATAAGTCTCTGAATGGAGACATAAATCTTAATGTGTCCGAATGTAGGGTCAACTCCAGCTCGTAAGTCCGGACGTGGCAGAGGGAGTTTTCCATACATTCGGACTTACAACAAAAGGTAAGTAGAATGTTTAATTTAAATAATTAATTTAGAGGGGAGTTTCAGGCTAAGTTTTATATAGGGCACAATAGCAGGTAGAACTTAGTAGGTAGGAATAGACTAAGAGTTAGGAAGATACAAACATAGAATTTTATTCATTAAGGCCAGGTAGTGAACTTTAGGGAAAAAGACCTAAATAAGATTCTTCTAAGTAAGATTCTACCTAAATAAGAATAAGATTCTTCTAAGTTCACTACCTGGACTCATCATACGATGTGTTGATAGAAGGGACAGCGGCCGGCGAGAAATTGATAAGAAGTCAATTTCCGTCGGTCGCAAGTCCATTCATTCTTTTACCTGAGTGATAGGAGTGGATGCTTTGGCTTTAGCTACTGCATTCACTCCTATACACTTTACACTAATATATCTACTGCATATAAAATTACACGTTAAAAACCTGGAGAAATATAAGGGAAGAAGATTTCACCCCCAGGGGCTCGTATAAATAAATATTGTTTTTAAAATTCGGCCCGCGAATTTAACAAAACTCCATCCCGCTGCAAAGAGCGCGGGAGAATTAGTTATATGATAGTTATAACCAGATTTATCAAGAAAAACAATTAAATTAAATTAAAGGTTAAAAACCTGGAGAAATATACGGGAAGAAGGCCTGAAAAACTCGAAAACAAGGTATAATTTAGATGCAGAGTATTAATTAAAGCTCGTAATTTTAAAATTTTCTTCAAAAAAATCTCCCCGTGCGTTTACAGTTAATTTCCTTGCAACAACCCTAAAACTTGCCTAAACATTAGAATTACACTACAGTATGTCAAGTAAGTATCCATAGGAAATCCGTATCCATAGTACCCAGCCATAGTAAGCCAAGTCAATTAAGGTTTTTAATTATGTACCCCAATGCATTTACTTTGGGGTACGTTTCAAAAAGTCTACGCAAAGGCAACCGACAACTGCTCCCGTCCTTCACAAACACGAGCCTTTTCTAAACCAAGGCTAAAACTCACCATTAAAGTCCTTAGTATCGAAATTATAAACAAATTATTCAGATTTTTCAAAAAAAATTAACGTACCCCAAACGTACCCCAATGACTTAGACGAATTTCAAGCGTACCCCAAACGTACCCCAATGAACTTAAACGAATTTGTAGCGTACCCCAAACGTACCCCAATGAACTTAGACTAATTTGTTGCGTACCCCAAACGTAATCCAATGATTTTAGACGAACATTTACCATATTCCAAAAGTTATCCAATGACTTAGACGAATTTCATGCGTACCCCAAACGTACCCCCAATGAACTTAAACGAATTTGTAGCGTACCCCAATGAACTTAGACTAATTTGTTGCGTACCCCAAACGTACCCCTATGACTTAGACGAATTTCAAGGGTAACCCAAGCGTACCCCAAACGTACCCCAATGAACTTAGACGAATTTGTAGCGTACCCCAATGAACTTAGACGAATTTGTAGCGTACCCCAATGAACTTAGACGAATTTGTAGCGTACTCCAAACGTACCCCAGTGAACTTAGACGAATTTGTAGCGTACCCCAAACGTACCCCAATGATTTAGACGAATTTCAAACGTACCTCAAACGTACCCCAATGATTTACACGAATTTCAAGCGTACCCCAAACGTACCCCAGACGTGCCTCAATGATTTAGACGAATTTCAAGCGTACCCCAAGCGTACCCCAATGAAATTAGACGAATTTGTAGCGTACCCCAAACGTACCCCAATGATTTAGACGAATAGCAAGCGTACCCCAAACGTACCCCAATGATTTAGACGAATTTCAAGCGTACCCCACACGTACCCCAATGAATTTAGACGAATTTGTAGCGTACCCCAAACGTACCCCAATGACTTGATGGAAAAAAATGAATTTAGGCTATTTTGTACACAAAATGAAAAATGGATTTTGACTATTTGTACATAAAACGAAAAATAGATTCAGTCTATTTTCTATACAAAACGAAAATAGATTTAGACTATTTTGTAAACAAAATGAAAAATTGATTTGGGATATTTTGTACACAACGAAAAACTTAAATGGCTCCTTAAGGGGACGATATTTAGCGTCGGACGCCTATAAACAATATCAACATGTTTCAACATGAAATAATACATGTTTTAGTTGGAGTTTGGAATTGGGCTTAAATAAATGGTTCATCAGATAAAATAATAACATCTAATATGTTGATATCTACAATATTTATTACAATCCATTGAAATATGCTAGAAAATCGTCAAATCCAATAGGGTAAATTTTGGAGCACAATAAAAATTCGTGTAGGACATTGGGATACGTATGGGGTACGCTAGAAATTCGTCTAAATTCATTGGATAACTTTTGGAGTATGGTAAATTTTCGTCTAAAGTCATTGGATTACGCAACAAATTAGTCTAAGTTCATTGGCGTACGTTTGGGGTACGCTTGAAATTCGTCTAAGTCATTGGGGTACGTTTGGGGTACGCTTGAAATTCGTCTAAACCATTGGGGTACGTTTGGGGTACGTTTGGGGTACGCTTGAAATTCGTCTAAGCCATTAGGGTACGTTTGGGGTACGTTTATGGTACGTTTGGGGTACGCTTGAAATTCGTCTAAGCCATTAGGGTACGTTTGGGGTACGTTTGGGGTACGCTTGAAATTCGTCTAAGTCATTGGGGTACGCTTGGGGTACGCTTGAAATTCGTCTAAGTCATTGGGGTACGTTTAGGGTACGTTAATTTTTTTGAAAAATCTGAATAATTTGTTCATAATTTCGATACTAAGGACACTAATGGTGAGTTTTAGCCTTGGTTTAGAAAAGGCTCGTGTTTGTGAAGGACGGGAGCAGTTGTCGGTTGCCTTTGCGTAGACTTTTTGAAACGTACCCCAAAGTAAATGCATTGGGGTACATAATTAAAAACCTTAATATCCAACTAACAGGCAGTCAGTAACAGTCAGTATCGGGCAGTATCCGTAAATCCATAATAGGGATAAACAACTTGTAATAAATTAATAATAATATCAAACTTACTTCCCACTTGAGACTTAGAATTATAACCATAGAATAATGATGTACAAACTGCTATGCTGTGGAAACTGATTTCATATGGATATCCACTTCCTTGACATACTGTATTATCAACTAGACTGTAAGTGCTAATAACTGCAAATATAAATGTAAATATTGAAATAAGATGACACTTTATTTCAAAGCAAAAAACTTTTCCATATAAAAAGCAGATAATACTAATTGCACAGTTACTTTGTACATTGTGGCAATTTCTTAACACTATTTAAGCATTTTTATTGCACTTTGGATATTTAGTTAGTTAATAATTTTAGCGCTATATGTTGTTAATGCGGGATAATTTATACTCATAATTTTTGCTTAATTACTATGGGTACGACAATTTAACCTGGATTTTGATTTTCAGAAAATAACTTGGAGTCGTTACAATTAGTGAGCGATTACTATTTTGCATGTACTATTGCAAAGGTGTTCCCACAATAAATGGAAGCATTGACTAGCGTTCCCGTTTTCGAAAATATTTTCCATCCCCGCTTCAAGCGTTAATAATAATAATAATTTATTTTCATCAACATCTCCAGATTATATCACTACAATCACAATCGAGTTTTTGGGTTGACATGTCAGCATCTTAATAATAGGTAACATATTGAACTATTAGGTAAATACAGAAATAACAGTCTTAGTTTAATTAACAAAATTTTAATTCTCTAGGTCATAACTTACGGCTGATTCGATACACGACAAATTGCATACATTTTTCATTTTTATTTCTTTATCTAATATTACTTCACATATCTGATCCTTCAGTAAGTAGGACTTTAACTCCTTTTTAAATGAGAGAACATCCTCGATAGTCTGAATGTGTTCAGGTATTTCATGCCACAGTCTGAATGCTGTCTCACGAAAGGAGCGAAGTCCGTAACTATTTTTTGGGACTATATTACAAACAATAGAATTTTTATTTCTCAGTTCATAATTACATGTATTTTCTTTCTTTTGTATATAATTAGTAAAGTATGATGGACATGTGTTGTAAATTATTGAATGGCATAGTATAAGTACACTTTTCTTGTAAAGTCTATTTGGGAATAGCCATTCTAATTTATGTCTTCCTTAATATTATCATAATAATGCTTACCTAGTATCATTCTACCAGCACGTCTTAACACATTTTCTATAATACGTATATTGGTTTTATTTGCGGTACCCCATATATTTGATAAGTAATTAATTTTTGATAGAATAAGCGCATTACAGGAGTATAAATGGATTATGTGGAATAATTGATCTTAGGGGATAAAGTGACTTTATTATAGCATGACATTTACCAGATAGTATGTTTATATGAGATTGAAAAGAAAGAACAGAATCAAAAGTGCAACCTAGCGTTTTCAGCGTGTCTGAGCTATTATTACGTATACCCTCTACTTCTATCTCAAGTTCCCCAATTTCTTTTACATCATTTGGACTACCTATTACAAGCATCTGAGTTTTTGCTAAATTAAGGGCCATACCGTTAGCATTCATCCATTTATTTATTTGTATAAGATCCTCAATCAATTCATGTTTTATTTTATCAATATCATCAACTTTTCCCGAAATCCAAATATTTGTATCGTCAGCAAATAAAATTGCAATACACTTTTGCAATACTAATACTGCCTAGAAGTAAATAGTATCTTGGATTTTTCACCATTTTCACCTTTTACAAATTGACATCTGTCGGATAAAAACGATTGGAACCAACTAGGATCTACTCCATACCATTTCAGCTTTTCAATAAAAAATTCACGGATAATTACATCGAATGCTTTGCGCAGATCTAGTGAAATTAATATGCAAATAAAACCATTATTTAATTTACTGTACATATACTCTGTCAATGCTGTGATCGCATGTGATGTCGAATGATTGCTTCTAAAACCAAACTGGCCCTTATAGAATAACTTATTTTGTCAAAATAACTCGACAGTTGTTCATAAGCATCTCTTTCTGTAATCTTGGATAAAAATGGTTGACTAGATATGGGTCTGAAATGTTCAGGTTTGACCGCATTTTCAATTTTTGGAATGGGAGTTACAGCACTTAATTTAAAACATGAAGGAAACTCACTAAGAATAATGCTAGTGTTTACAATGTCAAGAATAGATAAATAAACATTTGGACAGCCAATTGCCATATTTATCATAACAGGGGCTATTCCAAGTGAATCAGCCCCTTTTTTGTCTCTCTTTTTTAAATTCTTATACGTATTAAAGAGTTGTAATGAGTTTATCTGCTTTAGAGTTAACGAGCTCTTTACATCTTTGTACTTATCTGGTACAACTGGTGTAGATATATTCCAGGTCTCATTAGAAATGGAGCAAAAGTAGTCATTAATAGAATAAACATTTATACTACATTGAGAATGCTTTGAGTTTTTATCATATATTGTGTTTAGTGTATTCCATGCCCCATTATATTTTATTTGTTTACTTACATCTATTTTTTTATCATTGAGTAAAGATTTATTAAATGCATTCCTAACATTTTTAAAATTTAAAAGATTATCTTCCGATTTGTTATGCATGTAATTTTTGTAAGCGTGTTTCTTTTTATATTGAAGATCTTTAGTTTCTACAGATAATACAAAAGGATGCTCTTTCTCCACAAAACGTCCAGTTTTTTCTGGTGCATTTTTATCATAAACTTGCACTAACTGATTGATGAGAAACTATTTTTGAACTGAGATTGCCATTAAATTCTGCTATATTTGTAAGGTCTTCAGCAAGTCTGTAGGTTTGAATTTTGTCATACTGTCTGTATGTAATTGTAATTTTCTTAGGTATTAATTTAGATCATTTACGTATCGCAAAGCATGCACTATGATCTGACAGCTCAGGCTCTAAGGTACCAGTACTAATTATATTTTTAGCGTCATTTGTTAGCATTATATCAAGTTTTGCATTTTTTCTGGTTGGTGCATCTATGACTTCTTTTACAGAGTTACGTCTAAGCATTGCATGAAAACTTTTAATATGATTGTCCTGATCATTCTCCAGATGTACATTAAAGTCTCCACATATATAATATGGTTTTTTTGAGGATGCGCATTCATGTATTATATTTTCTATATAAAATATATCATCATGGCTAAGATAAAACTTTGGGCGATACACACAAGTAACTAGTATAGACTTAAATTTGTAAAGTTGTATGAGCAAAGACATTGTTTCAATTGACTCACCTAGCTCAAACGTTGGAACTTTGAGTTTAAATAATTTAACATTTAATGAGTTTTTGTACAATATCGCTACTCCACATAGTTTCGGATATTCCCATTTCCCAGCAAATTTTGCTTGGACACTGGGAATTCCCACCAATTTGGGAAATGGGAAATAGTGGGAAATAGTGGGAAATGGGTGTCGCCATCTTGCGGAATTAGGGTCTATTTCCCACTAGATTTTTCTATTTCCCATTTTCCCACCCACTTGGCCTTTTTGTTTCCCACTTTTCCCACTGGGAAATGGGAAATGTCCAACTTCTTTCATTTCCCACTCGAAACTATGCTACTCCACCTCCGTTATCATTTCTATCTTTACGTATAATACTGTAGTTAGGAATTGTTAATAATATAGTGTCAGTTGCTAGTTTTGTTTCACTTATGCATAAAATGTCAAAGTCGTGGTCATTTGCATATGCATTGAGTTTTACAGTTTTATGTCGTATGCTGTTTATGTTAAGATGCCCTATTTTTAGGTTTACCTTTTTGTTTTCGATTTGTTCTTGTGAAAATTTGACTCGGCCTTGTATAATTTAGTTGGTTGTGTTGCTCTCAGAGGTCTACCTACAGGAGTGATTTCTTTATCTAAGTTTGAAGAAACTTGGCTTTCTAATGGATTGTTCTTCAAAATTGGGTTGCGTGGTTTTGTTATCACTTTTTGTGGGAATTTAGATGAGCTTGGATTTTGAATAGGACCATTGCTGGCTTCTGTGTAATGAGAGTTAGTAACTAATACATCTATTTCATAATTATTACCATCAATTTGTTCAACTACCTGCATAGGCAAAGTTAGCTTATCTGTATCTTTGAAATCATATAATATATGTTCAGAGTATATGCCATTACAATCGAATCCACTAATTAGAATCAAATGACCTTTCATGTATGCATTCGGATAGTTTTCCCTATATTCCCTTAATTTATCACGTTTATGCCTATTGTCATTAGTTTCTTTTATGGTGTAGTCAGGTGATATATATGTGTTATACATATTAGGAGATTTTTTCAACCATTTAGAGTTTAAAATAAGCGTTAATTGAACCCCTATTGTATATTTGTTCTCTTAAATGTTTTTTGAAGACATTTGCAAGTGAATTAACAGTAAATGGACGAGAGATTTTTTTGAAGAAAGTTTTAAAATTACGAGCTTTAATTAATACTCTGCATCTAAATTATATCTTGCTTTCAAGTTTTTCTGGCCTTCTTCCCTTATATTTCTCCAGGATTTTAACCTGCAATTTTATATCCAGCAGAAACCCTATGCTCGCATTCTTATACGCAATTAATCCATATGTTGACACTTCCGAAGGTAGTAAATCCATGTTGACACTTCCAGAAGTAGTAAATCCATGTTGATATTACCACAAGTGGTAAAAATAAAGTTTTTTACTTCTAAAAGCAGTAGAAACCCTATGGAATGTTAATTGGGAAGTGGCGGTGAGATATAGACTACATGTTGGTGAAACTATTTTGTTGTTTTTGAAATGCCGGGCCTTTCTTCAAATTTTGATTGCTTAGAAAATAAAAAACTACTATCAAAAATGATAAACGAGACTGCTCCAATGTTTAAATTTTTTGAAAAAAAGTGCACGATCTTATGTTGTAAATGTGTATAATATCTAAATCTATCTATTTTGGCACTTCTAGAAGCAGTAAAACTGTGTTAACACATCTAATAGCAATAATTACGTATGTCGACACTTTTAGAAACTTAGAAAGCCCATATTTTAACTTATTATACCAGGGGGAAACTGCAAAGCAGACAGCGCCTTGCCCGAATGGCAATGTGCGGTTTTACCACTAGTATAGTATGCAGTTAAATTCTGGTTCAATTTCCATTGACACCGATTGCTCGTAAACTAGCAGCTTCTGTAAAACATGACATATATGACAGCGTATTGAATTCTTCTGCGGGCTGTGCATTAATTTGAAACCAACTATCCAGTTTCAACTTTAGCCGTAGGAACCGGAAGAATGAACTTGTTTGGTATCTCTTGGGCGACTTAGTACAAATGCATCATAGTCAATTGGGCAATGTGATTAGAACCTATGGCAGTCACATTGCAATATGGTATTGGATGAAATGTAGTCGATGGACTAGTAATTGGTAATACAATTTCTATTTCCAAATTCTATATCCGAAGATACGAGCTAATGACTGAACTGAATTAGCATCGCTAGACAAAATCTCAATAATAATAATAATCTTGGATTTATAGATGCATTATTCCTGTTACGTGGTATTCTGATTCTCAATAATCCCAGTCACATTCACATACCAATGCAAATACGGAGTACCAAGAACAATTCCAGGGATGAAAAATATATTAGGCTTGAGGGCACTGACATGGGTTGTAAAAAATTTATAATAAGTAAAATTTCAGGGATGGAAAATATTTTCATTGAGTGCGACTCCAAGCATAGAAAATGACAAATTGTAATAGGCACGCTCAATACTACTAATACAAACACTTGCACTTTCCCGGCTTGTGGTGGATTTTACTTAAATATGAACTATTGATCTCCCCTAAAGCGGGGGTTTGAGGGCGGCAGCCCCCAACAAAAAATAAAGTTACCTTATCACATACATAATATGTTTTGCGAAAAAATCAAACTTTTCGAGATGTAGCTCAAATAACATAATATTTATCATTTTTTCATAGATGTAAAACTTACATTATAAACTAGGCAGGGATGAACAATATTTAGAAAATTGAGACATGTTGATTAGAAGTTTACTCGAACATTGCACATTACATTACCATTCCAATAGTTACAAAAATTTGCGAAGACTGGGAATAATGTTTTACTTGTAACTTGTTTTTATTGTCAATTGCTACAACTATGACAGGTACCTATATAAATAATTTCGAAATATACATAATCTGGTTGAAATTTTTCTAGTTCGTAGTTATATGATAGTTATAACCAGATTTATCAAGAAAAACAATAAAATTAAATTAAATGTTAAAAACCTGGAGAAATATACGGGAAGAAGGCCAGAAAAACTCGAAAACAAGGTATAATTTAGATGCAGAGTATTAATTAAAGCTCGTAATTTTAAAATTTTCTTCTAAAAAATTTCTCGTGCATTTACTGCTAATTTCCTTGCAACAACCCTAAAACTTGCCTAAACATTAGAATTACACTACAGTATGTTAATAAATTAAGTATCCATAGGAAATCCGTATCCATAGTACCCAGCCATAGTAAGCCAAGTCAATATCCAACTAACAGGCAGTCAGTAACAGTCAGTATCGGGCAGTATCCGTAAATCCATAATAGGGATAAACAACTTGTAATAAATTAATAATAAAATATTTTCATTGAGTGCGACTCCAAGCATAGAAAATGACAAATTGTAATAGGCACGCTCAATACTACGAATACAAACACTTACACTTTCCCGGCTTGTGGTGGATTTTACTTACCGCAAAAATACTAACTATTGATCTCCCCTAAAGCGGGGGTTTGAGGGCGGCAGCCCCCAACAAAAAATAAAGTTACCTTATCACATACATAATATGTTTTGCGAAAAAATCAAACTTTTCGAGATGTAGCTCAAATAACATAATATTTATCATTTTTTCATAGATGTAAAACTTACATTATAAACTAGGCAGGGATGAACAATATTTAGAAAATAGAGACATGTTGATTAGAAGTTTACTCGAACATTGCACATTACATTACAGTAGATGGTTGGGTTAAGTTATGGAGCAGCCCCTGGACAAATAGATTCAGTTTCAGCCATCTTTATTTAGGGGCCAGCCAACCCACCCACCCCCAGCCAGTCCCTACCAAAATTGGCGCCAAGTCATGCTTGGCGCCAATTCCTAAGAGCGGTAAAGCCATAAAAGCAAGCAAGCAAGGCAGGAGAGGCATGTTTCCAGCTCGGCACACGACTGAGCTCCTGCTTCCCGAGTGCCGCTATTTATACCTCCCGTCCCCATACCCAGGCTGTAGCTCCGCCCTAGTCTCTGCTGATTCGCTGCTTCCACTCGCCCCTCTCCTTCCTATTGCTTTCTCTCATATCCCTATAGAGTCTACTATATTCTACTATAAGCCGTCCATGCTGCCACTGCAGAACACGTGGTTTTCATGCTGCATGCTTCCCATGTGCTTACCATGCCTTTCCATGCTTTAGTACCCTCTACTCTACCTATCGCTATTCTTTTGAACTATCCATTCACCATAACTATACACTACTATAACACACTATATGTACCTATACTATGTAGACACCACCCTTCCCACCCAAAAGTTTTACCCCCCACCCCCCAAAAATATCAAATCTTTTGAAAATTTTTACCCACCACTCCCCGAAAAATGACCCCCCCCCCCAAACTTAACACAGGACGCCGTGGACTGAGATGCTTCAACTCTAAATGCTGATTGCCGACTAAGCTCAAATGGGTAATAGACGTTCGGAACATGTGCTTCCCATGCATTCCCAAGGAACACCGTTCCGTGCCGCGTTAATTTACCACGACTTTTCAAATCTTTGCATGCTTTACTACTCCTCTCACAAGTGTACGTATTCCCTTGTAATGAGTTGCCTGTCTACCCAATAAGTATATCCACCCTATAACCTCTCTCTTCATTATATTTCACTATATAGCATCTCTTTAATTATATTTCATGTGCCATCCCTATAATTATATTTTTCTCCCGCGCTTGTTGCAGCGGGATGGAAGTTCTGTTGAATTCACGGGCTGAATTTTATTTATTTTAATTATTTTTACCAACCCCTGGGGGTGAAAACTTACCGGAAACTGGTGGAAGGTATAGTAATATGGACCTCTTCAAACGGTAAGTCGAAGTTTTTGTCCTACTATACCTTTTCATTAAATTTTCCAAATATCAATTTTGGACATAGCCTTACGTATATTATCGCAGCTGTGCACTCGACATATTTACATAAAGTGTATGTTGTGTCTGCAATGTATAATTATTCGTATTTCAGGTACATTTTTTCATCTTATATTGTCATTTTTCTTGACACAAATTCAATTCATTCATTAAAAAATAATTCTAAAACTTTAATTTTTTTTAACCATTTAAACAAACCTATTGTCACTCAGGACCGCTATTTAATTTCAATATTTACAATAACTGGGTATTTATTTATGTCATTTCTTATTGTTCTAAAAATTATTATAATAGTGCTTTCTATTTACATTCAAACAAAATCTCATTTTTATTCCAAATACTTCATCAGAGACACCCGCCGAATTAAAGAAACAATGAGGCGGCAGCGGAAAAAAATTTCTCATGCTCTGTAGCTTAACACAACACCATTTGCCAGCCATTCAAAGTAGTGCGGCGGCAATTTCTAATAATATTACAAATTCCAGAGATGGAGATACCAGCAAACTGCAATTCTTACAGGTCAATTTGCAGCATTGTAAGGCAGCCACTGCCTTGGTCAGTAACCGTCAACTAGGCAATAATTTTGTCATTTTTATTCAGGAACCATATGCATATAAGGGAAACGTTGTAGGCCTTTCACGAAAAGGCAAAGTACATGCCTTTGAGGGCCCTGAAAATCCAAGAGCATGTATCGTTTCATCAAATAATCTGGAAGTCTGGCCTCTTTGCTCATTTTGGAGTAGAGATCTGGTTGCCATAAAAATTAAAATCGATGATGGAGACATTGTTCTAATATCAGCATATCTACCAGATAAGGAAAAAAATCCAATTTCAAAAGAAATTGATAGATTAGTTAACTTTTGCACCCAAAATTCATTACCCATACTTTTTGCTGGGGATGTCAATGCCCACAATACGGTATGGGGTAGCACAAATACGAATGAACGAGGCGAGGGTTTACTCGACTTCATAGCTGAATCTAACCTCTAAACCCACTTTTCGTGATGGTATGGGCAGAGAAGAGGTTTTGGACATCACAGTTTGCTCTGGCCGTCTTTATCAATATATCCACAACTGGAGAGTTGAAACGGATATCACACTCTCGGATCATATGTATATTTCATACGATTTGCAAATTATGCCTCCATTGCCAGTTCAATTTAGAAATCCTAAGAAAGCTGACTGGTCCTTGTATAGCAGGACAGTCAAGAAAAGCATAAAAAATATACCTTTCAAATCCATAACAACAGTTGAACAACTTGATGAACAAGTCAATTGCATCAATAAAATTATCATTGACGCTTTTCATAAAGCCTGTCCACTGAAGACCATCAGGAGTGGTGGCAAACTTTCTCCTTGGTGGAATAAGGACCTAACTAATCTTAGGAAAAAATTAAAGGTGGCTCTTAGGAAATATAAATCTAACAGAACCTTAGAATCAAAAGAAGAGTTAAGAAATATTCGATTGCTTTTTAACAGCACTCTGCGCAAAGCTAAAAGGGACTCATGGAGAACCTTTTGCAACGAAATTGAGGAAACTCAGCAAGCATCCAAGCTTGCAAAAATCCTCGTCAAAGACAGAAGCAGGACATTAGGTCCATTAGAAACTGCTGATGGTAGCTACACTTCAAACATGAATCTTCTAAAAATTCATTTTCCCAATGACCATCAAATAGTTAATTTTTCGCCAGACTACAGCATCTGTGCTGATAGCTCTACTGCAGAGTTAATCACGTTAGAAAAGGTCCAGAGGGCTATTAGCTCTTTTGGACCGTACAAAGCTAGTAGTTGTGACGGCGTCATGCCAGTTATGCTTCAAATGGCTAGGAGAGAATTATCTCCTCATCTGTGCAAAATACTGAAAGCTAGTCTTGACTTTGGATATATTCCGAATGCATGGCGACAAACTAAAGTAATCTTCATACCAAAGCCAGCCAAGAGTAGCTATCAAAAAGCTAACTCGTGGCGACCTATATCACTTATATCTACTTGTATGAAAATACTTGAACGTCTTATTGACTGGAGTATCAAAACTCCAGAGCTTGAAAACAAAATGAAAGATGCAGGACAGTTTGCATATTTACGTGGTATTTCCACGGACGCTGCTCTTCATCAATATATTGCTCGCACTGAATGTGCGCTTAAGAGTAATCAAATGGCTCTCGGTATTTTCCTAGATATCGAAGGAGCCTTCAGTCATGCCACTTTTAATACGATTCATTCGGCTCTGGAAAGAGAGAAAATAGATGTAACCATTATTCGTTGGATAGAACGAATGTTAAGGGATCGCACCGTCAATGTAACTGTTGGTAGTGCTAATCAAAGCATAAATGTTGAACGAGGGTGCCCTCAAGGGGGGGTGCTGTCGCCATTATTATGGAATCTGGTCATTCACGAACTACTGGAGAAGCTCTCCAACGTCAGTTCCATCTACAGACAAGCATATGCAGATGATCTTGGCCTTCTTCAGGTTGGCATAGATGAAGCTACAATGAGAGCTCTGGGACAAAGAGCCCTCAGTATCATCGAAAATTGGTGCAGTCAGCGGGATCTTTCTATCCACCCTGACAAAATTGAAATTATTATATTTCATACACGGCATAAAAAACCCAAAATGAAACCTCTTAGATTGAGAGGTAAAGACATTGCATTTGTCAATAATGTTCGGTATCTGGGTGTCCATTTGGATAGTGGACTGACTTGGACTATCCACTGTAATATTAAAAGCGCTAAAGCAAAAGCTGCTCTTATGCAATGCAAAAGAGCTGTTGGCCAAACATGGGGCCTGTCCCCAAAAATCACATTGTGGCTTTACACGGCAGTAGTTAGACCGGCTTTATCATATGCAGCTTGTTCGTGGTTAACAGCTGTTCACAACAAATCCAAAATGACAGCATTGGCCAGTGTTCAACGACTGGCCTGTCTTATGACTACTAGTGCTATGCATAGTTCTCCCTCTGCAGCATTAGAATGCATAGTAGGTATTGAACCTATAGAACTATTTCTTACTAAAACTGCTATCACAACAGCGCATCGACTGCGCTGTACTGGAAAATGGCTTCCCTGGCACGGGAGAGGGAGCCTTAAAAGATTAACTCACGTTGATCTAATTACAAATATTCTGAAACGATTGCCTGAGTTAGAATTCCCTATGGATTCAATTCCCTTAACTGCCCTCATGGGTAAGAATTTTACTGTTTTGGACACAGAAAAACCTGTCATCCTTCAACCTTCAAACCGAAGACTAGTCTGTTACACAGACGGGTCAAAAATTGAGAACGTAGCTGGATGTGCTGCAATAATTGGTAACATTGATAGGCACATCATGATACAACAATGTTTAGGACAATATCCTACTGTGTTCCAAGCAGAACTTGTAGCTATTCTAATGGTTATTTTAAAAATCACTGATCTGAACTGGAGGGATGAGGTAATCATCTACAGTGATTCTCTAAGTACTTTAAAAGCTCTTGAGGCGAACTACACAGACTCGGCCCTGATCCTTGAATGCTTCAGAGCCTTGCATATACTTTCCGAAATGGCATCTGTTACCCTTCAATGGGTTCCCAGTCACACTGGGATCATAGGAAACGAAGAGGCAGACTCACTTGCCAAAGAATCAACAAAAATGACAGTTTTTGGTCCTGAACCAATACTGCCTTTTTCTGCACAATGCGTTAAAACTGTCATCTCAAAACATTTTAATAAATTAAACATTCAAAATTGGAAAAGACGTACAGATTGTAAAACTACTAAATTATTTTTGCCTACACCTTCAGCTACCAAAAGTAAATATTTCACAAGTTTGAATAGAAGAACGCTCAGGGTCTTCACTCATTTAATTACTGGTTTCTCCTCCTTGGCCAAGCATCAGAATCAATTGGGGAATCATTCGTCTCCGCTATGCCCTCTGTGCGCATTAAGCGTCGAGACGTCGGTCCACCATGCAGCTGAATGCCCAGCTTTGAGCGAATTGAGATTCAAACACCTGAGCAAGTTTCTCATTCATATGGATGAGTTACCGGGGTTGCCCTTGTCGTCTTTGCTTTCATTTTGTATGTCTGCAGGACGAATGAGTGGCTTCTCCGAACAGTAAAGCTGTTCAGGGAGTAACTGCAAGTAAGTCCTCGCGGCTTGAGCGGTAGTGTGTCTTTGCTAATCAATAGTTTTGATCATACTCTCCCACTAACACACACACACACACACATCCCTATAATTATAATTCAATATGTGCCATGCCTATAATTATAATTCACTATGTGCCATGCCTATAATTATAATTCACTATGTGTCATGCCTATAATTATAATTCACTATGCACTATCCCTATAGGTATAATTCAGTATGTACTATCTTTATAGTTATAATTCAGTATGTAACATCTATATAATTCTCTGCGTAGCATCTTTATCGAATATTACATGCACATAGCAATTTAATAGAATATTAAACAGAAGCAAATAGTAGTGTCTCTAAAATATTCAGTCAATTCTATTTATACCTCCCCTCCCTCGCCAGATGTTTATATAATTATGAGTAACTCCCCTCCTAATAAAAAAATACTCCTGCTCCTCTCCAAAAATTACTTGCTCCTATCTAGAAATTACTTGCTCCTCTCTGAAAACTACTTGCTCCTATCTGGAAATGATTTACTCCTCTTCTGAAACTATTTGCTCTTCTTCTAAACTTACTTGCTCTTTTCACAAAAATACTTGCTCATTTGCTCAATTTTTTCATGTGCTCATTTGCTCAATTTTTTTTGCTCAGTTTTAGTGTTCTTAAAAAGTGTCAACATAGGGTTTTAGTGTTCCTAAAAAGTGTCAACATAGGGTTTCATTGACTTTAAAAGTGTTGACAAAGGTATTGTACCGCTTCTATTGTAAACATTTGGGAACTGGGAGTGGACACTCACACAGACATAAATACAAACTTCCGGTAATTATAATATAGTATAGATCTGTTCCGAAGCGTTCTATTTTTGAGTAAAGATCGGTATTAAGAGATTGAAAACATTTTTCAGGATTCTGCGAGATGGATATGAGAAATGACTTTAGATATTATACACATTTACAACATAAGATCGTGCACTTTGTTTCAAAAAATTTAAACATTGGAGCAGTCTCGTTTGTCATTTTTGATAGTAGTTTTTTATTTTCTCAGCAATCAAAATTTGAAGAAAGGCCCGGCACTGCTTTTAGAAGTAAAAACATTTATTTTTACCACTTGTCGTAATGTCAACATGGATTTACTACTTCTGGAAGTGTCAACATGGATTTACTACTTCCGGAAATGTCAACATATGGATTAACTGCGTATAAGAATGCGAGCATAGGGTTTCTACTGCATATAAAATTACAGGTTAAAAACCTGGAGAAATATAAGGGAAGAAGGCCAGAAAAACTCGAAAACAAGATATAATTTAGATGCAGAGTATTAATTAAAGGTCGTAATTTTAAAACTTTCTTCAAAAAAATCTCTCGTGCATTTACTGCTAATTCACTTGCAAATGTCTTCAAAAAACATTTTAGAGAACAAAAATACAATAGTGGTTCAATTAACGCTTGAAGCGCTTCTATTTAGTGTGGGAACACCTTTGCAATAGTACATGCAAAATAGTATTCGCTCACTAATTGTAACGACTCCAAGTTATTTTCTGAAGGTTAAATCCAGGTTAAATTGTCGTATCCATAGTAATTAAGCAAAAATTAAGAGTATAAATTTTTATACGGGGAGAAACTGCAAAGCAGACAGCGCATTGCCCGAAGGGCAATGTCTGGTTTCACCACTTATACTGCATTTAACTGACTGGTCAAAATCTATTAACACCGATTGCTCGTAAACTAGCTTCTATGAAATAATGCAAGATACCGCAAACGTAGAGCTATTCTCTGCGGGGTGCGCTTTAATTTGAAATCAGCTGTCCGGTTTCAACTTCAGCCGTAGGAACCGGAAGAATGAATTTTGAAATTGTTTGGTCACCAATTTATCTCCTTGGCTACTTGGTACAATGCATCATAGTTATAGTCAATTGTGTACTGGATGGTGTGGATGGACTCATAATCATGGAACTAGGAATACACAGTGATACATTCCATTTCCTAGAATGGGTTATACGAATGACCAGCAAACTCAAATCGTAGATAAATTAGGAAAATTTTTTAATGATTTAATCCTTGACAACAAACAAATAAAACACCCGAAATCACTTGGTAATTTATCCAGCCGAACAAAACTGAACAAAAAATTATCAGTCCCCTCTGGATATTAAATTTTATTTTTGCAGGCAGAATTTAGGCAGCGAGATCTCGTTTCCTCCTCTGTTTCCTCCAAGAAGCATAAACGCTATGTTGTTGGAAACCAAAGAGGTTCTAATAATATTAAGGGAATAGAGCAAAAGTGGAGAATATTTTCTTTATAACATTAATGAATAGCTATTAATTTACCGATACCCACTAATACATCCGACCGCGAAATTTTTACGATACCTAGTAATGCATAATCGAAGACAATAGGGATTGATTTTTGTACCATTGAAAGGCATTACGGTTTTGGCTCTACATTTTACAACCTCTTTGTTGGAAACGGAATAAATGCAGAACATTTACTAGGATGCTGGAATGGGACAATCATTGATGAAGCATTATAGGAAAGGTAGAGGTAAGGGATTTTTCTCAGAAATAATTCCTTATAAATCTTCAGAAATCTATGTTTAGCAAAATTCGCTAGATGTTAGAATGATTGGCAATGTTGCAACTTGGGATTCTATTTCTTATCGTTAACTGTCTCCACAGCAAAACTAAAAGGCCATAGTAAGGCCCCATTCTGTTATTTGGTTCCCGTAAATTTTTTGCTTCATTTTTGACATTACTTAAAAAATTTAAGCCTAACAAGTAGCATGTTTCTTTTTTAAAGTTTTTTGCTAGGCCAGAAAATAGATAAAAAATAGTGACGGATGTTATAGGGTGTTTTATTAAGTTTGGAGGAAACAGACAATTGGTTATTTCGCATCCATCATTTGGAAGAAACGGGATGGGAGGCAACGAGATCCCGCTATCTAAATTCAGCTCAAGTATAATAATATTGAAACAAGAAACCAACCAACCAACATGTTTCGTTTCTTATTCAGATTCGAAATTTAGAGCACCGTACTACTGTTCGTTCAGGAAAATTAGATAGTCCTGTGTGGCTTTTTACATGTTGATCATTTTGAAATCTTAGTTTAATGGTAAATTTTATTTCACTGAAGACAAAAATCTAAATAACCATGGTAACATTTAAATATCCAAAAAACCTTTCAGATTTTGAACTTTCCAATTTTTCTGAACGAACAATAGAGGACTAAAAACAAAGTTGGGGGCATAGGGGGCAAATGCCAAATTTCCCCAAATACCAAAATAAAATCGATGTGATTTTTAAGCCATTTATACATATTCAGGATGTATGGCATCCTTGCCGTCTCCGAAAATGACTCCTAAGGTCAACTGCATAAATTGGGGTTTGCGATAGAATGCGTATTGGCTTTCGGGTCTCTGCTCTTTCAAAATAAGTTTTGTTGTCAAGAGAGATTTTTCATAAATTTATCTAAGATCTGAGTTTGCTGGTTGTTCGTATAATCCATTCAATTAAGGTTTTTAATTATGTACCCCAATGCATTTACTTTGGGGTACGTTTCAAAAAGTCTACGCAAAGGCAACCGACAACTGCTCCCGTCCTTCACAAACACGAGCCTTTTCTAAACCAAGGCTAAAACTCACCATTAAAGTCCTTAGTATCGAAATTATAAACAAATTATTCAGATTTTTCAAAAAAATTAACGTACCCCAAACGTACCCCAATGAACTTAAACGAATTTGTAGCGTACCCCAAACGTACCCCAATGAACTTAGACTAATTTGTTGCGTACCCCAAACGTAATCCAATGATTTTAGACGAACATTTACCATATTCCAAAAGTTATCCAATGACTTAGACGAATTTCATGCGTACCCCAAACGTACCCCCAATGAACTTAAACGAATTTGTAGCGTACCCCAATGAACTTAGACTAATTTGTTGCGTACCCCAAACGTACCCCTATGACTTAGACGAATTTCAAGGGTAACCCAAGCGTACCCCAAACGTACCCCAATGAAGTTAAACGAATTTCAAGCGTACCATAAACGTACCCCAATGAACTTAGACGACTTTGTAGCGTACCCCAATGAACTTAGACGAATTTGTAGCGTACCCCAATGAACTTAGACGAATTTGTAGCGTACCCCAATGAACTTAGACGAATTTGTAGCGTACCCCAAACGTACCCCAATGATTTAGACGAATTTCAAACGTACCTCAAACGTACCCCAATGATTTACACGAATTTCAAGCGTACCCCAAACGTACCCCAGACGTGCCTCAATGATTTAGACGAATTTCAAGCGTACCCCAAGCGTACCCCAATGAAATTAGACGAATTTGTAGCGTACCCCAAACGTACCCCAATGATTTAGACGAATAGCAAGCGTACCCCAAACGTACCCCAATGATTTAGACGAATTTCAAGCGTACCCCACACGTACCCCAATGAATTTAGACGAATTTGTAGCGTACCCCAAACGTACCCCAATGACTTGATGGAAAAAAATGAATTTAGGCTATTTTGTACACAAAATGAAAAATGGATTTTGACTATTTGTACATAAAACGAAAAATAGATTCAGTCTATTTTCTATACAAAACGAAAATAGATTTAGACTATTTTGTAAACAAAATGAAAAATTGATTTGGGATATTTTGTACACAACGAAAAACTTAAATGGCTCCTTAAGGGGACGATATTTAGCGTCGGACGCCTATAAACAATATCAACATGTTTCAACATGAAATAATACATGTTTTAGTTGGAGTTTGGAATTGGGCTTAAATAAATGGTTCATCAGATAAAATAATAACATCTAATATGTTGATATCTACAATATTTATTACAATCCATTGAAATATGCTAGAAAATCGTCAAATCCAGTAGGGTAAATTTTGGAGCACAATAAAAATTCGTGTAGGACATTGGGATACGTATGGGGTACGCTAGAAATTCGTCTAAATTCATTGGATAACTTTTGGAGTATGGTAAATTTTCGTCTAAAGTCATTGGATTACGCAACAAATTAGTCTAAGTTCATTGGCGTACGTTTGGGGTACGCTTGAAATTCGTCTAAGTCATTGGGGTACGTTTGGGGTACGCTTGAAATTCGTCTAAGCCATTGGGGTACGTTTGGGGTACGTTTGGGGTACGCTTGAAATTCGTCTAAGCCATTAGGGTACGTTTGGGGTACGTTTGGGGTACGTTTGGGGTACGCTTGAAATTCGTCTAAGCCATTAGGGTACGTTTGGGGTACGTTTGGGGTACGCTTGAAATTCGTCTAAGTCATTGGGGTACGCTTGGGGTACGCTTGAAATTCGTCTAAGTCATTGGGGTACGTTTGGGGTACGTTAATTTTTTTTGAAAAATCTGAATAATTTGTTCATAATTTCGATACTAAGGACACTAATGGTGAGTTTTAGCCTTGGTTTAGAAAAGGCTCGTGTTTGTGAAGGACGGGAGCAGTTGTCGGTTGCCTTTGCGTAGACTTTTTGAAACGTACCCCAAAGTAAATGCATTGGGGTACATAATTAAAAACCTTAATTGTAATAAATTGTAAAGTGTTGCTAAAATTTCACTATCTGGGGAATCTATAAAATATTTGTTATAGCAATAGCCAATCAGAATGCGTATCCAATCTACAGAACTCTGTAGAACTCTTCGGCTGAATTTAGGCAGCGGTACTTCGTTCCCACTGTTGCCGCTAATCCCCGATACCTCCCAACGGCAACGGCGGCAATGAAGTACTGCTGCCTAATTTCAGCCGAACTCTTCCTGATGTTGTTGTAAGTTGTTATTGCTATTATCAGTTTAGTAAATGTATGTGATCAGTTGTAACCAAATGAAGTAGTAAAGTATTATTGAATTCGCAGTTCAACATCAACGTTTTTTAGCCCATCACATCGATTTGTGCTTCTGGTGTTTTGCAAAACGAATGTCATTATTACTATGGGTAAATGATTCATAATGTGGCTAAATGCACATCATTATAGGTATTATTATAAAGTATATATGAAGCATAAATGTGTAACTATAAATATAAGAAGCTTTGTAAAGCATTGTGAGTCTGTGCAAAGTTATTGCATTGAATGAGTGTGTAACATGTCGTGTGTATTGTATTCCCATTTCCTATTCCAAGAGAGAAAAGGCAACCGAACGAATCCGAGATTTGTTAATAAAAGAGGGCTGCAGCCTCATTTCAACTCGAATTTCGCCTCTGACTTTCCAGCCTTAAACTACACCAAAGTTCTCTCCATTTGTCTCTAAATTCCCATTCCTAAATCTCTCTCTCTCTCTCTCAATCTGTACTTAGTCGCTTGAATAAAAGAGCGAAAGCTCATCAAAACCCAACACTCTGTTTCTGCTCTATTTTATTTCCACAACTGTCCATGCAAAGCAATAGGTGTAGAACCCGACGGCATTCCGCATTCCATCCTAATTAGTGGGATGATTAATTAGGAGTTAGAGGCTTTGTCTATTTGTGTCGATAATTGTGAAAATTAAGTAGTTATTTGTGAAGCAGATTGAGAAATTATTTCCTTCCTAAAAAATTATTTCCTATTTTTCAAAAAATTCTACTAAGTATCAGAAGTGCACGAAAAGTTTAGTTGGTTTCTGTATCAAGCATATTATTGCGTTTGTACAGATTCCCCCATTCGGATTAGATCTACTCTTCAATTCTTCGTTTCACTGGAATAATTTCATTGATAAATTTCATTTTTCAGTAGAGCTCATTTTCTGTGCATAAATTAGACGATTCATACGTTATTTTGCATTATTTAGTTGGAGAAAGTAGACGTAAGGTTAATCTGCGAGTCATAGGTGGAATTCCTCCAAGGAATTCATTCTTTGCTGCTCCGTTGAGCATAATAAATACATCAAAATTTCCATCAGCATCTTACTTATAGTGGCGAAAAATTAGATTCGCTTTGGCAGCAAAAGTAACGGATTACATATAATTATATCCAAGAGAGGCGATCAATCCTCGACAAATTGATAAGAACAAGCCCTGCAGGCACACGTAAATACGTACTTGAAAGATTCAAAATTAGCATAGGAACAAGATAAAAATTAAAAAACTTAAAATAATAAAAAGTAATTGAATATTATTGTCCTCCACGGGAGAGACAGGAATATTTGCCAAGAATAAACGAATGAACGAATATTAGAAAGAATATTATTGTCCTCCACAGGAGAGACAGGAATATTATCCCAAGACAATTATATATATAAAATAAGTAACATAATAAAAAGAAAATGATATTATTGTCCTCCATAGGAGAGACAGGAATATTTTCCCAAGAATAAATAAATGAAAGAATATTATTGTCCTCCACAGGAGAGACAGGAATATTGTTCCCAAGAAAATAATATTAGTGTCTTCAGAATGGATAGACAGGAATATTATCCTAAATAGCGCTAAGACTTGCAAGCACGCATTGAATTGATTAAAACTCCGCACACAATAGCGTTGAGAGAAAATAAATATATAAACCGTCGAGAAGCATTCTCATTTGTAGCAATGAGAAGCGTCCATAAATAGATATCCTGTTTTATGTAGAATATGGACACGGATACACTATTATGTGAATAAATTCGACATACATGCCGCGTTAGTAAGCGATGAAATCTTAAGGACGTCTAAAATATAAAATTAAAAGTACAGATCTGTTCACGATACGAGGATATACGTATAGTTATATATAACTAGTAAATAAAGCTAAGCCACAGAGAATTTAAAATAAATGCGCATTATAAGCCATACTTAATACCAATAGTAAGATAAATAAAAAGTAATTAAATATAAGATCATATACTCTTAAATAATAAAATAACACTAAGTCATCAGATTTTGTGAGTATATTTTACATCAAGAGAGGCAAAGAATGGATAGCTCGGATAAAAATATAACAGGAGTTATACCATCAACTCCAACTTTACCTAGAATAGCGGAATCAGAACCGACAAAAACGAATAAGCCACATAGAGTCACCAAGAGGAAAGATTATCACAGACTATTCCGCGACCAAGAAGAGAAACTCAAAAGAGAAAGAGAAGCACAGTATAGTCCAAATTATTTTCCTATACAGACGACTATGAGGTCTCAGAATCTGATTTTGCTATATAATTCATTGGAGAGAGCTATTCAATTGACAAAAAGAATACTCGAAATTGACGAATACGAAGACAATGCTCGTGTATACAGAGAAGTGAATGCACACAATGCAAATCACAGACCAGGAAATAGAAGGCATTATTGTCCAGGAACTTCAACAAAAAGTTGTCATGTCGCAATTTCATCACACGGCAAAATAACAATGCTGCCTTGTATGATAAATGGCAAACGGTCGAGCGTATTACTGGATACAGGATCAGAAATAAATCTTGTAAATAAGGATCTCATAAATACAAAATTTCTACGAAAGAGTCCTACTTCGATTAAAATTATAAGTATTGCGTCGGATACACTAACGATCGACACAGAAACTACAATTGAGATAATAATAGGTCAAAATGTCATGGAAATATTGGCTTATGTAGTAGAAGGATTAACGCTACCATGTATAATAGGAAACAACACTATGTCATCATGGAAGTTAGCAATTGATTTCTGGCAGAACGAAGTAAAATTCCCTTTAGGATGTACAATTCCGTTTCTAAACAACATACACTTGGATGACAGATTTATGGATAAAATCACAGAAAACCAGATGGCTAGTCCTTCATACATGATAAACAACGACTCTCTGGCGACTAAGCAAAACCAATTAGCAATAAAGAAAGACATAAAAAAGTCTACAACAGCAAACCAGACAGACAGAAAGTCGGACAAGCCAGACGAAATAAATTGTCCCTGGATACCCGACACAATTAAGGAGACACGTGGAGGATATAAAAACATATGGAATAACTATACTGCGGTTGCACAAGATATTATTGGGGAATGCTATAGTAGTAAAAGTCAAAAGATCACGGCTTACGATTGGGACTTTATACCATTCTATGTATGTATATACGAGGAATCCGAATACTTATACTTACTACGATTTATAATAGACAAGGAATTGCAGACTAAATATAAAATGAAGGCTATAGGCATTGAGACACACAAGGATGGAGGTATACTCGGATTATTCAATGAATCAGAAGATGATGTTTCAATTACCGCTGATAGTGTCTTGGGACTACTCTACAGACCACGAGCTAAAAGTAATTGGATTTCAACACTTAAATCAAAGAAAGTGGATATTGTTCCTTCGGGACCAGAAAATACCATAAATCCAGAATTGTCATTAGGATGGACAACTTCCGATTATTTAACATCACTGACAAAAAAATATCAATTACAAAAAGAAAATAGAAGATTAGAACAACACAATGAAACACGCCTAAATAGATTACGTCAGCAATTGGATTATTCGAGGATGTTACATTCATCGGATCCACAGAGAGATAATGAAGCATTACTTAAAAGCTTTGAAGAAAGAATAGATAAAGCTGAAGCTAACTTCAAAAAGAGACAAGATGAAGAAAAACAGAAAATTAAACCATTGCCTAAATACAAATTTAAAACAATTGGATACTTTATCTTGATGGTCATATTAGCTTACATCTTGGGTGGAATTCAAACAAGTTATGCATTTTCATCAATCAATCAACCAGTTGTTTGGAGGAAAAGCCCAGTACCAATAACGGACGGCCATAATGAATTCTACATACTTATACATCTGAAAAGCCCATGTGAGATACTTACCAACGATACAATTCACGAAGACTTATTACAGGAAACTAAAAATCAATGTAATGAACTGTATGAAGAATACTTTATGAGAGAGCTGGAACAATTTTGCCCTCATGGATCATATACTGAAATAAGGCCTCGTGCAAAACGATTTATATTTGGAATATTAGTTGCGATAATTGTCATATCTGTAGTAGCACCTATAGGTTTAGGTATTGCTGCACAAGTTACTGCTAGTACTACATCATCGAGAGTTACACATTTGGAAGGAAAACGAAGAGAAGCAGAGGAAAAATTACAGCAATTGACGAAAGATATGGATTTAGCCAAGGAAGCAATTAGCATATTACAACATAATGTTAAACTACTTCAATCAGATACTTTGGAAACGGCAAAGGATTACTAACAAACAAAGAGTAAATTAAGCGCATCGATATATGCAATTTCCTACATCACATCTAGATTAATTAATGCAAAACAAATATTAATTGAAGCTGGACGTCAATGGAAAGATAGAAAAGTATATGCACCATTATTTGACTATTTGGGATTCTCATTACCATTTGTCGTGACTAAATCTCTTAAAAGTCAAAAAATATGTAGTTTATTTACATATAATATAATATTTGTATTAAGTAGTAAAAATTGATCTCCCTACTATACGATTTAAGGTAACTTACTAATGGCATAATATTCTCATTAATTCTACATTTAAAAAATTATAAATACTAAACATATATCTCCTTATTTGTCTTTCGTAATCCTGTTGTGCCTTATGCTCCATAATATAATATAAGATTGTAATTCCTATTTATATTGTAATATAGCCTGATGATGACTCTCGAAATGCATTGCGAATGAAGAAATAAATGGGATTGATCTCTTTGATATTGGTCGACTAATTCAAGTTATTCTGATTGGAGAGGACTCGATTCATATTTAATTAATAGTTCATCTCATATTGAATCAATTATACACAGACTCTTGTCCAATACATTTGGGAAAAGCAAAAAGTTGTAAAATGTCACACGACAGAACAAAAGTATATTTAGATTTCATAACTCCAGTCGTCAATAATACTCTACATCTATTGGAGGCAGATCCTTTTAAATTACTACATCAAACAAAAGATCAAACGTGTTTTTTGAAATATTCAGGACCGTTCAATGTTATTATATCAGATACCCATAACTGTGTTTATGCTGTGAATGTCAAATATTCAGATATTATTCTATCGCCATCACATAAATGCGACTATAATACGATAAATACTAATATCTCAAGATATTATTCCATAACTAATTGTCATAACCGCCATGAAGGAGACGAAAAGAACTTTGTTCAAGTGAAAAGATCAGATCTACTGCTTTGGAAATAATATTACAATCGGACAATTGACTCAACCATGTCCAGATCAAGTTTTTGCTCTACCCATCACAGCAGCATTCATAATTAATGATCATTTCTACAGAGCAGCGGAATTCAACTTAAACCATCATGAAGAAATCGACCCTCTTTTTACTATGAAAGCTAACTGGATAATACAACCAAAGATCAATAAGCATGATATTCTTGCGGATCTAGATTTAAAAAATACTCATAAACCAAAATCTGATAAGAAACTTGACCCACCAACATATATTCAATCTTTAACAATTAACAAACAGTTTAATAGGATTAGGCATCTTAATATTCTGTATAATTGTAGTAACGTTGGCTGTACGAAAATTATTTCGTCATAAAGAAGAAATAAAATGAGATTACTTGTAATTCTAAAATTGATTCCGGACTAAATAAACTCACGACGAAACATATGTATACCTGTAATAGAAATTTAATTGTAATTAATTGTAAAAAATCCATGGTATAATATTAAGTAACGGCATAGGGACCAATTATTACTAAATTAGATAAAATATGATAATAAATATGGGTATGGTAACACTAACATAATAATGTAGTTGTATGAGTCAATTTAAAAATATGTATGAATGCCGGTAAATGTAATAGATAAGGAAATTTCAATAACATATAAACTAGAGATAAATTGGATTCCATTTAATCCCAAACTAGAATAAGTGTAAATAATTAGTTAAGATGTAAAATAATATATGGTAAATGAAATAATTAAGAATATCATAAGTAAAAGAAGAATCAGTTCCGACACAGTGCACATTAATACACAGCGTAAAAATAAGAAAAGATACGAATGACTGTTGCGTGTACACGAGTCCAGCAATTCGTTCAGAAAACTCTGGCCTTATTTGCCAAATATAAGCTTCATAGGGTTTGGTTTTTAACGAAAGAGTTCGGCAAATAAAACCACGCACTTTCAAACCCTCAGCATTATATTTCAGAAGTAATAGACGCTTGACGATTGACGAAATGATGAGTTGACTTTGTAAAAACTTTTAAGCCGAATTTTAGCAACTTTCTCCGGGATTGTAGCGATGACAGCACTCGAAGGACCAGCTACCGGTTCTTCAATTTCAATTGTACTTTCTTGAAAATTTTCGGTGATTTCTTCAGTCTCTTGAGTAGTTTCAGGAACATTTTCGTTAACAGTCTCTTGCCAGAAGATCATAGGGGAACTTCGAATAGACGAAAAATTGATACAACATCGAGGAGATTTAGCCGGTAAATGTGAATTTCGACGATTTACGGTGTAATTAACGAAGCATGTTTGGTGGAACTGATGTCCACATGTTTTCAATTCTTCATCTTCATCTAAAAAGCAAGGAACAACGTTGATGCTAGACACTTCTTTAAGGCAGACACACATGTGTATCAGATTTACATGTGGTTGATGATGGGCTTTTTCTCGAAATTCCAGTAATTTCTTCTTAAAAACAAGGAACGATGAATAGGGACAAGTGAAGACGCATCTATCTTCGTCAACATGTCGATTGGTTGTATTTTGATAAAAATTTTCAATATTCACATTGGAATTGGCTTCAATCGTTGACGTATGAACGATAATTTCAAAGTCGAAACAGGACGGAAATTTGTCGAGACATTCTTTAAAATTTGAATTTTCAATAACTGCTTCTTTATTTTTGATGTAATAACTTCTTAAATGATCTTTAATAATTTGAGATGCGTTGTGATTACTAGCAGCGACGACTAAGTCTCCGACACAATTATTGTCGACGAATTTCAACAGCGCCTCGAAGCATGGATCAACTAATGCTGGGACACCATAATAATCTGAAAGATGTAAGGTTTCAATGAGCGATTGATATGAGGAAGGCATATTGACGACTCCACTGTAGAGGTATCTTAAGAAATATTCAAAGGTATGTGGAGAAAAGTTGTAGCAGGGAATGGTCGCTTCGGTGACGTCTTTCCAATCTTCAAAATATTTTCGGAATACTTTGTTTCTGATACCTAAAATTCCACGATGAACAGGTACGGAAACCACTTTTCCAGAAGGTGTTAGTAAGTTCAACTTGAAATCGGAAAATGTAGATTTTCGGAACAGCTTGAGAAGGTCTTCTTGGAGAATGTTTTGGTTAACTAGTCCCAATCCGGAACTTCCAGCGATGTCAATAGATAAAGGGCGAGGAATTAAATGGTTGGAAAGACTACTGACGGCGTCAGTCTTGATCTCCAAATAAACAATAATTTTTAAATGATGATTAGGCAGCAACTCGTTGTAATGGTTATCCAGATGTTCTAAGGAGAAAGCTTGCGGGAATCCATAACGACTGTGAACAGTGTTGAACCCGGCTTGATATCGAAAAAATTTCGGGATCTTCTTTACATAAATGATGTCTTGTTTCGAATTGACTAGTTGTAAAGTCAACTGCACGTACATCTTTTCCAATTTCGTGGCCATACAATCCAAGTACAGCCACACGTTCAGGTAACCTTTGTGTCCATCCAGAAAGACGTACCATCTTGATTCGAAATCAGTCTTCTCCCCAACAACAAATGGTCGTTCAGGAAAATGAACTTCGAAGTCCCGATCAACTCGACTCCAAACAGCGTTGAAGTTAGGAAGATTCCAACAAATAACACTTGTTTGGATTGGGAAAACAGTAGTTTGTTCAGAGAGCGTGATATGTTGAGGAAATGACCGCTACATTTTCAAAATAAGAAAGAAAATTTAATTAAATATATAAAATGAATTTTATATGTCTAAGTAATGCTTATTATATGCAAATTTATGGACAAATTTTGAAATTGCGGTTAGTGAGTGATAAAAATTTGTTTGATAAAGGTTATGAATATATTAGCTTATTTTAGTTAGTATGGTCGATGAAATGAACAATGAGTTTATACGGTTTATCAAAAGTAAGAAATTTTATTTGATCTTTTAAAAAATCAGATTCACAACAGACAGTAGTGTGAGGCAGACTCCGTCTGCCGGATAATTTTGAAAGCAAAACCTAGAGCACGGCAAAGAAGGAGAAAAAGAGAAGGAAAGGAAAAGAATAGTCTAGAATCGTCAGTCCGGGCCTGGGTTTTGGCGAGGAAGCAACCTGAGGTCGCGGTTTGGAGGTGAACGTGGAAGCCAGAAGGAGCGAAGCCGAGGAAGCCAAGAAAAAGAAGAAGCAGTTTTGTCCCGAAGGAAAGTGTTTGGACCAAGCGAGGAATTGTCGTCGTGTGGACATCGTGTCACTGTGTCGTCGTCATCCTATCACAATCGTCGCCATTCGGTCACAATCATCGTCATTCTGCAATAATCGTCGTCATTCCGTACCAACTGTCATTGTAGCGATTGTGTTCTCATCTCGACCCGTTCATTCGTAAAAATACATTTATAGTATCATTGGTTGCTTATGAGAATAATAATATTTAATTAATTGGTCCTAATTGTGTGTATCCCATTACATGTTTTATTTCTAGCCGAGAGCGGCTAGCATAATTGTTTTATTCTGTGGCTGGCATTTGGCAATTGGCTCATCCCCATCGACAGCAATCCCCCATTTTCATATTAATTAAAGTACACGGATCTCCACAAGAGTCCGTGTACCTCATATTATTATTTCGGCCCATAAGGCAGTCCATCAGCGACTATAACATATAAAATAAACCCCTTTCATATAATATAAAACCCCCCCATCCCACAAGTTGTCGTGGTCTATCCGTTGTGGTCAGGGCGCTTTATTTTCAATTATTTTTATGTATTGACATTGCTGTCACCCTGCCACAACACCCCTACCCCTTGCCTAGCGAGTATCTCTGCCGTAAATTTTTATTTTTGACCCTACCCCACTTGAACTTTGAATTGAAATTGACCTGAGCCTATGCCTGATTCTTCATGTACCCTAACCAAATTTTTATTTTACGACGAAAGCCACATAAAACATTAATTTTTATTTGCTGTATAAACAGCCAGTCGCCATTTCCTCTTTCTTGCAGCAGGAAAGCCACGTCCAACACCCGGTCACTTTCAGTAGCTGCTAAAATAGCAGAAACTCAGCCAGAAAGTTGTTGTCTCCTTTGTGTGTGTGAGTTGTGTGTAGTGCACTTGTGCAAGTAGAGTGCAAGTACACACAACACAAGCAACTACAGAGACGACAAGTCACGTACACTATACACATACAATTATTAACGTTGCCTCTATTTTGCTATAACAGCTAGCCGTACTTGTTGGATTCTGATAACTAAATAAATTGCAGCTGACGTCACTCCTGGAAATTCAGGTCCCGCCCAGCTCTTCAAACAATTTGTTCTTTTGCCACTAAGTATTTTTTCTGCTAAACCAGTAAGCCCTCACTAATACACTACACTATGGTAATTTACAAACATAAGGACTACTGCACCCAGCAGATATTTGTATAGGACAAAATACAAATATCTGGACAACTGCATTCTTTCCCTGTGGCAATACAATTTTCATCATACCCATCCACTTACCTTGCAAGTTGCATACAATTCCGCAACAAGTACTACCACTGTACAAATTTGCATGCGAAATTGCACAAACGCCCCCTATACAGCACGACTTGGCTCTTACACCCACAACATCCTCGGCCCTCATCACTATACTTTTATTCCCTGCAACAAACCCGACCAGACCCCACATTGTCAAAAAAAATTTTCATCTTTATTTAAGTTGACGTACTTAGCCCTTCCCTCCCAAATTTAATTAACCCTTCCACCCACCAAATTAAAATTTCACTAACCTACACGAGTTTACGTACTCGAACGCCACCCAGCCCACAACATTTAATTAATTTAATATAAATTTGAGAATCATCAATGAAAATTTTCACTACTATCGAAATTGCTAACCCGTATAGCCAGAGAGGTTTCATTAATTCTGTAGCCTGTCTAGATACACTGGCAGAAATTTCGACATTTTCCCTCAATACAGCATTTGAATTATCCGAAGTCTACAACGGAGCTTTTGGAAGTCAAGCCAATTCTACACAAACCGACGAAGCTAGAGGAATTACAATTCATAAATTCGAATTGTTAGTCCGAAGAGCAAATATAACCTTTCGTCACCAATCCAAATTGGACTCAAATTACTTGACCCTAATCGTCATTAGCAACGACGTCGCTACCCAGATTCCTTTGGTCAACCTACAACGACATGACGCCCCATCACCAACTACAAGCAGTCACACAAAACCCGCCCATGGACAACCTGGATACAAACTCCCCAACGGACCCCCATCAGTACGCAGCTCCCTTGAACCAACTAGTAAATTCCATTACTGCCCTTCAAGACCTTTTCTCACGATTACAGGACCAAGAAAATATTTCTCCCAACCGGAATTTCGGCCAACCCGTACCAAGGAGCCCGCCCGTCTTTGGAAGACAGCATCGTACCCCAGACGACAGAGTCATCTGTGACTTCTGTAATGTCATTGGCCACACAAAACGCGTATGCCGTAGACGCCTTAATGGAGACCCACCCTACTATTACGAACCTATTCCTCCGCTTTTTCCGGCCCAACCCCAAACAGCACCCACGTATGCTGACCCAACAACAATCCTGTTATTAATATTTCCTATCATTTGCAACCTTTTAGAAATTTTCAAAAATTTAAGCAAAGACCGTGATGAAGATAACACCTGTTGCCCTAAGTGCTGTAGCAGAACAAGCAGAAAGGAATCTACTGTTTCGGGTCCTGTACAACAGAAAAAGCAGAACCGCCCAACAACTATTAACGAAATTCCAGTCCTAACAAGTCGAAGTCCCGCAGCTGTAGAAATTAAGGCGCCCACCCCCAAACCCCTAAAGAACAAAAGCCCCCTGAAAATGAAGACCCCAACTCCAAAGACACCTGCTCCAATTGAAAAACAAAAATCTAAAAATAACGATACCCCGCCCAGATCCAACAAAGTGACGCTTAATTCGCCCACCTACAACTGCTCAAATAAAACCGAACAATGGGGGACACACTGGTTTTCCCCTGGATCCATTAAGCAACTGAAGAAAGTCTTCGGCCACCAAACACGGCCGCCAATCCCAACCAGACTTACCTACAAGATGACACCGGCAGTCGAAATCGCACTAAATCAAGCCCATGTAACACCCAAAAAGTCCCTAACCACGAAACTGATAGTGCAATCGGATCCATGTACGGAGAATGTTCAGATGCCAGTTCTTATCAAAAATTCCCGGACCCTAATTCTTCTAAAACATCTCAAAAGAAAAAGAGAAAATCGAGGTCCCGAAAATCTGAAACTGTCCAATCAACGAAGGAATTAGATGACATCGCCCAATTGAACACCCTATTCGTTATTAACCCAGAACAACGGGAATTATACGAAAAATATGCGTCCCCCCGATTACGGAAGCTAATGGACAAAATGGATGCCCTCGATTCAGATTTGAACCCTAAAACAACTAAAACGGAACCTAATCAGCCTCCTACTGGATCACGAAAGTCCCACACCCGGTCACTATGTGTTGCAATTTCGGAATCATCAGAGGACGAACACATAGACTTTTTAGTGGACCGATATAATAAATTTATGTACGATTTTGAAGACGCCCAATAATGTTACCCCAATTCCCAAATCCCTAATCGATCCAAATTGAAGCCGTAAACCATGGAACTAATTTGTTTTTTTTTAGCCGCAATCAGACCCCCAAATTGAATTTTTCTTTTCTGAACTTGCCGAAACTGGAACCCATCCCTACTTCGCCTAGAATGGCGAACCCATTTGACGCAGAAAGATAAATTATTTTATTCTTTTCGTCCCATCTTCACCTAATCTGGAGCCCGGACACAAAAAGTTAATTACATATTTTTGGTTTGAATTAATTTTGTCTTCTTTTTAGCAGCAACTCACCCATTATCTTGAACCGTCCCAACAAACGTAACCATAAAGACATTTTGTCCTTTTTACCCCCCATCTTCGCCTAATTGGAAGGACCCCGAAAAATTGCCAAGAAGCCTAAAACAGTTCCCCTGGATTTACCCAAGATGCCAAAAACCCCCAAAACACTGTGGAACCTGAACAGTGTCCCTATACTACGACCATGATGTCAGAAGACGCACCAGAAGGAGTCCTACATAGTAGGACCACCTTGGTGAACTATACCGATACCCCCGAATCAACATCAACAACTACGAAGGACCCTCCGACCTTTTATCCAGCTGCCACAACGCCGCCATCGCACTACTCCGAAAACAGCACCCGTCTCATCGCCCCGCCCCAGAAAATATTATGGACTAAAAGAGTCCGTTCCCAAACCCCTCAAAAATACCCCCCGCTGCTAAAGGAGATGTGAGGCAGACTCCGTCTGCCGGATAATTTTGAAAGCAAAGCCGACCGCGCGGAAAAGAAGAGAAAAAGAGAAGGAAAGGAAAGAAAAGGTTTTGGAGATAGTCAAGTTAGTCGAGGTCTGGGTTTTGGCGAGGAAATAACCTGGAGAAGATTAGTCGCGGTTTGGAGGTGAATGTGGAAGCCAGGAGGAGCGAAGCCGAAGAAGCCAAGGAAAGAAGAAGCAGTTTTTGTCCCGAAGGAAAAGGTTTGGCCCAAGCGAGGAATTGTCGTCGTGTGGACATCGTGTCACTGTGTCGTCGTCATCCTATCACAATCGTCGTCATTAGGTCACAACCATCGTCATTCTGCAATAATCGTCGTCATTCCGTCCCAACTGTCATTGTAGCGATTGTGTTCTCATCTCGACCCGTCTCAGTCGTAAAATATAAATTATACTATTTGGTCTATAATAATAATATTGGAACTAATTGATCTGAATTGTGTGTACCCTATTACATGTTTTATTCCTAGCCGAGAGCGGCTAGCATATTTGTAAAATTATTAACGTGGCTGGCATTTTGGCAAATTGGCTCATCCCCATCGACAGCAATCCCCCATTATCATATTAATTAACGTACACGGATCTCCACAAGAGTCCGTGTACCTCATATTATTATTTCGGCCCATAAGGCAGTCCATCAGCGGACTATAACATATAAAATAAACCCCATTCACATATAAATTCAACCCCCCCATCCCACAGTAGTAAGGGCTGAAGAATAGCATTCTTAATGTATGACAAAGTTTCTGAAGTAAAACTATTGTCATCACATTGAGTTGCTACATCTCGAGCACACATATAACTGTCAAAATGTAGACGACGATAAAAGAATTTCATCCTATAAAATTTTTCGTATACAGCTAATAATTCTTCTTCCATTGCATCATATAATGAGTCATGATCTTCTGGGAGTAACCAATAGCAATGGACCATAGTTGGCAGTACTTCTGCACGACATTTGGCACAACTGTTGATTAAAATAATTGAATATTATAAATTGGAGACGCAGTACATTGAATACTATTAAAGAAAGTAAAACAACGTTACCTGCGTGCGCCATTAGGCAAGGACTTGATCCTGTCCCAACAAAAAGCATGGAATGCATGGCCACAGGACGGTAATTTTATTTTCCCAGTCATGTACTTTAACTCTTCAAATGGAGAAAGGTGAAGCCCATTAAAACAAATAGGACATTCCATACTAAAATCAAATAATAATTATTAAATGGCTACAAAATTGAATATTATTGTATTACTGTAGTAATTTGCCAAAAGATTAGAAAGTAGTACATACTCAATATTGTCCATTAATGTTGTGAGTACATGTACAATAGAAGAGGCATACATATAAAATTTTCATTGCTAATAATTGCCTAGAGACTGTTTTAAGGGAAGTCATTATTTTGATTTTAGTATTAACGCGCAAATTAAAGAAATTATAAGGCAACTGAACAGCTCATGCAACATAATTTCAAGAGAAAATTATACAATTGTAGACACTTGAATAAAGATACAAGAGAAAGTGAAAGTCAAAAATTTAAGTAGAGCCATAATATTGATTTTCTGTATAACAGCTCAGCTCTGACTACGCTATATACTATTATCAGGAGATTACTATAACAATTTAAGTAAGTCTTTATGACTCCCCATGGACCTCTGACTGTTCCATTTACTGAATCGGAAAAGATCACAGGCAGAGAGGCTGTGTAGTGAAAATTGGAACGGGAGGAACGGTGGATCAACCAAACTACCACACACGGGTTGGTTGACCGAAATCTAACAGATAATTGAGCATACACTCGACCTTTCTATTGTAGCTGTGAGTTGAGTGAAAGAGAGTTGAGTGAAAGAAATGAGATACAATAGAACTCATAGGTACCTGTAAGGCTATACAATGAACCATACAGAGACTTAATCGAAGTGAATTGAATTTTACTTATGGATACAACAAGCAAATTTTGTCCATGCGTCCATAAAATTCTCAAGTAAAATAAATATTATTAAGGTCATAGTGCATACATAAAATACTCTGATTGTTTATGCCACAATTGGGGATGTTGCTATGTATCTAACAAAAAAAGTAAACAACTAAACTAAGTCAATGTAGATTCACAGAGCCCGTCTAGGGTCTGTTTATGAAAGCCAGTCTGTATAAATGACACGTAAAAATACCAATCCGATATCACCACAATCATCTAAAATTTATTAGCTTACTAAATATCGTAAGCTATTGTGAACGGCCCTAACAGTCTGTCCTACTGTAGACAAAATTTTCCTAATTCCATATATAACCCCACCACTACCCACCATTTTAATTCGGCTTAAAAATGGTAACATTTGGCAGAATATTTTGAAAAAAACTCCAGCTGCCACTACTTCAAAAGATACACTGATACACACAGAAGAGACAAAAATGACAAAAGTCCATTTTTTGCTGTTAACAATTAGTATGCTATGTGTAAGATCAGCAATCATCGGGTGGGCAATCCAATTTACAGACAAATTTGTATAAATGTGTGATAAAAAATTGGTTAGCCAGTGTTCCCTACTTAAAAAGAACTTTGCCAATGAAATCCGTCCCATTTTGCCCCAGGGCTGCTTTTTTACTGATTCCATACACTATGTAACCGCAAGACATTAGACAAGATATACAAAGATGCACTATGCGTGCATGTGCGGTGGTGGAATGTAGAGTTTATCGCAAGCTAGTTATTCCATTACAATAGTTTATTATGCATATACCCCCCTTGTGCCCTACCTATTGTCCTTTTCAAAAAACACTGAAATCAGTCGGACTAACTGAGATAGAAGAAAGAAATTCACCTTTTTTATAGAACACCATATACGCACAGCACAGGCAGTCAGATTTCAGATTTGGATTGCATGAAAATGACAATGAAAGTCTGATCATAGTAGTTTGTAGTTATTAGATGGAGATGTATTATTTCAAATTTAGCGCAACAGCACATTGTTACCAAGGACAGACACTTTTCTCAATAAGCCCTATGACCGAGAATGAGAGTTGCATAAATGACCACTTTTTTTGGCAAAAGCGATATAAGTGGAAGAATACTGGACCGAAAATTACAAGATTGGTATCGCCAGAAAGCCCGATTCTTCATTGACAACGACATTAAGAGACATTTTCATTTGATGGTCTATGTTAGAAGTAATTGATATTTTAACCATCAAATATAGCCAAAAAATGCCATTTTTTAGGGAAACATCAATTACTTCCAACCTAGGCTATCAAATGAAAATGTCTCTTAATGTCGTTGTCAATGAAGAATCGGGCTTTCTGGCGATACCAATCTTGTAATTTTCGGTCCAGTATTCTTCCACTTATATCGCTTTTGCTAAAAGAAATTTAACATGGAATATGATAGTCAAGATATGATTTGAGTTTCCATGCACCCTCACGTTAATCGAAAATTGGTTATTCATATTAAAAACTAAAGAGATTCCAACGTAACTGTGGTATTGTTTAGAAATTTTATCACTATCCTGAATTTAAACACTTTTTAGGAAAAAATTAAAATATCAAGTGGTTAAATAATTTTTTTATTGAATACTTAAGAAATTCGACTATTGAAAATTTTGAGAAATTACATAATTTAAATTAGAAAGGAACATAATTCAGCTAAATTAAAATGATATTTTAACATTGTAAATGAATAGAGATTCAAATAAAAAATTGTTGGACAAACTTGCACAACTTCGATACGTTGTATGACTGTTTATGTATAAACACTGCAGTGAGTAGCTATATGAGGCCAAGACAAATCTGTTATACTATTACAAGAAGCAGTCTAAAATATTTCATGTTGTCTGGCTAACCATTTATAGGGAACACCATTCCACTTTCCAATGTTCATTTAATGTTTAAATTTTCATTTTTTGAATAGCAACATGAAGATACAGTGAGCACACGATATCTAAACAACCAATGAACCAATGAATCCCCAATTTAACAGGGATCGTGAGTAGTCATTTGGCATTATTTTTGCCAAGTCTTATCAATATCTGTCATTGTTTTCAAAAGTTTCACGTTAATAGTCGTCCTGCAGAGTTCTGTGTTTTCACACCGCACTCTAACTGCAGAAGATTGGCCGGTAAAACTGTGGATGAAACATACCATTTAGTTTACTGTGAATAGCCATCCGCAGCTTTGGTACTGCAGAATGCATCCGCGCTAAGAAAATAAACTCACTTGCATTATGTTATCTGTAGTAAGAAGACTGCTCTTAAAATATCAACGCAGAAAACAATCCAACTCATGCTTTCTTAGTATAGCATGCTCTTATGTGCAGTCAATGGTCCGCAAACTTTTTATTTTTAATTGTCTGCGCTAGGAGGCGAATCCGTAACCGGTATGTATGCATACACTTGATGCTAACCCTTTCACTGACAAACACATCTCGTCACCACTGCACCATTCGATCCTCTTAATTACCACACTATTATTATTTACAATATAGCAGACAGATGGAATACAATATTATGTTTCCAATACTCACCGATAGCTCTAATAACTTTTAGGAATAAATCTGAAATTTTTATTAAAAGCGGATTTGTTAGAATTATGCTAGAATGTAGTCTGGGGTCTTTTCCCTCATTTTTCATTTTTCCCTCATTTTCCCCTCTCCTTCTTTTCAGAATAAATTGGCCAACTAAAGTATTCTTCTATAGTGATTATCACTATGTACCACTGTAAGGTATACAGTTTTGTGTCAGTTTATTCCAAAAAGAAGGGGAGGGATCTTAAATAAAAATACCTCATTATAAGTTAGTAACTAAGGTGATTTTCATAAATTTTGACTCCCACTCTTGATTCTCTTATTACAATGTGATAAGAATAGAATACAGGGACGCCTTATTATGAACCCCTTAGCAAGAGGAAATCGCAAGCAAATATTGAATTACCACGGGAGTTACTATTGTCCATATTCTCATCAATGTCGTAAATTTTTCTTTGCTATTGTTGTCGTAGGAATAGGGAAATTCCATAGCGCTGCTACAAAACACGATTCTCATCCCATAATTTTGCCACAGCATAGCAAACATCTGTCGCAAAGTTAGCGCAAACTGAGAGCTACCGCAACTTTGCAATCTCATTTTTTGAAGGCATTTGGAGAAGGGAGACAATTGTGATCCCTGTGGTTACTTTGACAATATCAACTGCAATTTGATAATCGCCAGTCTCGGACTCCGTAGTGTGACTGTCAAGTGCAATGAATATTGAAGTGCAAGATATTAGGCAACTGTAATTTTCATGACTACAGTCACTCGTAAAGTAGTACCTCAATCAGTGCCTAATACCCTTCCCACACTACTCTATACCTTGGAGTTGGAACATCCATGCCGACAAGTACGTTATCTTGGACAACTTATCAAAAACTGCTACAACGTCGCAAACTTGCTAGGATGCTGCTAACTGACATGAGAATATGGATTTATTTTGAAATCGGAAGTAGACGTAGCCACTCTTGCGATATCGCAAATTTACCACAATAGTTGAGAATATTGTTCCAGGAAATCTTGATTAGCTAGGAAGTACTAAGAAGTAATTAATAGTTACTGTTTGAATAATATTCCCAGCTACTCCGTTCCACTCCAGAGAAACAATCTACCAAAAAGGAATCGATTTTGCCCGGCACACAACCCAAAAAGTGATTATTTTTTATGTATGTGACTCGGTGAGAAAAAATTTCTTCAGATATCAGAACGCAAGAAGTACAGTTAGACTGAAGGTAGATGATTTCTAGAGTTCTATTTTAGCCGGCATTTTTACATTTTTGCCCACCCACCGAGGTAAAAGGGGCAGAAGTACCTAAGTTTCGGAAATTTGTGCCAATTTTTGCAGCCTTTACTGTATTATTTGGCTCTATTTTGACTTATACCCACTAGCCAGTTTTACCCCCAAGCCACCTAGCCACTACCCACCGGCTAGTTAAGGTGATGGTATACAGTTAAAAAGTCCAGATTGTTTATGCCACAAATGGGGATGTTGCTATACGTATCTAACACAAATAGTATCAACTAAACTAAGTCAAAGTACATGCACAGAGCCCGTCTAGTTTCGTTTATGGAAGCCAGTCTGTATAAATTAGGCGCAAATATCTATCCGATATATCGTTCAGCCGTTCAAACCTCACTCTACAGGGCTGACTACGACTTATCGCTATCTCGTCAATGGTCGTAATCAGCCCTGTATTAGAACGGCTGAACAATGAACACAATCATAAAGTTTATTATGAAAGCTGGGCTGTGAAATCCATTTATTTGACATTTGTCAATAGATGAGTTTCTTACTATAAGTCTCTGGTGGGCTGGGGACCTCACTAAAGAATAAATTTAATCATCGTTATTGCGCTCGATAGATGCCCCACCACTGTACTTGACTGTACATGCACGTTGCCTTCAGTGCAGTGGTGGGGCATCTATCGAGCGCAATAACGATGATTATTCCTTAGGGAGATCTCCAGTCCACCAGAGACTTATAATAAGAAACTCAACCATTATGTCTACACTTAAATTACAATAGTAAATTCAATACAAACTGAGAAATACTGAGGTTATTACCCTGGGTACGGCGTGCAATGTACCCCCCTGTTCCCTGCCTATTGTCCTTCTCAAAAAACACTGAAAAAAGTCGGACTAACTGAGATAGAAGAGAGAAATTCACCTTTTTAGAGACCCATACGCACAGAGCACAACCAGATTTGAAATGAATATGGATGAAAATGACATGAAAGTCTCACAAGTCCATAATAGATAGAAATGTATTATGCAAATTTAGCGCAAAAACATTGTTACCAAGGACAGACACTTTTCTCACTAAGCCCCATGACGGCCTATGAGAGTTGCACAAAATGATAACTTTTTTTAGCAAAAGCGATATAACTTGAGGAATACTAGACCGAAAATTGTAAGGTTGGTACCACCAGAAAGCCAGAATCCTCATTGACACCGTTTATAAGTCGTATTTTCATTTGACGGCTTAGATCGGATGTAATTAATATTTTAGCCATCAAATATAGCCAAAAAATGTCACTTTTTACGGAAACATCAATTACATCCGATCTAAGCCGTCAAATGAAAATACGACTTATAAACGGTGTCAATGAGGATTCTGGCTTTCTGGTGGTACCAACCTTACAATTTTCGGTCCAGTATTCCTCAAGTTATATCGCTTTTGCTAAAGGACATTTAAAAGGCAATTTGATAGTCAAGATTTCATCTCAGTTTCCATGCACCCTTACGTCAAAATCTGATGATTTCAATCCAAATTTTGTTTTCTTTTGGACATTTATAAATACTCTTTCAGTATAAACGGCAAGAAACTACTGTTAAAAATGGGAAATGTAGAATAGCACTAGTTTCGGATTGAGTGACACCACATTTTTAATCCACATTTATAATTTACGGAATGCCGTAGACTTTTGCCTTCTGATCATGCGCGAGTTTGGAGGAGGAGAGGGCTGATGATATAGCAGGCAATGTGTGCGTAGTAAGGAAGGTTGTAGGTTGGGAGATGCAGGCTATTGGGATTGGAAGAAATGCAATGCAGTGAATACACCGAGCCGAGCGAGTAAATAACAGAACAGAACAAGAGATGGCAGCTGTATCATATCTCATATTCTCCTACAACATGAGAAATGTACACTTAAGGCGTCAGTTAGAGGTGTAAGCTCTATATAATAAATTACGAAAATGTTGTACAACTGGGTTGATGAAAAAATTATTTTTGTTATGGGGCGGGTTATGGGTGGGGAAGTGGAGATTACGTGGAGCTAATAAAAAACTTATTTCCATTGTGGGAGGAGGATGGGTGGGGAAGTAGAGACTACTGGGAGCTAATAAAAAAAATTTTTTGCTTTGTGGGAGGGGGGTGGGTGGGGAAGTGGAGACTACGTGGAGCTAATAAAAAACTTTTTTTGCTTTGTGGGAGGAGAATGGGTGGGGAAGTGGAGACTACGTGGAGCTAATAAAAAAACTTTTTTTTTGCTTTGTGGGAGGAGGATGGGTAGGGAAGAACGTGGAGCTAACAAAAAACTTTTTTAGCTTTGTGAGAGGGGAATGGGTTGTGAGGTGGAGACTATGTTGAGCTAATAAAAAACCTATTTTTCCTTTATGGGAGGGGGATGGGTGGGGAAGTGGAGACTACGTGGAGCTAATAAAAAACTTTTTTTGCTTTGTGGGAGGGGGATGGGTGGGAAAGTGGAGACTACGTGGAGCTAATAAAAAACTTTTTTTGCTTTGTGGGAGGGGGATGGGTGGGGAAGTGGAGACTACGTGGAGCTAATAAAAAACTTTTTTTGCTTTGTGGGAGAAGAATGGGTGGGGAAGTGGAGACTACGTGGAGCTAATAAAAAAACTTTTTTTTTGCTTTGTGGGAGGAGGTTGGGTAGGGAAGAACGTGGAGCTAACAAAAAACTTTTTTAGCTTTGTGAGAGGCGAATGGGTTGTGAGGTGGAGACTATGTTGAGCTAATAAAAAACCTATTTTTCCTTTATGGGAGGGGGATGGGTGGGGAAGTGGAGACTACGTGGAGCTAATAAAAAACCTTTTTTGCTTTGTGGGAGGGGGATGGGTTGGGAAGTGGAGATTACGTGGAGCTAATAAAAAACTTTTTTTGCTTTGTAGGAGGAGAATGGGTGGGGAAGTGGAGACTACGTGGAGCTAATAAAAAAACTTTTTTTGCTTTGTGGATGGGTGAGAAAGTGGAGACTACGTGGAGCTAATAAAAAACTTTTTTTGCTTTGAGGGAGAGGGATGGGTGGGAAAGTAGAGACTACGTGGAGCTAATAAAAAACCTATTTTTCCTTTATGGGAGGGGGATGGGTGGGGAAGTGGAGACTACGTGGAGCTAATAAAAAACCTTTTTTGCTTTGTGGGAGGGGGATGGGTTGGGATTGGAGATTACGTGGAGCTAATAAAAAACTTTTTTGCTTTGTGGAAGGAGAATGGGTGGGGAAGTGGAGACTACGTGGAGCTAATAAACATATTTTTTGGGTTTTGGGAGGGATTTGGGTGGGAAATGGAACTACGGGAAGTTTATATTTTTTGTTTAGAGGAGTGGCAAGCGTGTGGAGCTAATAAAAATATATTTTGGTCAGGGAAAGGAATGTGTAGAAAATTGGGGATAATTATTTAGAGTGAAGAAAATTGGTGGGAAGGTGAAGATAGCAGGGAGTTGATAAAATTAGGGGTGGGATAGGGTGGAGACATTAACCTGAATTTGATAACATTTTTGTTTAGGGAAAAGAAATGTGAGTTTAAGATTTGGGCCTAAGTAAAATTGTTTTTTTGTTTAGTAGAAGTGGAATGAATAGTGAAGCAGAGATATTTTAATGGGGAAAAATTGGTGAAAATTGGAGGCTAAATGAAACTTATGTTTTGTTGTAAGACAATTGCTTATTCATTTAGTCGAACAATGGAAAAGACATACAATATGTAGTTTTTGGATCCACATTAATCCTGTTCTTGGGCCAAAGTAAGAGCAATTTAAGATTGAAAAACTTTTATGGGAAGCGTGCGTGCGAAGAGATTGTGGAGAGCGAAACGGATCTGTAATATAATTTTTTGTTTTCAGTGGAGAATAGGAGGGCAGATATCACATGGAAAATATATGAGGCTGGTTAAATTTTTTTATTTGGGGGGAGGGAATGGAGCGGAGAGCTAAAAAATTCGTTGATCTGACACGTTTACCGAACTAATAAAAATTTCCTTTGTGACAATTGGGTGTAAGTTGGGGCCTACATGAAACTGATTCATTGGTAGCTGGCAGTAGCTTTGGTAAATGGATGAGGAGATAACATGGAGCTCATAACAAGTATTTTGTAGATTGGAGGACTTAGTAGAAAATCGAGCATACACAGAACTTTGGTCTGGGGGAGGGCATTGTGTGAGGAAGTGGAGACATCATTTAGTAAATAGAAATTACTTTTTGTTAGGGAAGTCAATGCGTTGGAAAGTGGAGATTAAGTGGAGCTTATAAAAACTATTTTGTTGGGGTGGCGGATAGGTTGGGAAGTAGGAGACTACATCAAAGATATTTATAATTGGTTAGGTAGATATGTTGGTTAGAAGTAAATGGATAATATTTATTTTTTGGTTTCCTGTTAACTTTAATCTTAATTTCTATTTTTGTGAATAAATGTTTTCGAACAATTGCTACCGTGACGAAGTCACGGGTCGAGAACGGGCTCGTTCACAATGTATATTATCAGCACACTTAAAAGGTGATCAAAAGAGATTTAACAGTGTTTTAAAGACTGTTGGGGCATCTGTTTGGTCAAGCAGTTTATTACACTTCAATATCACAATGAAACTGTAGTTTTCGCAACTGCCAACATAATTAAGGCTAGAAGTGTCCCAAATTGACTATTTCTATCCATTGATTTAAATATGAGGGAGTTTCAATCTATTGTAGGTTCAAGGGATGTCTTAATATATAGATTACATATAAAACTATGCATATTGAGTTATATGATGCGTTATATGAACATTTTATGCGTTAATAACCGCAATTTCTATTTCTATCATACTCATACCTTAAATTAATTACAATTGACAACTATGACACTCTTTGTCTATTAATAGTGAATAGATAATTCCTTACCTTGTTGTTTGACGTAGGACGAAAACACGGAAGATTTGCAGAATAGTTGACACGTACGGAGATGATTAATGATCAATAGTTAAATTACGATGAAAATTAATTACTATGTAGATAGTGGTTGTTGTTGTTGTAATTTTGACAGACGATAGACGTACACTGTAACGGAGCTGGACACGCAATGCGTAATACAGGTAAATAAAAATTCCAAGCGTGTAATAAGCAACTAAAAATAACCCAGGTAGAAAATTTAGGGTCATGCTCTTGATTGAACCTGGACCTTTTACATGCATTTAGTGCATTCCACAATGCAACACGCGAGTGAATAGGTACTTTATGTACGCTGACCGTTGCATTGTGTTGTTGCATTTTATATCAATGGAACTGGAGTCACTCGCTTTGTGAATGACTTGTGCCATTCATTGCATTGTGTAGTATCTGAACTGATTCTTCTTATTATACGAGTGAGTGGAATTACATTGTAGTGCATCCTGGCCATCCTCAAAAGGCAAAACGCTCACCATCAAAAGGATCTACTAGGGCAATCCAATGTATAATTTTGGAGCTACGCTGCACTAGTGTATTGCTTTCTCCACTCTATTCAGCAACGTGACACTCGTATTTACGTTGATGTATCCATACACATTTCTTGTTACATTGCTAGTTGTATATCTCCTATGTACTATTGAATTCTTATATTATATAGGAGAGTTCAAGACTTTTTCTACGTAATGTACGCATAATAAATAAATATATTACATAATATAGTTAATTAACATAATCATTAAAATATTACGTGTGTATGATGTAATTAATGAATTATATGTAATTAAAATAATAAATAAATATAATCTATAATAAACTTATTGCAGTTTAAAGTAAAATCATGTACATAAAGGTACATTTGCGTGGACAATTTTAGGGTATTTATTCATGTCTTACAATGTATTTGTATAGCTTGAATTGTGTACATATTTAATTACTATGTATATACATGTGTATGTGACTTGTGAAGTGTGGACAACCAGGAAAGACGACCACATCCATCAATTTTCAACAAATGGTGCCGCCTGCGGATGCCGGCAAACATAACATCTTAATTCCGCGAGTGACACAACATTTGACTTCCTGTGTGTCAACAATTTTTCGTGTTATTTAGGTTAAGTGAAATAAAATCCAAAAAGATTCAAGTAGTGTGACATTAGTCATTTAGTGCTTCAAACCTTAAATTATATGCTAGACCCTTGCTGTATTTTGTCGCTCGAGAGGCCTTTCTTATGAGGGGAGAGGGTAATGTGGCTAAATGCACATCATTATAGGTATTATTATAAAGTATATATGAAGCATAAATGTGTAACTATAAATATAAGAAGCTTTGTAAAGCATTGTGAGTCTGTGCAAAGTTAATGCATTGAATGAGTGTGTAACATGTCGTGTGTATTGTATTCCCATTTCCTATTCCAAGAGAGAAAAGGCAACCGAACGAATCCGAGATTTGTTAATAAAAGACGGCTGCAGCCTCATTTCAACTCGAATTTCGCCTCTGACTTTCCAGCCTTAAACTACACCAAAGTTCTCTCCATTTGTCTCTAAATTCCCATTCCTAAATCTCTCTCTCTCTCTCTCTCAATCTGTACTTAGTCGCTTGAATAAAAGAGCGAAAGCTCATCAAAACCCAACACTCTGTTTCTGCTCTATTTTATTTCCACAACTGTCCATGCAAAGCAATAGGTGTAGAACCCGACGGCATTCCGCATTCCATCCTAATTAGTGGGATGATGACAATAATGATTCGACTTCGTTTTTGTATATTGCAACGTTTAATCTTTGTGTACATTGTGTATAATAATTGTATTGGATTGTATTGTATTTTGTAGTAATTGCAAAATGTTGTTAAAATTCCCCCATCTGGGGAATCTATAGAATATTCATTACTGCAATAACCAATCAGATCGCTGGATTCAAAAAAATTTCGACCAATCAGAATGCGTATCCAGGTGCAACTCCCAAATAGCGGTTTCACGGACTATACTGAAACTATCAGTACCTTTTAGCATATCATATTACTACCACCATCCTAAGCTACATTTATTTATCATTTCATACTACTCCACTCTATGAATAATACAAGTTATAATCATGTTATTGGATTAACTTTCAAACTATGAAAACAACACAATAGAATAGATCATTTTAATTATTGCTGTAAGACCCTATTTGAGCCTTTTATACGATCAACTTGCTATCTCGTATCCAGGGAGTATCCAGATATTTTTAAAGCATTGTTACTCAGGCCGACGAAATGTTATGAAATTTAAAACAGCCGAATCCCCTGGTGGAAATACCTCTTGCCTGATTTAAATTATCAGTTCAATAGGAGATTTATTAAGAAAGAACGGAGAACGAAAGTTTATTAATGAGAACTACCCACAGCAATCTTTTTTTCATACCGTACCCCATTCTAACAAAATATTGAAACTGTAAAATATGAACTTAAATTCCGTTTCTTTATGTAAATCCAGCGGGCTAATGGTTTTAAATCAACTTGTAAAAGATTTAAAAACATTAACCCACTGGGTTCCAATTCCAGTGGAATTCAGAGTGGATTGGGCATTTTTAGATGAGTATACGTTGTAACTGTACCTTGTAAAAATATGTTTGTACTGCAGTATTTAAAATTAAGTGAATCAATCCATACATTTTAATTACATAAAGAAATGGAATTTGAGTTCATATTTTACAGTTGGTAAGGTTGCTGTGGGCCGTGGGTAGTTCTCATTAATAAACTTTCGTTCTTCGTTTCTTTCTTTAAAAATCTCCTATTGAACTGATAATTTGAATCAGGCAAAAGGTATTTCCACCAGGGGATTCGGCTGTTTTAAATTTCATAACATTTCGTCGGCCTGGGACGGTATTCTGATCTTTTGTGGTAAAGTTGCGATATCGCAAGAGTTGCTATGTCTACTTGCGATGTCAAAATAAATCCATATTCTCATGTCAGTTAGCAGCGTCCTAGCAAGTTTGCGACGTTGTAGCAGTTTTTGATAAGTTGTCCAAGGTAACGGGTACCTATCGGCATGGATGTTCCAACTCCAAGGTATGGAGTAGTGTGGAAAGGGTGTTAGACATTGATTGAGGTACTACTTTACTGTTAGAATCAGCCAACATCAGACCTATGGTTGCCCTGTGGTACGGCGATAAGCCTTCTGATTGGCAGAAATTTTTTGAAATCCAGCCTTCTGAAATGAGAAATTCCTTTTTTGAAATAGCCAATCAGAAGGCTGGATTTCAAAAAATTTCAGCCAATCAGAAGGCTTATCGCCGTACCACAGGGCAACCATAGGTCTGATGTTGTCTGATTCTAACAGTGCGAGTGACTTTAGTCATGGAAATTACAGTTGCCTAATGTCTTGCACTTCAATATGCATGGCACTTGACAGTCGTACTACGGAGTCCGAGACCGGAGATTATCAAATTGCAATTGTGTCGTGATCTAGAATAGTGAATGAACTCTACTAGATCTAGTAAGCGAGATATAAGCCTCTAAAGTCATCGCATACCATTTAACCTTTCAGAATTAAACCACAGCAAACGGTCATACAATTACCCAAAGGCCAAGAATATGACAGCAACTGATGTCCATTCCACACACACAGCAAAATTTGAAAAGATTTGAAATCGATAAATTAAATTGACCCTATGGGGTATACAAATATACTGAATTCAAATATGGCCACCGATATATCTTCAGAGTGACCCCATCAGATATAGACTATAATAACAAATATAAAACATTGAAGTAAATACATTCTGTTGACCCTTAGGGATAAATTAATACGCTGATTTTAAATACAGTCACCGATATATCTTTAGAGTGACCCCATCCGATATAGGGGGTATGCCCCCACATCGTCAAATATAAAACACTCAAAATAATTAAATTTCGTTGACCCTACGGGGTAATTTACTACTCTGAATTCCACTATAGCCACCGATATATCTTCAGACTGACCCCATCCGATATAGGGGGTATGCCCCCATATCGGAAAATATAAAACATTCGAAACAAATAAATTCCGTTGACCCTACGGGGTAATAAACTACGCTGAAATCAAATATAGCAACCGATATATCTTCAGACTGACCCCATCCTATATAGGGGGTATGCCCCCATATCGGCAATTATAAAACATTCGAACAAAATAAATTCCGTTGACCCTACAGGGTAATTAAATACGCTTATTTTATATATGGCCCCCGATATATCTTCTGACTGACCCCATCCGATATAGGGGGTATGCCCCCATATCGGCAAATATAAAACATTCGAAATAATTAAATTTCGTTGACCCTACGGGGTAATAAACTACGCTGAATTCAAATATAGCCACCGATATATCTTCAGACTGACCCCATCCGATATAGGGGGTATGCCCCCATATCGGCAAATCTAAAACATTCGAAATAATTAAATTTCGTTGACCCTAAGGGGTAATAAACTACGCTGAATTCAAATATAGCCACCGATATATCTTCAGACTGACCCCATCCGATATAGAGGGTTCGCCCCCATATCGGCAAATATAAAACATTTGAAATAAATAAATTCCGTTGACCCTACGGGGTAATAAACTACGCTGAATTCAAATATAGCCACCAATATATCTTCAGACTGACCCCATCCGATATAGAGGGTTCGCCCCCATATCGGCAAATATAAAACATTTGAAATAAATAAATTCCGTTGACCCTACGGGGTAATAAACTACGCTGAATTCAAATATAGCCACCAATATATCTTCAGACTGACCCCATCCGATATAGAGGGTTCGCCCCCATATCGGCAAATATAAAACATTTGAAATAAATAAATTCCGTTGACCCTACGGGGTAATAAACTACGCTGAATTCAAATATAGCCACCGACATATCTTCAGACTGACCCCATCCGATATAGGGGGTATGCCCCCACATCGTCAAATATAAAACACTCAAAATAATTAAATTTCGTTGACCCTACGGGGTAATTAAATACGCTTATTTTATATATGGCCCCCGATATATCTTCTGACTGACCCCATCCGATATAGGGGGTATGCCCCCATATCGGCAAATATAAAACATTCGAAATAATTAAATTTCGTTGACCCTACGGGGTAATAAACTACGCTGAATTCAAATATAGCCACCGATATATCTTCAGACTGACCCCATCCGATATAGGGGGTATGCCCCCATATCGGCAAATCTAAAACATTCGAAATAATTAAATTTCGTTGACCCTAAGGGGTAATAAACTACGCTGAATTCAAATATAGCCACCGATATATCTTCAGACTGACCCCATCCGATATAGAGGGTTCGCCCCCATATCGGCAAATATAAAACATTTGAAATAAATAAATTCCGTTGACCCTACGGGGTAATAAACTACGCTGAATTCAAATATAGCCACCAATATATCTTCAGACTGACCCCATCCGATATAGAGGGTTCGCCCCCATATCGGCAAATATAAAACATTTGAAATAAATAAATTCCGTTGACCCTACGGGGTAATAAACTACGCTGAATTCAAATATAGCCACCGACATATCTTCAGACTGACCCCATCCGATATAGGGGGTTCGCCCCCATACCGGTAAATATAAAACATTTGAAATAAATAAATTCCGATGACCCGACGGGGTAATAAACTACGCTGAATTCAAATATGGCCACCGATATATCTTCAGACTGACCCCATCCTATATAGGGGGTATGCCCCCGTATCGGCAAATATAAAACATTCGAAATAAATAAATTTCGTTGACCCTACGGGGTAATTAACTACGCCATATTTACTACTATTATTTATTTCAAAAGTTTTATATTTACCGATATGGGGCATATCCCCTATATAGGATGGGGTCAGTCTGAAGATACACCGGTGTCCATACTTGAAATCAGCGTATTTAATTACCCCGTAGGGTCCACAGAACCTAATTATTTCAAATGTTTTATACTTGCCGATATGGGGGCATACTCCCTATATCGGATGGGGTCAGTCTGAAGATATATCGGTGGCTATATTTGAATTCAGCGTATTTTGTTACCCCGTAGGGTCAACGGAATTTATTTATTTCGAATGCTTTATATTTGCCGATATGTAGGCATACCCTCTATATCGGATGGGGTCATTCTAAAGATGTATCGGTGGCTATATTTAAAATCAGCGTATTAATTTACCCCTAAGGGTCAACAGAATGTATTTACTTCAATGTTTTATATTTGCCGATATGGGACATTCCCCCTATATCAGATGGGGTCAGTCTGAAGATATATCGGTGGCTACATTTGAATTCAGCGTAGTTTATTACCCCGTAGGGTCAACGAAATTTAATTATTTCGAATGTTTTATATTTGCCGATATGGGGGCATACCCCCTATATCGGATGGGGTCTGTCTGAAGATATATCGGTGGCCATATTTAAAATAAGCGTATTTAATTACCCCGTAGGGTCAACAGAATTTATTTATTTCAAATGTTTTATATTTGCCGACATGGGGGCGTACCCCCTATATCGGATGGGGTCACTCTGAAGATACGCCGGTGTCCATGTTTGACATCAGTGTATTTAATTACCCCGTAAGGTCCACAGAACCTAATCATTTCAAATGTTTTATATTTGCCGATATGGGGGCATACCCCCTATATCAGATTGGGTGACTCTGAAGGTACACCGGTGTCCATATTTAAAATCAGCGTATTTAATTACCCCGTAGGGTCAACAGAACTTATTTATTTCAAAGGTTTTATATTTGTTGATATGGGGGCATACCCCCTATATCAGATGGGGTCACTCTAAAGGTACACCGGTTTCCATATTTAAAATCAGCGTATTTAATTACTCCCTAGGGTCAATAGAATTTATTTATTTCAAATGTTTAATATTTGCCGATATGGTGGCATACCCCCTACATTTGGTGGGTCCCTCTGTCTCTATAACGGCTGTCATATTTGAATTGCAATTTTGTTTCCGCCTTTTGTTTTTGAAATCATTTATTTGTTTGGTATGGAATTTCCTTATCTTCGGATAAGAAATGACAGGCTTTCGGATCCTTACTCATGTAGTGAATTATGATATCTTTAAAGATACAATATAGATTAAAATAATTGCCAAAAATCGCAGGAATTTTTTAAAAATACCATGTCACCGCCATATTGTAGATTCTAAAGTGCTCTTCTTAATGGAGTTATAAACTGAAATTTCGTTTTTTTTGGAGTTCATTCAGAATTCAAAGTCGCGACACAATTGATATTGTCAAAGTAACCATAGGGATCACAATTGTCTCCATTCTCCAAGTGCCTTCAACAATGTGATCGCAAAGTTGCGGTAGCTCTCAGTTTGCGCCAACTTTGCGACAGATGTTTGCTATGCTGTGGCAAAATTATGGGATGAGAATCGTGTTTTGTAGCAGCGCTATGGAATTTCCCTATTCCTACGACAACGATAGCAAAGTTAAATCTACGACAATGATGAGAATATGGACAATAGTAACTCCTGTGGTAACTCAATATTTGCTTGCGATTTCCCCTTGCTAAGGGGTTCAGAATATCGTCCCTGAGTAACAATGCTTTAAAAATATCTAGATACTCCCTGGATACGAGATAGCAAGTTGATCGTATAAAAGGCTCATTTAAAGTGTCACTTTCTTTTCACTTCCTCCTGAAAAGAGGACCATTCAGTTACTAATTTTGCCTAAAATTCAAAATCCCCATCACCTGGGGCAACGCACTTGTTTCATTTATGCATGATCCTTTGCGGAGGAAGTGAAAAGGAAGTGACACTTTATCTGGGGTTTAAGGGAGCAACTGTTGATATAACTACTATTATATGTTGACACACAAAATATAGACAGTAGGCTAGGCATACTAAGGGCAGTATGCATAATGACGGGTTATAGTAACGTAACCCTATACCCCGAGTCCAAAATGTGACCCCGGTGGACGACCATGGTAAGTTGCCATTAGTTACAGTGCTATTTCAATACAGAAAAGTTGACCCTAGGTTGTACTAAGGTCAAGTTTTAGACTATTTTGTGACTCCGGGTTAGGAGTAACCTCTGACTTGCCATTATGCATACTACCATAAAGGGCTTAGTTAGGGTAGATTTTTCGGTTATTCACCATCAATATTGCAAGTCACCGCAGTGGTGGGTCATCTATCGAGCGCAATAACGAAGATTATTTCTTAGTGAGGTCGCCCATCCACCAGGGACTTATAATAAGAAACTCAACCATACAACCATATTATTAGTACCCGACTTGAGGACAGATGACAGAAACATTTTTTATTGCTCGGTTTTTCTTACCTCGTGTTGATCTTCTTCAAAATAAGTTCCGGTTCACGACTATTGTAAAATTTGTCGTGAAAACTCGACTCTTGGTAGCTTACCTAAGAATCGAGAATGGTTGTGTGTGTTTATTTGCGTCCTAGTTTCCACTACTCACGTGGTACAAACTACAAACGAGTTGATGGCCGACAGTGAGGCGAGGAGGAAATGAGGGGAGGCGTCTGCAGCACATAGTCGTGGGTTACTGGCAGAGTTTTATTAGTCACCGGCTAGTGGGTGGGTGGCTAGGGGGTAAAAGTGGCTAGTGGGCGGGCAAAATGTCAGGTGGCTAGTGGGCAAAAGTCAAAATGGGGCTAAATAACACAGTAAAGGATCCGTTTTTCTTTAACCCTACTTTGCTGTGCTGTCTGCTTACTGTTGTAAACGTTACTCCTGGTTTACTGTACAAATTATCACTAAGAAATATTTTTCAAATAATAACCGCAGTGAAAATCGCTTCTGATTGGTCGATGCATTTTTGAAATTGACCAATCAGAGCACAGAATTCCATAGCAAAATTTTATATGATTTTCATAAATCATTCCCAAGGGAAATATTTATTTCAACACTGAACTTTGAACTACAGACTTGTGATAGGATAGGAAAACACTTATAGCATAATCGCAAACTAATACACTGTACTCTTCTCTATGATGCTTACTTGCTGAACAGAGCAATTGCTTGCATGTGTTACAATTGATTATTACTTCACTAAGCAGTCTGAACAAACATAATATAATCATAACATGGTATGGTGATAATATTGATGCAAAATGTTATAGAGAGATGTAGTAAGTGGAGGTTTAGGGCCAAAACCTCCTCATCCGCCCACTACGAAACTTGGCGCTGGGGGGTGGCCGCCCCCCGAGGTTATTGACTCCAAACCAACCACTTACTAACTTTATCCCCCCCTTACCCCCTCCACCCCCCCCCTCCTTGCTGATACAGCTGTAAAAGCAATGAAGCAAGTAATCAAAGTTTTAGGCCGTCAAGTGGTCGTCCTCAGTGACAGAGGTCTCGAGTTTACAAACAAGAAAATGAAGGCCTACTTGGACTCTATCAATGTGCAATCAATTCATTCTTACACCGAAAATAAAGCCGCGGTTGTAGAAAGATGGCATCGTACTATTATGACGAAAATTGGAAGATATTGGACTCACAAAGGACATAACAAATATATTGACATTTTAAAACCGTTAATCGATAATTATAATAGAAGCATTCACTCTACAACAAAGCACCGACCTGTTGATGTAAACGATGAAACCGAAGACGCAGTATGGAAAAACACATTTGGTCATTTAATGAATAAACCCAAGCAAAAACCCAAATACAAGGTCGGTGATACTGTCTTCATTAGCAAACTCCAATCAGTCTTCAGTAAAGGATATTTACCGGGATAAAAAGATAAACGTTCACCATAGGAAAAGTACATGATACTACGCCTCCCACCTATTCATTAAAAGAAAGCGTAAAGGAAATATTGAGGAAGACTAAAGAAGACGAAGAGAGGAGAAAAACCGGAAAGAAGCCCAAAAAGTACGTGGGATCGTTATCAAATGAACTTATTACCGGTATATTTTATGAGCCCGAGATCACAAGATTCATTCCTTCATAAGCTGTCAACATGGACACTGTCAGTATTGAATTGGCAAGCCATTTTTGTAAAAATACAATAGGGTTTAATAATGGTGCAAACTTTACAAACATTTTATACACTCCCATACACGCCACGGAGCAATTAGAGTGTGGACTAAGTAGTATTCAATTTAAGTTTTTTGGCCATGAACATGACGACAACAAAATTATAATCCAGTTAGGTCGTGAAGTAGCAGCCATTATTCCAAATAGCTTCCCTACCAATGAAACTATCATTTCCGATTTACCAGGCCTTCTCAGCGCCAAAGGAATAGTCATCGCCTTGGGAATGGACAATTCCAGAGCGTCATTAACTGTAACATCTACGAATACCACATTGCGGTTTGATCGGGTTTTGGCCAAGCATCTGGGATTCCGGACAAACATCTTTCCTGTAGGCGTTCACGTTGCAGAGGATCCTGTACAAGAAAAGTTTGAAACCGTACCTTACAAATTTTCCTTTATTCAGCAAGTACCAAAACAAGAGGTTTCAGTTAAAGAACCTGATGAATATAATCTAACCGAACTAGTTTCACAAATCAGCGAAGCTTTTGACAGCGTTCCAACAATCGTATTCGGTTCAGTGAATCATTCTGTAACCATTGCAAATGAACGATCCGATTCTTTACTTACCTTTGGCAGTGCTTTAGAAAAGTTTTTTGGTACAAAATACATCCCTCTTTTATCCAAAAAAGAAATTACCCTGTATCCAGAACTACATCCGTATCGGAAAGCATTAGTAATGGTTGATGTAATCAAAAATCAATATTTTGGTTCAAGTTTTCTACCAATAATAAAGTCCATTACTATCAAAGGAACTGACTCGGAGGTCATAGACATTACATTTCCCCGAGTTGAATATTACCCGCTCAAACCTGGAACTTTTTCGAGTATAAAAGTACAAATTTTGGACGAAAATTTAAAATTGATTTCAGTCTCCAACACGACGAGCTACGTGAAACTACTCATCCGTCCCAAACGCTATTAAAATGGATCAAGTTGGTGAAGGCCTAGGACCGACAGGATCACCATATCCCCTACCATTTATAAATAAGGGTGTCAAGACATCTTCGCGCAGATCTGTCAAAGGACGCAAGAAGAAAGGACCTCAAGCAGGGTTTGGTAAAAAAGTTCAATCCGGTGCTGGAAAGAAAAAAGGCAAAAAGAAGTATCCGTTTCAATTTAGCGAAGCAAAGAAAAAATCAAAGAAAAAGTGCAAAGGGAAAAAATCTAAAAAGAAGTAATGGCTGAAGTTCATATTGCCCCGGGCAGCAGCCCAAGCATTCGTTCAAATCTAGATCTGTTCAGCTCAAAATCTACTGATATTGGTGTGCAATACTCTTACAAACAAAAAATATATCCCCTATATAATTTGGCCGAAAGATACGCGGACATACAGTATAATATTACTGGTGACAGTTCATTTATCGAGCTTGGCAAAAGCGAGCTATACATTAGAGCCAAGATCGTACAACATGACGCAACTGCCGTACCAGTCGATGCTGCATTGTGCACGGCGAATAATATCGAACACTCGCTCTTCAAAAGTGTCGACCTATCCATTAACGACTATCCAGTCACTTCTCTTTCAGACACGTATGCATACAAGGCTGAAATACAAGCTTGTTTGGGGATGGATAAAAATTGGAAAAATGTTGAAGGTCCTTCATGCGGATATTTCCAAGACTTGTACCCTAAAGAATTTGGAGCATTAAACACAGGATTCGTTGCAAGAAAAGCATTCGTCAAAGAAAGTAATGAGTTTGAAATGCTTGGGCCATTATTTATTGATGCATGCATGCAGCCAAGATATATTCTAAATAATTGCGACCTAAAATTAAAACTTACAAGAAGCAGCGATGAGTTTTTGCTATGGACTAGTACCAAAGTTGCCGGAGTCGCTGTACCGTATAATGTTCAATTGCTCGAGGCCACTTTCATTGTTCAACGTCATGTCGTCATGCCTTCAGTATTTAACTCTATTCAGCAACGCTTGACTAAGGAAGCGGCACGTTATCCTATAGAACGTTGTGAAATCAACACTTTTACAATACCTAAAGATCTTTTGACCTCGACTGCCACCAATATAATATCAGGCCAGCTACCCCAATTGCTCATTGTTGGTATGGTGGATACTCAAGCATATACTGGCTCTCTATTGCACAACCCATTCGACTTTGGATCGTTTAACCTGAGCAATATTTCTGTAAATGTAGACAATGATTCATCTCTATATCGTCAGCTAGACTTTACTGACAAAAAGTACCTCACCGCTTACAAGAACCTACAACTTGCTGCAAAAAACCAAACATTGGGCAATGGAATAACCTTAACCGATTTCAAGAACGGATTTTTCTTTTTGGTGTTTGAACTCATTTCTAGTAGTGTTGCCACCTCCTGGAAGCCTGAACGGAAAGGAAATCTTACTGTACAGCTGAATTTCTCTCAAGCATTGGATCGTTCCATCAGCGTCATCGCTTTCTCTCAATTTTAAAATAATATATACATTGACCATAATAGAGTTGTAACTAATGACATACATATATAATGAATACTACTCAGCTTAAAGAAAAATTGTTATTTATAAGGAATAAGTTTAATATACCGCACTGCGATGTGGTACCTAGAGATCAACTTGAGATACATACCTTTCCTAGCATGTACATTATAAATTGTTGTAACGAAGGCGAGCCCGGCTTACATTGGATTGCTCTGTTTGTTGAGTCAAAGACCAGAGCTTATTTTTTCGATTCTCTAGGTCGTTTCCCTGAGGATTATGGCTTGTATTTCCCTCATACTGGCTATGTAAACTCCCGTACGCTTCAACGTGGACCGACCTGCGGGCAATTCTGTCTGTATTTTCTCTACCATGTTAACTTATTAAGTATTGGTACTATCATGAGCAAGTTCACATCTAACCTATCTTCTAATGATTTGATTGTAACTCGTTTTGCAAAATTGTTGAAATAAAGAAGGTTTAAGAAAATAAAATCATTTCTCCATTGTACTTTAACTAATCATCATCATCATCATGGTTCGGAATTATCGAGGTGTAATAGGAAGGGTAAGCATCTACATACTTTATCAGACTTGTCATTATTTTTGGTTTGTCAAGGTACTAAGGTTTGCCATTTTTTAGTATGACTGCACCATTCCAAGATGCCGCTTTAGCACGTACACTACAAGCGCGATGCGGAAACATCAATTTTTAAGGTAAATTTTTTTATTTTACATTTTACAAATTAGACAGGTATATTATATTAATTTTAATTAATAGACACGAATGTCAACAATGCGGTCTTAAGTTTCCGGATGTGATGCGTCATCAATGCGAGCAGCGTGTTCTACAAGTTGGAGCAGAACCTGCCGATCTTCATCCCTTTTACGAATATGCTTCCGCTCATCAACCGCTTAAAAACCTATAGGTTCGATCAGCCTAACACGATACTGGATTTACCTAGTCTATTTGAATTTCTGCAGCCCCACGTGATTAGAATCATTACAGCTCTCCTTGCTGAAGTCAATGGAATCCGAGTAGGATTTGTCACCAATATCAAACTATACCAACCCACTCACGATATTTATCGTGATAGATATTTTGTGTCACCGGAAATGGTTTTAGTGCATGAAAATTTCATTAGCGACATTTACACTTTGGCACTACAACATCAGATTGCTATTCTCGAAGTGTTTACCAATGAAAGTTCAGGATGGACTTTGAGTATACTCCTCTAAGAGCAAGCGGGTATCTACCTACTCCTAAACAATTTCTTAAGAAGAGAGGACTTGTTAACATTAAAAATAGAGATGAATACTGCTTTGCATATTGTATAGCTGCAAAATTTCATCCATTGTATCGCAGAATGCGCGATAAAGTGAAACCTGAAAAATATAAACATTTTTTGCATGAATATGACTTTAGCATGCTTAATTTTCCTGTTGAGATTTGTAATTTGACAAATTTTGAAGACAAGAATGGAATTAGCGTCAACATGTATCATTACAACGGCAACACAATCTTTCCAGTACTTATCACCAAAAAACAAATCAACAGGGAAATGCATGTGGATCTCCTTGTTATTGAGGAGAATAACAACAGACATTTTGCCTTGATTGAAAACTTTTCCGCTTTTTTAGGCAATAACCATTCCAAATATGACGTGTGCAGATATTGTCTTTGCAAACGGACAACTGCAACGACATTACAGAAGCATCAAAAAAAGTGCGCAGCAAGACCTCCTACCGATGAAATTGAAGTAGATGAAGAAGTGTTTTGTGAAAATCTCGCAGATTCCGATGACGATACACAAGAGGAAGAAGAAGGAGGGTATGGATCAGATTCTTCTTTATATGGAGAAGAGGAAACGCACTATGACCCAAATGCAGGGCAAGAAGAAGTCCCTGATAATAACGATCCTTCATTTGAACCCTGTCAGTACTGTGGCAATAAGTTTAAAAATGTTTCCCCATTAAATAGTCACGAGGCAGAGTGTTCGGCGATAAGAGGTCCTGTTATCCGATTCCCGAAGGATAAATGCCTAAGCTTAAAAAAGTATGGACAACTTCTTCCAGCGAGCAGTTTATGCTTTGCAGACATTGAGGCATTTCTTGTTAGTAAGAATGTAACTAATGGACCTACAACAATAAAAGATGAACATGTTGCGCATAGTTTCGGATATTCCCATTTCCCAGCAAATTTTGCTTGGACACTGGGAATTCCCACCGATTTGGGAAATGGGAAATAGTGGGAAATAGTGGGGAATGGGTGTCGCCATCTTGCGGAATTAGGGTCTATTTCCCACTAGATTTTTCTATTTCCCATTTTCCCACCCACTTGGCCTTTTTGTTTCCCACTTTTCCCACTGGGAAATGGGAAATGGCCAACTTCTTTCATTTCCTACTCGAAACTATGATGTTGCGTGTATGGCTGCTTACGTAATTGTATCGGAGGAAGAAATTGAAAGTTATGCAGTATTTGAAGACGAAAATCCTGTGCAAGGCATGATCATAGCATTACTGAGAGAAGCCGATATTTACATTGAAAAAATCAAGCAAAATGAAAAAATGCAAATGACTCCTGCTGATCAACATAATTTTGAAACTAGTTGGAGGTGTGATTTCAACATACCTGGCACTCTTAGTTATAAGCCAGATTTAAAGATTATTCTGAGAAACAGACATCATGCCCACTCCAATCAAAAATACAAAAATAAATATTATAAAGCCGGAAGTTATATTGCTGCATTATGCAACTATTGCAATTTTCAAGTGGCTTACAAAAAGCAATTGTGGGTTCTTCTACACAATAGTATGAAGTATGATTTAAAGCACCTCGTACAGGCTCTCTCACCGTCGTTCATACAAAAAATGAAGGTCGAGGTCCTTGCTCGCTCACGTGAACATTTTCTTAGTCTCACCATTGGAAATAAACTAAGAATAACGGATAGTATACAACACATGAAAGCATCTCTAGCCGATTTGACAAAAAACTTGCGTAGTAAAGGAATGCAAGCCTTTATCCATACAAGATCGTTTTATAGTCAGCTTAGCGATGATAATATGGACAAAGTTTTACAAAAACAACATTTCCCTACTCATGGCTTACTGGACCTAAGACGTTCGAAGCTGAAGAACTACCAGCCCGCTCATATTTTGACAATGATTTAACAAACGAAAAAATATCAGATGCTGACTTTAATCATGCTCACGAAATATGGAATATATTTCGTTGCAAAAATTTCAAAGACTTTACTAAAAACTATCTTCTTATTGATTGTCTATTGCTTGCAGACACCTTCATGAATTATCGAAATGAAATGATGCAAAATTTTCATTTTGATCCTACCTATTCCCTAACAGCAAGTTCTTTTCAAGCAAGCAACAACATTTCAAATATTTTTATACAGTTCAAAGGTGGCTATTGAATATATTAAAGACATGGACATCTACCTGTTTTCAAGAGCATCCTTAAGAGGAGGTATAACGCTGTCCAATCAAAGATTTTCAAAATCCAACTACCGCGACCTGCCGAAATATAACGATGAGACAAAACCCGAGTCGGGAATCTTCCTTCTCGATATGAATGCAATGTATCCTACAGAGATGGCCAAGAATTTGTTCCCTCACTCAAAATACGAATTTCTCTCTGAAAATCAGTGCAAAAACTTTGACCTAAACTCATTAGGAAGTCAAAATGGCGTACTGTGTGTTAGTGGGAGAGTGAGTTCAATACTATTGAGTAGCAAAGACACACTACCGCTCAAGCCGCGAGGACTTACTTGCAGTTGCTCCCTGAACAGCTTTACTGTTCGGAGAAGCCACTCATTCGTCCTGCAGACATACAAAATGAAAGCAGAGACGACGAGGGCAACCCCGGTAACTCATCCACGTGAACGAGAAACTTACTCAGGTGCTTGAATCTCAACTCGCTCAAAGCTGGGCATTCAGCCACATGGTGGACCGACGTCTCGACGCTTATTGCACACAATGGGCAGAGCGGAGACGAATGATTCCCCAATAGATTCTGATGCTTGGCCAAGGAGGAGAAACCAGTAATTAAATGAGTGAAGACCCTGAGCGTTCTTCTACTCAAACTTGTGAAATATATGCTTTTGATGTGTGAGGGTGAAGGCAAGAATAATTTTGTATTTTTACAATCCGTACGTTTTTTCCAATTTTGCATATTCAATTTGTTGAAAAATTTTGAGATGACAGTTTTAGCACATTGGGCTGAAAAAGGCAGTATTGGTTCAGGACCAAAAACTTCCATTTTTGTGGACTCTTTCGCTAGCGAATCCGCCTCTTCGTTTCCTATAATCCCAGTATGACTGGGGACCCATTGAAGGGTAACGGATGCGTTATTGGAAAGTATATTTAAGGCTTTGAAGCATTCGAGAATCAAGGCCGACTCTGTGTAATTAGCCTCAAGAGCTTTAAGAGAACTGAGAGAATCACTGTAGATGACTACTTCATCTCTCCAGTTCAGATCAGTGATTCGTAAGATTACCATTAGAATAGCTACCAGTTCCGCTTGAAACACAGTAGAATATTTTCCTAAGCATTGTTGTATGATGATGTGGCTGTCAGTGCTACGAACGATTGCAGCACATCCAGCGAAGTTGTCAATTTTTGACCCGTCAGTGTAACAGACCAGTCTTCGGTCTGAAGGTTGAAGAATGACAGGTTTTTCTGTGTCCAAAACTGTAAAATTCTTACCCATGAGGGCAGTTGAGGGAATTGAATCCATAGGAAATTCCAACTCAGGTAATTGTTTCAAAATGTTTGTAATTAGATCAACGTGTGTTAATCTTTTAAGGCTCCCTCTCCCATGCCAGGGAAGCCATTTACCAGTACAACGCAGTCGATGCGCTGTAGTAATAGCTGTTTTGGTAAGAAATAATTCTATAGGCTCAATACCTACTATACATTCTAATGCTGCAGAGGGTGAACTATGCATAGCACTAGTAGTCATAAGGCAGGCCAGTCGTTGAACACTGGCCAAAGCTGTCATTCTAGATTTGTTGTGAACCGCCGTTAGCCACGAACAAGCTGCATATGATAAAGCCGGTCTGACTACCGCAGTGTAAAGCCACAGAGTGATTTTCGGGGAAAGGCCCCATGTTTGGCCAACAGCTCTTTTGCATTGCATAAGAGCTGCTTTTGCCTTGGCGCTTTTAACATTACAGTGAGTGCACCAATTCAGTCCATTATCCAAATAGACACCCAGGTACCGAACATTTTTGACAAATGCAATGTCCTTACCCCTTAGTCTAAGAGGTTTCATGTTGGGTTTTTTATGCCGTGTATGAAATATAATAATTTCTATTTTGTCAGGGTGGATAGAAAGATCACGCTGACTGCACCAATTTTCGATGATACTGAGGGCTCTTTGCCCCAGAGCTCTTATTGTAGCTTCGTCAATGCCAACCTGAAGAAGGCCAAGATCATCAGCATATGCTTGTCTATAGATAGAACTGACGTTGGAGAGCTTCTCCAGTAGTTCGTGGATGACCAGATTCCATAATAATGGCGAGAGCACCCCCCCTTGAGGGCACCCTCGTTCCACATTGATGCATTGAGTGGCGCTGCCAACAGTAACGTTAACGCTACGGTCTCTTAGCATTCGTTCTATCCAACGAATAATGGTTACATTTATTCCCTCTCTTTCCAGAGCCAGGTGAATCGTTTTGAAGGTGGCATGACTAAAGGCCCCTTCGATATCTAAGAAGATGCCGAGAGCCATTTGATTACTCTTGAGGGCACATTCAGTACGAGCAATGTATTGATGAAGCGCTGCATCAGTGGAAATACCACGTAAATATGCAAACTGTCCTGCATTTTTCATTTTATTTTCAAGCTCTGGAGTTTTGATGCTCCAGTCAATAAGACGTTCAAGTATTTTCATGCAAGTCGAGATAAGTGATATTGGTCGCCACGAGTTAGCTCTTTGATAGCTACTCTTGCCTGGCTTTGGTATGAAGATTACTTTAGTTTGTCGCCATGCTATTGGAATATATCCAAAGTCGAGACTAGCCTTAAGAATATTACACAGATGAAGAGTTAATTCCCTCCTCGCCATTTGAAGCATGACTGGCATAACGCCATCGCAGCTGCCAGCTTTATATGGTCCAAAAGAACTAATAGCCCTTTGGACTTTTTCTAACGTGATTAACTCTGCAATAGAGCTATCGGCACTGATACTGTAGTTTGGTGTGGAATTAGAAATACGATGATCATTTGGAAAATGAATTTTCAGAAGATAGATCAATGATTCATTCATGTCTGAGGTATAGCTACCATCAGCAGTTTCTATAGGACCTATTGTCCTACTTCTGTCTTTTACGAGAATTTTAGCAAGCTTTGATGCTTGCTGAGCTTCTTCAATTTCGTTGCAGAAGGCTCTCCATGAGTCCCTCTTAGCTTTTCGTAAGGTGCTGTTGAAAAGCACACGAATGTCTCTTAACTCTGCTTTTGAATCTAAGGTTCTTTTAGATTTAAATTTCCTAAGAGCAACCTTAAGTTTTTTCCTAAGACTAGTTAGTTCTTGATTCCACCAAGGAGCAAGTTTGCCACCACTCCTTATGGTCTTTATTGGGCAAGCTTTATGGAAGGCATCAATAATAATTTTATTGATCATGTTGACTTGTTCATCAAGTTGATTAACTGTTGTGATTGGAGTACACGGTATGTTAGATATGTTTTTCTTGACTGTCCTACTATATAAGGACCAGTCGGCTTTTTTTGGATTTCTAAATTGAATTGGCTTTGGGGGCTTTATTTCTAGGTCATAAGAAATATACATATGGTCTGAAAGAGTGATTTCGTTTTCAACTCTCCAATTGTGGATATGCTGTGAGAGGTTTTCGGAACAAACCGTGATGTCGAGGACTTCCTCTCTGCCCATGCCATCACGAAAAGTTGGTTTATGTCCTTGATTGAGTATATCAAGATTCGAGCCCACTAGGAAATCAAGTAGGGCCTCACCTCGTCTATTTGTGTTTGTACTACCCCATACTATGTTGTGGGCATTGACATCCCCAGCAAAAATTATGCGTAAGGAATTTTGATTGCAAAAGTTTATTAATCTTTCAACTTCTTTGGAGATTGGATTTGTTTCCTTATCCGGTAAGTATGCTGATGTTAGTACAATTTCACCATCATTGACTTTGATTTTAATGGCAACCAAATTGTTAGATGTGATAATGCATGCCCTTGGATTCTCTGGACCCTCATAAGCATGCACATTCCCTTTACGTGATAGGCCACATATTTTCCCCTTGTAGGCATATGGTTCCTGAATATAAATAATAAAATTGTTTCCTAACTGGCGATTACTAAGTAAAGCAGTAGCAGCTTTGCAATGTTGCAAATTGATTTGCAAAAAACGAAGCTTGGTAGCAGCACCTATGCCTAAGTCTTCGTTATTGTTAACAGTGGCCGCCGCACTATTTGGAGTGGCCGGCGTATGCTCCTGTGTTATGTTGACAGGCATGTTGAAAATTTCTGCCGCCGCCTCGCCAAAACTTCATTTCGGTGAGCGACTTTGTTGTCAATTTGGTACGATGACGAATGCCATAGCCGCCTCATTAATATATATATTCGGCGGATGGTATTATGAGTAAATGTAAAAAGGTTACCAGTGACCCTGACAAGAGTTGCCGTAACCAGATAGTGAGTCCACAGGAACTGAAAATAAAATAAAATACTGGGCAGTACCATGGTAATTCCAATATTATTACCCGAAGATTCCATGCTGCAATAATAAAAATGCAGCAGTACATTTGTTTTATTATTAATAGAGATTGTGAAAGTTAACGTAACTTTCACAATCTTTTGTACGGTAAGTAACTGAATTAAAATTAATATTATAGGGATATAAATATGATTTGCAAATATATAGTGGTATAGTGGTAATACTAAGGTAAGTGTAAGACCATTTGTGCATGTTTTGAAATTAAAATTAGGTAATAAAATAATGTTTTTGATGTGATATTTATATAGCAGCTGACTGTCAATTAGCCGGCATGCTGCATACATACGGAAACCAACACATATTACAAGGGATGTGTTGGAGCCGTATGTATAATAACAATAAATAGGTGAAATAGTGGAGTATTTGTCGAAAAGTGCACTTACCCTTGTACCTCGGACATGTTTCCACAATACACCAGATTTGGGTAAGTTTCCGCTTCGGGGGGATACTTTTTTTTCGATTTTTAAAATAAAAATCAGTGAGCTCAGACGAACCTGAGTACAGAACTCTGCGGCAGAAAGCGCGCGAAGGCAAAATGGCGTAGGATACTTTTTTGATGTAGACATTGAAATTGACGATCCGCTTCATGTAGCGTATTACTTCCTGCCATTGTGCCCGGCTAAAAGAAAGATAAATATAATCCAATATTCGGATTATCAGAAAGAACTACTAGCTCAAGTAGGACTAAAGAATGTAGAGGCAGCCGAAAGATTGCTTTTGGATTTCTTTCCGAAAAAAAATTATTTAGTACATCATAAACTACTAAAATACTACCTATCTAAAGGCATAAGAGTAGTAAAAATTAATAGAATCTTGAAATTTGTTGAAAGCATGTACTTGGCCGACCATGTCCTAAAACTTCTTGCTATGCGTAATAACGCAAAGTTCGAGACATTATTTTGGAAAATTTTAGTCAATTCACTGTTCGGCATCACATTGCTTTCGCCTGAGGCATTTATCGAATTGCGTATTTGCTTTGACGCTGAAACTTGCGAGAAATTAATTGCAAGCTGTCGATATCATTCTCATTACCTCATGAAAGAAAGAAATGATATGAGTTTTATACAATTAAAAAAACGCAGTGTGGTATATCGATCCCCTTCGCTCATTGGCTCTACTGTAACCGAATTGGGAAAATTGGATCTCTTCTCTTTTTACTTTGACGTATTGTCCCCGCATTTTAATAACATAATACGTTTACTCCATTGTGACACGGATGGACTGATGATAAAGGGAGAAGCAGCTCCGGGGAAAACCATGGTCGATATGATTAAGGGGCTCGGACCTCACATGGATTTTTCTAACATTGAAGCTAATTCGTATTTCGGAGCTTGTGCTGACAAAAGAAACAAAGGAATGCCGGGGAAATGGAAACTTGAATATAACGGCATCCGAATCGTCGAGTCGGTTTCTCTAAAAATTAAGCAGTATAGCTTATTACTCGAAAATGATGATGAAATTAAAAAATCTAAAGGTTTAAATAAGGGAGCCATGAGAACCATTAAACATAAAACTTATAAAAGGGTCGCCTTAAAAAACGAAATTAAACATTGTCGTATGACATTAATTCGCTCTAATAAGCAACAGCTTTTTACTACGGTTGTTAACAAGCTCGGTCTTCATGCGTTCTCAGCACATCGGTATTTACTCCCTGACAGAAATAATTCGAGACCATTTGGATTTAATTTCACCTATGACCATCTAATTGAAGACGAAGTGTACCCTGATGAAACTGTATCATCAGAATCGGATATAAACTCCGACGAAAGTGATAATGAATCAGCATAATGGCAGCAATGGAACTGGACGTTAATTTGCATTTTCTTTATTCTTTAATTATTTCAGGTTCGTTTATAACAAACTTTTGTAACTTATCACAGTATAATAAAATGTACCTATTTAATAGGGTGTTCTGGTTCGGGAAAGACTCAGTATGTCCTTGAATTATTAAGAAGGCGCAAGGAAATTCATTCTGTTGATATAAAAAAGATTTATTACGTATACCAACAATGGCAGGATAAGTACAAAGAAATTAAGGACCCTGACATTTTCTTTATTGATTCAATATCTGAAATTAAGTCTATCATTGAAGCAGATAGTCACGAACTGTCACAATGCATTGTGGTCTTTGATGACTTGATGTGCTTATTTTCGAAAGAATATAACTCATTTTTGATAAACACGTTCATTGGTAAAGTGCATCATTTAAACTTTTCTGTAATTCTGTTTTTGCAAAATTCTTTTGCCAAAGGCATGCGAGACGTAAACATCAATACAAATTACTTTTTATTGGGAGCATATCCCCGAGACAGTACATTTATTACAAGATTAGGAATGCAAATATTCCCAAAAAGATATAAACACATGGAATTTGCTTACGATTATGTAAATCGAAAACCGTTCAGTTTTCTGTTTGTAGATTTGCATATTCGAACTCCTAAAAATTTAAGAATCAGAAGCAGTATTTATCCGGAAGAGGCTATTGTCTTTTGTCCATTATAAGTTCTGACTCTAATTAAATGTTCAATTTGAGCGATTAAATAAGTAGTCTAATCGTAGTAAGCCCAACCTGAGTATGCTATATTACATACGGGTTAGTTAATTTCATCCAATTCTCAGCATAGCAAAGTGAACTGGACTACCGCAACTGTGCGATTTCATTTGTTGAAGCACTTGGAGAATGGAGATAATATATATATATATATATTGTAAGTATGTAGAGGTACTAGAAGTGCAATAAGATACTGAGAGATAGAGATAGACACAGTTCAGAGTGCAACAGTACTAAACTACACCACATAACTACAGTGTTTACTGATAGTACTCTCGTTAATTGTACAAAACACATTGGGTTACTCAGAATTGTACGTAACCTGTGAGGGATATTACATCTAGAGGTTTGAGTTTTAATAGTTAGTTTGCTACTAGAAATAACAGTCGAACCACGTTAATCCAAGCTTATCATATCATTATTTTCTTTTGGCAGCCACATTTTTCAGTCTTACAAATGATCGTTTTTATTCGCACTCTGCCTCTACTGCATTCTCTTGCTCACACTACATGCTAAGCTGTGTAACCTGAGATGGAAATTGTCTTTATCTCAGTCAGTCTTCTTAATTTAACAGGAGAGATATGAGAACCAAAACGATGGTTGCGTTAGGTTTGGCAGATTGCATTGGCATAGCGAGCTCTCACGTAGCAAATTCTTGTATTTGATTGTTTTTGAAAGTTTTTTTTTGCCCACATACACATGCACCTCATAATAAGTGAGATACAAATACATTTAAAATACAGTACATAGAAATTATTAGGTACCTCTGTCCTTTTCGATTACAAATTAGAAATGCTGGGATTACAAATGGTATACAAAACGTTTAACCAACAAGAGCATTATGTCATGCACGCATGTTACTAATACGATATAGAATATAACATAAATTGTTAAGGAATTGGAAATAATAAGTTAATCCAAATAATAATGAACTATTAAAGATTCTAATGGATCTTCATGGTTTAAGCCCGCAGTTTTATGATTTTTGACATAAGTAGTATAATTTTGTTAAGAAATGACAAATTAGATATTACTATAGTAGGAGATGGCTAGAATAGAAACAAATAATAATCCATTTGTGGATTTTTGGAAATTACGAAGCAAAAAATCTATCTGCAATAGACGTTTCCCACAATTGGTGACCGGTCACTAAATTAACATGAATAGGTATTGAAATGACTGCAGTACCTGCCTGTGTTATCCTGGAATTGTGGGAAAGGTCTATAAAAGTTCTAAACAAGTTAATGAGTATTGAGTACATAAGTCTCAGTAATTGTCATATGACATACCACTGTTCGAAAATAAACATTACCTTTTTAAAGGCTAAATGATGAATTCTCTGACGAACGTTCGCTTTTGAAGGGGAGTCAAAATACTTTTAGGCTTGTTAGTTTTTTCTATTCTTTCCTTAGGGGCGGCGACCTTTGGAGAGGGTGTATCAGCTTTAATAGGCTTTTTCTCGGGGTTTATCTGCTCTGCCTCCTTTTTTAGATCTGAAGTCGAAGCTGCCGCTGGGAGGTGGGTGCAACTTTCTAAAAACAAATTATAACAGTATTATTTGTTCCGCTAATTTGTAATAATTTGTAATTGGTTTGTAATAATTCCGAATACCAATAACCAAAAGGTTTAATCAATTTTATAAATCACATCTTCGTTTTCGGTCAGTCCGTTATAATATAAACAAACTTTGAAAGCGGCGCGCATAATGTTCAAGTTATATGCATGCTTGAAATAAGAGGGCGGCAGGTGATGTGAGGGTGACTGTTGCAGTTCGTTTTCACAGCATCATTCTGGTCTCATCATGTATTCAAGAAAGTGTTTAAATTCATTTAATTTTTATTTAAGTACAGACTGACGCAATAAATAATACAATGTTGAATGTATAACATTCAAATGCAAACCATTAATAATGTTTGCTAAAATTCGAGGCTTGTACGGAGAGAATAACTTTAGATGTTACAGTTAAGTACCAAAGAACCTACTGAATTTACCAATCAGATCAGATGACGACAACGTCACATTACATTTTAGAGATTTTTAATGGAGATTTTATGTTAAATTTTTAAATTATCCCTACACCTAGACTGCTTAAAAGCACATTTTATCTTTTTAGCATTTTCAGATTTTCGGTTAAAGTAAGACAGTGGTTGTAGAGGTGAAGGTAGAGGAGTGAGGTTGAGGAGGAGGTAAAAATGGAAGATTTTTTTCATCTTCACCCACTCCTCCACTTTTTCTCTCTCAGCAAAGGTATTTATTTATAAATAAATAACAATACGGCCGTGTTTCGTTTTTGCGAAAATTTTCAGGTTGCCATAGATTTTGCAAATTTCTGCCCTATTACTTTCCAAAATTTAATACATTTGTAAGCCTATTTTCAATTTTCCTTTATTTATTTTGAAGGCTGCCCCAACTACAGCTCATGCGAGATTTGTTTATCTCACATTTGCAGTTGGAATTCGGGACGCTGCGTGGAATTCAGCAATATACCGTCGGATTGTCCGACAGAAATTACCGCTATCCCGGCCCACGAATTTCGGTCTACTACCGTTGCTGCCAGCGGTACAGCGTCCGCAATTGGAACAGGTAAATAATATACATATTATAAACCTTAGAATTTAAATTAAGAAACGAGAAACGTCTTTTGCGAAAACAGTTCACACCAAACTATGATGAAAGAGTTATGCTATAAAATACAAAATTGACGACATTATTTCACTAACATAACCTAGCTGAAAAGCGAATATAATTTTACATTTATAAAAGAATCTAAATATAATAGACAAAATAATAAAATGTCTTTTCATGTGACTATCCAAAGCACCCGCATTTAAGTATAACAAAAGTATTCTCGGATTTATTGGAATTTAGGAGCGGCCGTGGGAATCGGGATTGCGGCATGCGGAGCAGCCGCGTTATTTTTTTATTGGGCGGTTAAACGCTGGGGACCTGCCTTGCTAAGAAGGCTGCGACGTGAAGACCCTAACGTTCGTTTGAGAGCCTGGATTGGAGACCAGGACTCTCCTCGTCGCCGCTACCCGAGCCCTTCCCGCCGCACGATGGGCACGCAGACACGCCCAGAAGCTTGTCCACCTCCGCAACCCGCTCGTCCTCCGCAGCCGCCATCACCCTCACTTCCGCCAACTCCTCCTCATCCTCCAACTCCTCCGCATCCACCAACGCCATCGCCGCCACAAACTCCGGGTACCTCCCGTGACTACCCGATTCCATCGGCCCCCATTCCAACGCCTGAGCCCATGCCCTGGCCGTTACCTGAATCGGCTTTTAGCCCAAGGGCAATGTTCAACATAGGGCGAATGCCCCGCCCACCCCAATTGCGGACCCGGGAAGGGATTAAACTCCCATGGCGATATCGGCATGAATAGCCATGGAATGCTTCTCTGTAATGATATGACTATGGACAAAAGCCTGAATTTGATCATCCAACCACTATTTCTCCACTAAAGGCAGCTGCTTACGGATCTCGGGAAGTACGTTACCGTCGATGTCATCTATTTAGTAGATACTTAGTAGATATGTTGGTGAATACAATTGCCTGAATAAAATACCACATAATATTATTATCAAATATGTATATTTATTTCCCCCCTTACTAAGGGGAGTCATGTGATTTTTGGCTCGAATTTATGAGATAATATTGTGGCTCTTAAACTCCACTTACTACATCTCTCTTGTTATGATTATATGTTTTATTAGATAAATTTATTGCTTTATCAAGTCAACGATTATAATATGGAGATTCATGGGCCAAATCTGAGCTGAATGTGTATTTTTTTTAAACTGATCCGGTTTACTGTACAGTGGTTATAAGATTCTGTCCGAAAGTTTACTTTTATTTGAAAACTAACAAAATTTGAATGAATCTAAAATTTTTCATAAAGAATTTCAACCAACCGGCTAGCCAATTTAGCCAGGCAATTTATCCGACCAGCCGGCTGGTCACTGAGCACTGGGTGGCGAACCCATGAACAGTGTTCCATTTTAGCCTGCTAAAAATTATTTTGACCAGCCAGCCGGCTAAAGTGACTGAAATTGCTAGTGGCCAAAATGGCCAAAAATCATGGATTTTTGAATTTCCCGCCAACTTAAGGATGATTTTCTCAGTTCACATAGCCCTATTTGACTGTTTTTGGTCATTTCAGCTATTTCGACCATTTTAGCCACTGCCTAACCAAAAATTTCAACCAGCCGGCTGGCCATTTTAGCCAGCCATTTTAACCAACCAGCCGGCTGGTCATCAAACACTGCCCAGGAATACCAAGAATGCAAAATGCAGCAAGCAAAGGTATTATTAGCTGTTGTTGTTGATATGCAACGCATATCAGAAGTTCAGATAAGAGTTAAGATTTTGCACCATTGGTTGGACCCACTCAATCACCATAAAAACCGTGAATGTAACACACCAACGCTCGCACTTCTAGGGCCATCTCATTTCATAACATTCATGATTTTTATTTAGTCTAGTTATGGGGTCATCATTTGACCTTTTGTGACCGTCCACAGGCTGAACTACAACAGCTGCAAAGTCAAATAAGGAAATGTCGGATGATAACTTGGTTCGTGAAGTTCCGTTATTCTTTATATCTGTACCCTGATTCCCCATAAGAGGGGATGTGTGGTTAATTCAATCAAAATTGTGAACTTATGGAACTTTAGGAACCAAGTTATTTCTTTAGCTTTTCAACGAGGTATTTTTCGACTCTGTAGCTGTTGTAGAACAGCCGGATCTTGGAATATAAGTTGACAAGTTTTCCATGCAAGCTAAATAAACCATAGTAACTGGTGTAAAAAAGTAACGGAGCAAGGACAGGAATTATACTGATTAGTATACAATTATTCCCTGTCTGAATATTCAAAAAGGCTAAAGTACTGTACAAACATACAGAGACTGGTAACTGGGCCATAGGGATTATGCATAGCACTGTCTAAAAATAGAAAGCCAGTAAAATACAATCCCAAGTCCACGGTATATGATTTTCGAATCAATCTTATTGTCAGCTATCCGTGCACCATTAAATGTTACGTGGAAGTTAATGTCTTGATCAAAACTCACACTCATTGACCGTTACACAATTCTTCGAAATTCATATAAAAGACGACAGAATGATTTATCTGTATACTGCTGTAGGCCACGCTGAAGTAATGTTTATTGATATCAGTAGACCAAACAGCAATATTCGGAAAGAAAGTATAGTCGTTAATATATTAATTGTAATGGTGTAATTAGTATTTACTATCCACCGGTGGTACTCAAACATTATGTACAAATCCTCCAAAACAATCACTGTATATGATCTTCGAATCAATCCATTGCATTGCCGGTTTTTTGTGTACTATTGAATGCCACGTAGAAGTCAATGTCTTGACCAAAACTCCAATTCGCTGACCGTTATACAATTCATTCAAAATTCGCCCATTGTATATGAACGTTGACAGAATTCTTTATCACATGTGTAATGCTTATTGATATCAGAAAACCAAACTACAATATTCCGAAAAAAGTATTTATAATAGTCATCAAAATATCAATTTTAATAGTGCATTCGGTGTTTACTGTCCACGTGTACTCAAAAATTATGTACAATTCCTTTAATATCTTCTAATCAATCCATTGTCGGTTTTCTGTGTACTATTGAATGCCCCATGGAAATCAAAACTCCAATTCATTGACCGTAATACAATTCCTTCAAAATTCGCCCGCTGTATATGAACGTTGACAGAATTCCTTATCAATTATCTGTATATTGCTGTTGGCAACGCGGAAGTAATGCTTATTGATAATAGCAGATCCATCTGCAATATTTAGAATGAAAGTATTTATAATAGTCGTCAAAATATCAATGTGATAATGCATTCAGTATTTACTGTCCACGTTATGTACAATTCCTTCAATATTCACTCACCGTGTAGGATCCTCAACCCTGTCTCTTTTCGGTTATCTGTACATTGTTGCAGGCGGTGTAAAAGTAATTTAAAAAACAAAAAGTCAAAAGAACCTTTTTCCTTTGACCCGATTCTTCAACATTCACTCAAATTTCCAAAAAGTTGGTACTACTAATTAACCAACTCCTCAGGGTGATTTAAAAATAATTCAAAAACCAAAATACCGATTGTCCTTGGACCCAATTCTTCAACACTCACTCAAATTGCCAAAAAGTTGATGCTACCCAAGAACCAACTCCTCTCCTGAGGAAATCTCCCGCACTTCAATGCAAAGTGCCGACTTGTGACTTGTCTGTGTAATTGACCCCTCTCTAGGAATCCACAGTGCTGTGCTTGTTTGTTTATATCCCTCCCATTCACTCATGCATTACCCTCGCTCCGTAGTGCAGTGCTTGTAGTTTGTGTGCATTGTATTGCTCCTGAGAATTCCGTTCGCACTAACAGACAGACACACAGACAGACAGACAGACAGACAGACAGATTCGACACGTCTATAAAGCAACTCCGTTACTTAATAAGGATGCACCTATACTATAAACAATAGTGACTATGTCTCTCAAAAGTCAGCACTTGTACATGATCCCATAATAATGCTGAATTTACATTTTGTGTAGCTAGAAGTGCACTGCAGTTCCTACCGAGTTGTTTTCGGTTTTAGCTAGTCCCCGGGTTGCTTCAAATAACTTCGAAGGACCACCCCTGTCTTTCAATGAAAACAAGAGAATTTTAAACAGAACGTTTCACGTTCCCCAGTTAAATCAAATTAGTCTCGAATTCACAACAGTTTAATATCGAACAGAAGGAGAATATTTTTTATTGCATATAAGTCGTTTTCAATAACATTTAATGGGATATTCAAAATGTGTAACATATGTATCTCCGTAACAGTGTTATGCGTAGCGGTGGTGAAAAGTATTAAATAGGTACTTTTCACGCCCTGTTACAATACAATACACACACGCACAAACTCTATCTCCGTTGCAGTTCTTACGTTGCGTTACGTTACAATTCTCCAAATTATTCTACTTATACAAACAATATCTCCAATATCAACACAATATAATGTCGATAAATAATTGTAACTCAATTCACTACTACCTATACGTAGTTTGCATCCCTACTCCAAGTTTGGAAACCCACTCAATAATTGCGAACACAATTCGACAATTTTCTGAGGAGTGGAAATCAAATAAACTTCTTATTTTCTAAATTATTATTTTCAAACTGACTGTTTACTACCCGTATTTGCCCGACCTGGTCCCCTTATATAATATGAGGCAAATACCAGAACCTACCCGTCTATTACGGAAGACAAATACAAAGTAGCAAATCAGTCCCGAAATAGTGGCTGCTGTCTGGGTTTCCTAAATAAACCCCGCCCACAACAAAGTCTTCAAAAGTTCTTCCTAAGTCTACACTGTTTAGGCAAAAACATAGTCACAAGCCGTTTACGCACGGCTTTAGTGTAAGTTAAAACATTGTATGTATTTCCACACACTTTCTCCCTACTTTTTAACATAGAGAAAATTTGATCAATATCAACTTGCGTAATACGCAGAAACAGAATTTTCCTGTCATTGGACAATCAAAGATGAGGTGAGATTTTCTCCGACCAATGTCTACATACACGTGTAGGCCATTTACACGTGTGTCCATTAGTTTCCCCTAAAATCAATATAATTCAATTTGGAACTTATTCTTGTCTAAAAATAACTTTCAGAGATCCCTTCCAATTCCATTGGAGACAATTTTCCAGATACAGATAAATACTACGTATTACATATTATTTCACATGCAAATACATTGACATTCTACACTGCATAATACTACATAATACAATTGACTAAATACTCTTGACCGTTGGTAATGAAAAGGGCTTTCACTAAATTTCCCATTACAAATTGTTGATGAGGGTATAGGTGAGTATTAGTATCCAGATGCAAATTGGTCTCAGATGCAAATAGGACTTCAGATGCAAATTGGACTCCAGATGCAAATTGGACTCGAGATGCAAATTGGAGATGCAAATTGGTGTAGAGTGCAGATTCACTTTTGCCATTACACGAGTATTCCTCTAATCCAAATTCCTACAAACTATCACAGTATCCTATAAACTATCACAGTGTTGTATAAATCGTTGTTTGTTTTAAGTGCAATTACTTTGTTCTTTGAATGTTTAGAATTAACTGACGCTTCAATAGACACAAATGTCAACAGCTCTGCCTCAAACATCCATCCACCAAGTACAAGAGTTCCTTTGTCATCATCACTTGTGTCGGAAGGTTCGTGTGTTGTGGACCCACCTGTAGTATTTTTAAATCCACTAATCTGAAATTAATGTTAAGTGGGCACAATTAAATTCAACGGTAAATGTCAATTTCTATTTTTCGTATTATGTCATAAAGTATTTTCCTGGGCACTATTATTACTATTATTATTTACTCAATTCACTGCTTGGAAGGAGGAGAGCTCATTCCGAAGATATGTTTAAAGATAAAAGTTTTACGATCAAAAAACTTGGGAAAATTACACAAATAATGTCATTTCACAATATTGATGTACTACCGTCAAAATTCACTTTGCAATGTTTTTGAACAACGTAGAATCTGTGGCATGTTTTATTGATGCTTGGATACTTTTAAGGAGTTTTTTCAAGATTATATTGGCTCTCTTGATTGTTGGAGTTGGGTTAAAGATGAGAAGTCTATAATTGGTGAGGAACAAGGAGAAATGTGGTCTTGTTCGGTCGGAAGGTATAAAATTGGAATTTATTATGGCTTGAAGAAGGAAAAATAAATTTTTGGATGTAATTTATAGCTGAAAAGTTAAATTTAATGTTGACTCGATGACTATAAATTTTATTATAATTCTAGGTACATTTCGTTGATTTGACATTTAATAAAGTACCCATATCATTGCGTAACAGCTTTGTTTGAATCAAAATTAGGAAATTAATTACATGATAGGATTCCCCATTGATATCTAAATAACAAGTGGAAGGAGATGAGTATAAGATAGAAACTTGGTAGAAGAAGAGATAATGGGGATAGCATCTGTGAAAAGTTGGTGAATTCTACAATGCATATGCCAGTATAAAAGAATTAGACAACTTTGAAAAAATCGAGCTAGCTAGATGCATAACCACTCGTGTTGGGATCTTCTTCCGACGACACTGGAGAGTGGAGTCCCAAGTGATCTGAATGCACATCGGGATTTGGTGGAAGCATTTCTGTCTGGAACATCTGAATGACGTACAAAAAACGAAGAGTGTCTTGTTGACTTCTAAATCTGACGACGTTGTGATCTTTCTTGTAATCTGTCGACTCCAAGTAGAGAGAGCTATTATCATTCATCTCACGGGCGATGAGCAAACCGTTTATTGCACTGTTGTATTTCAGTACGCTCGTCTGATCTTCTGAAGTACTATTCACACATTTAACGAAAGCCAAGATCCAAGCCACGCCTGAAAATCATTTCACTTATCTTGTTACAACAATTTATTTTAATTATCATTTATATTTTACATCTTACTTAATTCTGGAAATTTTGTCACGATCAAATGGACTTGGGTCTTCACCAAATGAGTCAGATTATCTAATAACTGAATTTCGGCATCGAAATAAATATTTATTTGGATATTCTCGTCGATAAAATGAAGACCATCGTGGACATCCGTAGGAAGTTGAGGGAATTCCTTCAATCTTTGATTGTATTTGTCTGCATTCGTAGATAACGTTTCCTGCTTTACAGCCTCGGCAATAAATTGTATCATCTTTAATGGATCTTCTACTAGATTGTCATTTTCTCCTGGATTCTCCAACAAGTCCTTTTTGTTCAAGTTCAAAACATGTTCTTTTTGTTCATCCACTTTGTCTTCCGGTTTCTTGCTTTTGTCTTCCGATTTCTTGCGTTCGTCTTCCGATTTCTTTCTTTTGTCTTCCAATTTCTTGTTTTTGTCTTCCGATTTCTTGCTTTTGTCTTCCAATCTGTCGACTTTGTCTTCCGGTTGTGTGCTAACTTTGTCATCTGCTTTGTTAACTTTGTCTTCGGATTTTTTGGCTTTATTTTCCAACTTTTTTTCCTCTGATTTAATGGATCTTCCACTTTGTGAAGAAATCTCGTTGAGGAACTCGACGCTTTTCGGGGAAGAGTGCTTTCTTGTAGAGGATTTAGTAGAAGATAGCCCAAATTTATTTGTGATTGCAATCATATTGTTGCCTCGTGGCCAAATTGGTGGCAGGGGCGGAAATGGTGGTCTCGGACTTGGAGAAGGAGGACGAAAAGGATCGGGACGAGGAGGAGGGGGAGGAGGAGGGGGAGGTGAGGATGCCATAGGCTACAGCTGACGAGGACAGGAAAGGAGGCGAAACATCGCACGGAGGTCGAGGCCCACTATATAATAACAAATTTATAATAACAAACAAGTTTTATTCAACCGTCTTGGATATAAATGATCGTTTCGCTACCACAAAAGGGGTGTACAAGTACATTTGTAGCCCAAGTAACCATAAGTTTATTTCAAAACAGGCCCATATTTTCCAGAGATGCTTGCCAAATCAAGCCCGAATTAAAATTTTGACACAATGGGCGACATGATTAAAACGACGCTTTTGCTTTCCCTTCAATTTTTGAAGCGAAAGCTTCGAAGTTTAAGAATTAAAATCGAAGGGAAAGATTTAGCTACTGCCTGGATCCAAGTCAAAAGTAAAAGCTACGGTAGCCATGACTTTCGCTTCGAAATGTAGTCAACACTGCATTTTGACATGATTCAAACCGAAGCAAATGCTTCTCCTACATAGTGAAAGCTAGGAAAATGAGGATCACCTCATGAAGTGGATTTGACTACAACCCGAAGGCAATAGATGCAAACTAAAGGAACATCATTCTCAGTATTCAAGTCTGCATTGGATGCAAATAGAAAGATCGTCTCAAATTAATTCTACGCATTACTGTTTAAAACTTCATGCACAAATACATATTTAATTATTTTATCAATACGTAAAATTTGTTCACTGAACTTTTTATTTGAGGATTATTATCATAGTGAAACAAAGTAAACAGATAGTTTTTCCTTTTTTAATCTTAGCCTGCTTGTAATCACGTTATTAATATAAACCGTAACAAACGAGTGTAGAGTGAATATCAGAGGTTGTAACTATAACTATAGTTATAATCAGTTAAAAAACAAATTTAATATGAGGTTGTAACTATAACTATGGTTATATTCAGTTGAAAAACAAATTTAATATGTTTTTAGTATTTATTCTGAACAATCGAACATTAGTGTCAAAATGTAAATGCGTTTATCTCTAATTGTGGCAACTCTGAAAGTTCAAATTCGGTTAAAACATCTGTAACTTAAAAATACATACAGTAATAGGTGTATCTATTCTATGGTGCTTCGCGTTGCATTGTGTGTTGTGTGTATTGTAAATGCTGGCTGAACTGACTGAAACTGAATTTTCGTCGGACGGACGGACAGACATGATGGGCATTATCAGAATTCTCTGATAATCAATAATGTTTGAAGTATTGAAGCAAGATCCTGTATAATACTTTATCGTGAATAGAACCTTATGGTGGATTGTTGAAGATCACAGCATTACATTGAAGCGACACCTCCTGTATCATAATTGAACGTGGACAGAATCATGCATCATGCCTGCAATGACTAAAGCATACAGCATCACCAACGTATGTTAAACGTTTATCAGCCTTGTCGATTGCCTTGCATCTTTCTTCAAAGCATTTTTATATTTTGTGTACTGTCGACCATCTATTCAAAAGATATTGATTCTACACATATAGAAAGTAGTTAATAGGCCCAATCCAAGATACCTTATAGTGACTATTATTGGGACTGGCGTCAGGTAGCCTGATAGTCAAAGCAAAACAATACAACTCAATTTTTTTCTTATTTCATTTCCATGGAAATCAGTAGGGCTATCCCTATCTCTGCCCTATAATGCCTATCAGTCCCCATCTCACCCTCTGGTTCTCTTTGGCACAAAATTGTCGAATTTTGTACCAAAATGAAAAAAAAATGGATTTCAATTGTTTACATCTGACTATCAGGCTACCTCATCCCAGTCCCAATAATAATCACTAAGGTAATTATCTTGGGCCCAATCTCTATCTAATTTTGCGAGCGAGCTCTGGAATATTACTCATTATTGTTGGCTGGTTGGGAGCCACACACAATTCTTAATATTCCAGCGGGCGGAGAATAGGAGGAGTATGGGAGTCGATCACATGATTCCCATAAACTCGCCGCGACAGAAATTGTTCCACATTCATACTTTTATACGTTTAAGTAGAGGACACTTCTTCATTCATCATTTGTTTTGTTCAGTTACAAAAAAAGATAATTAAAGATAAAATGACTCATCGTAGATGTTTGTATTGCGGGGTGTTAGAAGCAAACTCCCGGAAATCACATTTTTATCGACTTCCGAAAACACCTGAACGACGAAAAGAGAGGATTAAAATACTAAATATCGATGATCAACATTTGAAATCTTCTAGTTTTATCTGTGACAGACATTTTAAAGCTGACCAAAAATTATCTTGTCGATTGAAGAAAAAAGCCTTGCCTTTTGGTGCTTCAGAAAGTGAAATCATATTTCCAGTGTCAGAAAATAACGAAAATTTGAAAACTACGTCGACACGCAGGTAAAGAAAGATTCAAACAATTTTAAGTGTAATCAGTGATGAATCTGTAATATTATCAATTCAAATTTTATTTTACTTTCTACATTTATTTCCAGCCCTCTAAAAGCTCTGCAAATGAACCAGTCAACAAAAACTAGTGGAATGGCTAAGCAAGGTACAGCTGTAGCGTATCCCCAACCTCTACTAATCACGCCTCCGTGTGGACATGGACAGCTGCATCCCAGTGACAGTCATCAGTTATATACGTATTATTTGAAATTATATATTTTATAGCACGTTCTATAGCAAAAAGGAAAACTTGTGCATTAATCGTAAAAATTGAGTTGATTAAGTCTGATTAGTGATTACATATTTTGTAATATTTTCAGTAGTCCACAATCACAGCAAAAGATTCGATTGTCTATTAATACTAGTGGAATGGCCCTGCAAGGTACAGCTGTGGTGTATCCCTCTCCTCTACTGATCCAATACAGACAAGAACAGCTGGAGTCTCCAATTAATAAAAACAATGTCATACCGGTTTCTAAAGTATATAGGTATTTTTTCATCCAATTTTTTATTCACCAATATCAGTGTTTTAATACTAAGCCGTCATTATTTATTATTTTCGAAGAAAACTGCTGCCAAAGCCAATCAACCACACATATAAAAGTTCAACAGCTGTTTCTAGTGAACGTTCCGATCGCAGCTTTGATAAGGCGTATCCTAATTTGACACCTAGGAGAACTGACACAAAGAACGACAGGCTTCTTCATCTACGAAGACGTTTAAAACTGTGTCAGCAATCTAAACAAAGACTACAGATGAAGCTGAAGAAATCTAAAACCTTAAATCAAAAACTTGAATCAATATTTCAAAAGAGTCCTGGTGTAAAGGACATTATAATGTCTCAAGTAAACCGATATCAAAGCAAAAAAAAAGTTACTGTACACCGAAACGGAGAAATCTAATGCATTAACATTATACTACTCATGCGGCTCTAAAGGATACCAGTAATTATAATTTTCTAGCATTGCACAAATCAAAATATACTTTAATCGATATATCAGTTAGCTTAACTTGTGTAATTATTCAGGACTCTAATCGAAACGGGATTTATGCTACCGAGTATATCTACTATTCAATTCTGGATGACAAATTATGAATTTGAGGTTGGAATCAATAAACAACTACTTGAGGCGGTGAGAGGAAAAGTCAGTACTCTGAAGTCGGAAGAATTGGAATGCTTTTTGGTCTGGGACGAAGTTTCTGTTAAGGAGTTACTTGAATACGACAAATACAAAGATAGATTAACGGGGATAACAGATCTAGGAAAAGGGTGTCGTAAATTGGAACTCGCTACCGAATGTCTGGTTTTTATGATACAGGGTTTATACGGTGACTGGAAATTACCCCTCTCTTATTATTTTTCATCATCGAATACAACTACCGACAACCTAAAGGCAATCGTAAGGGAAAATATTAATAGTATATTGTCCATAAACTTGAAATTGCGTGGTTGTGTATGTGATATGGGTTTTTGTAACCAGGGGTTATATAGAGCCTGGAAAATAACTCCTGCAAAACCATTCATAAATATTGGTAATCACAAAATTTATATGGTGTTTGATATGCCACATCTACTCAAATTAATACGTAATAATTTAATGAAATACTGTTTTGTCATTGGCAAAGGAAAGAAAAAGAAAATGATTAAATGGCTGTACATTAACCAGTTTGCTAGGAAAGATAGAAATTGTACTTTAAGAATGGCACCCAAGCTTACTGTTGGACATTTGAATGTAAAAGATTTTAGCAAAATGAAGGTGAAATTAGCTGCGCAAATATTTAGTCATTCTGTAGGTTGTGGTATGATGACAATGATTAAAAGGAAACGAATGAATAAAATGGCACAACCTACTGCTGTTTTTGTCAAGGATGTTGACAAAATGTTTTATTTATGTAATATTTCCAAAATGTGGGATTCAAAACCTATAAAAAGCGCAAGCAAAATTTTTGAAAATACCCTATTATTTGATAAATATATTAATTTAGTGAAATCAATTAAAATACCACGCGGAAAGGAAGGAATACCAGACTTTTTAAAGGGCCTGGAAATAACACTTACGGGAATAAAAATGCTGCTTCAGGATTTAAAAACCGATGGGTACCATAAGGTGTACACTCGTAAAATTCAGCAAGATTGCTGTGAAAATTTTTTTTCTCTAATCAGATCAAAGGGTGGTTGGTGTAAAAATCCTACAGCTAGGCAGTTCAGAGAAAATTTTCGATTTTTAGTATTTAATAGTACACTGAGAGTGTCTAAGTATGCAAACTGTGAAAATATTTCTTTAAATTCCCTTATTACAATCTCAGATTTGTGAAAATTAGTTCTTCCTAAAAATACATTAGCTGAAACAAATATCACAGCGAATAATAATCTAATTTGTGAAACGGTTGAAGAGTTTGCATGCAACGACACTTCCGAAACAGTCACAACTATTGGAGTAGCTGCTCAAGGTACAGAGTTGGCATGTCCATTTAGTACTCCCTGTGAAGTTGAAAGTGAGGCTGTACTTCGTAATCAAAGCACATGTGCAACCAACTTTTTTTCAGAATTAAAATCAAAAGAAAAGGAGGTTAAGATTGATGAACACAATAAAATGGTAGCCATGTATGTTGGAAGTTTTTGTATTAAAAGCAGCATAGCAAAGACTAATTGTGGAAAGTGTAAAAATATGCTATGCCACAGCTCTTTGTCCACAAAAAATGAAATGTTTGTCCTTGAAAAAGCTTATTCTATTTCTCAGAAAAATTCCAGCGAGCTAGATTACAAAACTGTAATGACGTCAGCCAACTTCGATGTATTCTTTTATGTAGCGAAATCTTTCCGTTATGTATTAAATAAGACTCTCAATGGTAATGGTGCTAATTTGATTACAAACATGGTTACATTCTACAATACAGTACCGTTGGTTGAAAGGTGGCTATGTCCTACACAATGTGATCACAGATATAGTATTTTTGTTAAATATTTACGGGTAATTATGTTTAGGATAATAAAAGACAAGAATGAGAGTGTAAAACAATCTAAGTCGTGGAGTCAAACTAGAAGGGAACTGCGTAATCAATAAAGGTTAATTAATTGATAATGTAACATGCAAATGCATTGTAATAATTCCTTAATAAATAATATTAATTAATATTTTATTAGTAGTAAAGGTTTATATTGTAATACCATATTTAATTAATACATAAACTAAGATATGCAAATTAACAATACATTTAATTCACAAAAATGTGACATGTGGCCTCTCTTAATAAATTATCGGTGAAGAAATTGCAGTCCAGTACGTCTTTGGTTTGTCTTGGTGTTGGGGCATGTACACACATCGGTTTTGTCGTATTTAAACGACCCTTTAGCAGATCGAATAACATTTTCCACGAAAATTGGCTGGTGATCAATAATTTCAACTTTTTTCATCCACAAATCTCTGGTTTTTCTGGCATCTATTATTGCCGAGTGAACCGAGCACTGGATATCGGTTTTGAAGAAATGGCTATTGAGATCTTTCACCGAATACTTTTCTTTGATTGGTTTAGTCGAGTTGTTAGCTAATTTTGTTTCATAAAAGTATTCGGACAAGTCATCTGTAAGTAAAACATCTTCTAAGCCAACACATTTGAGATCACTCTTCATGTCATATCCCACTACGGTATTTCCTTGAAAACACAGCTTTGCAAAAAAGGAAACCTGGAAAGTTTATTACATTTATTTTGTCATGTACTGAATATGTAATTTTGTTCTATCCTACTAGACTGCTACTAGTATAGAAATATATTAGTGCTTACAGTTTCCATAGGAAGACCTAATTCCAATTTCCTTTTATCAACCCCGGTGATGCTTTTGAAGTATTGGCAGACGTCCCGTAACGCATCCCACTTGCTCATGAGTTTGTATTTCAGTCTTTAAAGTTATTTTTTCCACGTCAAAAAATACATGTCCTTTGACCGGAACAAGGTCGCCGCGATAAATAAATGGCACCTATTATAGCATAATATATAATACACTTTCACAAAATGGACATTTTTGTGGGTAGCCTAAAATAAAATTATTTTATTAAAAATAAAATTACATTCCATGCCGATCTTGATGATCCACAAGGAAGAGACGGCCATGACAGCACGGTGCCTTGTGGGTCTACGCCAGAATCTTCCTTGTGACCGCTCTCCCCCCTGGAGCAGTTTCTTGATCCTTTTTTTTTAATTGATTGGACAATAAACTTCTGAATATCGGCAGGGCGACTATTATCGAAGGCGCGTATCATCAGGTCACGGTAGTCTTTATTTCCTAAGCTCCTGATTTTATGAAGCAATTCCTCCTACCACAAATACATATTAAGCACAATAACACAAAGATAACCTTAAAGATAAAAATATTATTTTGTTTATATGTATGGCACAGAAAATCACTTACCAAATTATTATTCATTGTTTGTCATCAGTAGTTGTAGTGCTATTGTGTCTTTTAAAAGGACTGTTTGTAAAATTGCAAATAGGATATGATTCACGAATACAGAGTAGTAATCACAAACCAGAACAAGACTAACTCAAATGTTCGCTCCTTTGACCGGTCCAATTTCGCTTACTTTAAGAAGCGATAAGGAACCGCCCGCATCTACATTACACAACCAATCACTACGCACTCCAATGCATTCTCAACGATAAAGGCTCTTAGAGGGTCTTATAGCGAAAAAATATGATTTTTGTGCTATGTTAACTTTGTCTATGGATTCTACACATTACAAAAAATATTTTTCATATATTTAGCAAGATTTCACGGGAATAATTAGTATAATCAACGATTCCGTTAACGGGAAATAACAATGGCCAGTGAAAACAAAAAAGCTACCAAGCGCTCTATTGACGAATTAGGAAAGGAAGAAGGTATGATTAACCACTTTGAAGTAGAATAGTAAGCCTTGATTCACGCTTTGTATCGATTTTATTTTTATAACTGATTACGTTTTTATTTCTCTTAAAGACTATAAACAACAGCTAACTCCCCGAAAAGAAGACAAAAGAGAAGATGGCCATTATGCAACTCCGGCCAAAAGACACTTGCAATTCGATTTTTGGACACCAGAGGACGAAAAGAAGGAAGAAATGCTCCCAACAAATATTCGGTAATTAACTGCTGGAACCAAGTAAATATATTTCTTTCCGTATGGACATTTCAGCATTAATTCTTTGAATCAATGGAGCATTAAAGTATGTCATGAAGCATAGTGAGCTTTAATATACATTATTTAATTTCTAGTATCAAGGAACAACTAACGTTTCGAGTTTGCTTTAAGTCAGAGACGAAACAAACTACCTCAGGTCCAAGCGTGACATTCCATGGTATGGACAACACTGGAGAAATAACAATGGTGACATTCGGAAAACAGGCAGCAAAGTATAGCGACATGTTAAAGGTTGTTCATTACATAACTATCGTTAAAGTTACTATTCACGTGAAAAGAAAAATTATTAAAATAAAATTTCTTCCAGCTCAACGGGATATACACAATTTAAAATTATAGTGCAAAAAAGGAAGGTGAATTTTACAGAAGTAATACCGGACACGATTTGCAAATATTTTTAACTGCATTTACAACTTGTGTCAAGGTAGAAGAGGAGGTTGATATTCCACCCATTCCTTTTAACTTCATTACCATCGAGGACATTTCTAAAATGCCTGTTCACACTAAAATTGGTTAGAAACACAACGTTTGAAACAGTTAATCATATATTCTTGTAAAACAGGCAGAATGAGTATTTAGTATTCTCGTGAAGGTTAAATTCCAAACAAACAAAAAGCAATAACGTTCTTGTTTGTCGCATACCACTTTCGTCCCAGTATGTCATGCAGCTGCACTGAACTGAACTGAAAGATATGAATATGTATCTATTCTATGCTGCTTCTCGTTGCATTGTGTGTTTGTGTGTGTAATCTATGCTGCTTCTCGTTGCATTGTTGTGTGTATCTATTCTATGCTGCTTCTCGTTGCATTGTTGTGTGTATCTATTCTATGCTGCTTCTCGTTGCATTGTAATTGACAGAAACTGAATTTTCGACGGACAGACGGGCGACCGGACAGACATGATGGGCATTTACAAGGTATATCAGAATTCTCTGATATTCAATAAAGGTAATATTAGTAAGAAACAATAAACAAATCAAACTAAAAGTTCATTAAAAATCCTACGGCAGATGATGGAAAATTGAAACCGACGAAGTACAAACGGACCCTGAAAAAAAATAAAAGCCTTTAGAAAAAGGTGTTTGACCTTGGCTTAATTTAAAGCATTTACGATTGTTTGATTTACATCATTCAGAATCATTCTCTGAGAAAAGATTGCAATCCGATTCTGCAGATTTATCGGATACGGCATCTTCCAAACCTTCATTATCGGTGCTACTATCTTCATTATCATTTTCAACAATAAAATTTGCTTCTCTGTCACTTTCCGTTTGTATATCAATACCCAGCAGTTTCGTCATCTGACTCCAAGTCAAAGACGGAGTTAGAATTCGATGCTTCATCTACTCTGGCAAACGGCTGAGAATTCATTACATCTCCATCCAGACTTCTGTGCTTCAAGGAACCCATCCAGAAAGCACAAGAGACTCGCTGCATCGATAGAATCTCTCGTATACGAAACACTAAGCGCTCCAGCGTTCTCTCCACGACAGGAACAAATCGTACTTCGTACCATCGACGGATCTTTCAAAACCTATAGAATTAGCCTTTGTAGGGTTATAAGTCTTCTAGCGGATGGGGTACTCCCTACAGCAATATTCCTACTACTTAGTATATCTGCTCATCATAGATGCTGCACCTGCGGACGCACGGACACACGGACGGACGGACTGTGCGATTCTATAAGCTGCCTTATCAGGCGAGCTAAAACCTACAGCAAGCCGTAACAGAAGCTCGCCTGAGTAAAGGGGACATTTTTGGTAGAATAATAGTAGAAACAAATTTATTTTGATTACTAAAGTAACTATTAAACAAAAATTTAAAATGTGGTAGTATAATAACTATTAAATCAACAAAAACGAAAATAGATTAATGTTGACCATCAAAATCAACAGAAAATCAAAAACTGATTAATGCTGAATATCAAAATCAAAGAAAATCAAAAATTGATTAATGTCGAGTATCAAAAGTGATTAATAATGATTATTAAAATCAAAAGTAAATCAAGATTGATTAATTTTGAGTATCAAAACGAAAAGAAAATCAAGATTGATTAATATTGGGTATAAAACCAAGTCAAAATCAAAATCGGTTAATATTGACTATCAAAATGAAAAGAGATTAGAAAATGTAAGGTTTACTATAAAATTGAATATAAATCCAAATTAGATTTATTTCTGTTCTCTAATAGTAAACTTTCGGTTTTATTTGCTTTATAAATGAAATCTCAAATTTGGTAGAATCGGAGTGAAATATTTCATACTATCACGCTAACAATTTATAGGAAACACCATTGAACTTTCTAATGTCCATTTAATACCAAATTTTCACTTTGACTATCAAAATGAAGACAAAATGAGCGCGCGGTATCTCAGCAACTTATGGACCGATTAGAACCAAAATCAATAGGGTTCGTCACTGGTCCATAGGCATTGTTTTTGCCAAGTTTGGTCAACGTCCGTCATTGTGCTCAAGAGTTATCGTGTTAACGGACGAACGTACGGACAGACTGTGCGGTTCTATAAGCTGCCTTATTCAGGCGAGCTAATCAACCGAAAAGCAACATTGATTATTGTTGACTATGAAAATCAACAGAAAATCAAAATTGATTAATAAGGACTATGAAATTCAACAGAAAATCAAAATTGATTAATGTTGACTATGAAAATCAACAGAAAATCAAAGCACATTAATGTTGACTATGAAAATCAACAGAAAATCAAAGCACATTAATGTTGACTATGAAAATCAACAGAAAATCAAAATTGATTAATGTTGACTATGAAAACCAACAGAAAATCAAAATTGATTAATGTTGACTATGAAAATCAACAGATATTTAATCTTAATTGATTATGAGTATTAAAATCAAAATCGGTAAATAATGATTATTTAAATTTAAAGGAAATCAAAAAATTAAAAATTTGACTATAAAATAGAATAAAAATCCAAAATAGATTTTTTTCCATCATTTAATAGTTATTTTCCGGTTTTATTTGCTTTATTATAAAATCTCAAATTTGGTAGAAGCGGATTGATATATTTTATACTATCCCGCTAACAATTTATAGGAAACGCCTTTGAACTTTCTAATGTCCATTTAATGCCAAATTTTCACTTTGACTATCAAAATGAAGACAAAATGAGCGCGCGGTATCTCAGCAACTTATGGACCGATTAGAACCAAAATCAATAGGGTTCGTCACTGGTCCATAGGCATTGTTTTTGCCAAGTTTGGTCAACGTCCGTCATTGTGCTCAAGAGTTATCGTGTTAACGGACGAACGTACGGACAGACTGTGCGGTTCTATAAGCTGCCTTATTCAGGCGAGCTAATCAACCGAAAAGCAACATTGATTATTGTTGACTATGAAAATCAACAGAAAATCAAAATTCATTAATGTAGACTATGAAAATCAACAGAAAATCAAAATTGATTAATAAGGACTATGAAAATCAACAGAAAATCAAAATTGATTAATAAGGACTATGAAATTCAACAGAAAATCAAAATTGATTAATGTTGACTATGAAAATCAACAGAAAATCAAAGCACATTAATGTTGACTATGAAAATCAACAGAAAATCAAAGCACATTAATGTTGACTATGAAAATCAACAGAAAATCAAAATTGATTAATGTTGACTATGAAAATCAACAGAATATCAAAATTGATTAATGTTGACTATGAAAATCAACAGATATTTAATCTTAATTGATTATGAGTATTAAAATCAAAATCGGTAAATAATGATTATTTAAATTTAAAGGAAATCAAAAAATTAAAAATTTGACTATAAAATAGAATAAAAATCCAAAATAGATTTTTTTCCATCATCTAATAGTTATTTTCCGGTTTTATTTGCTTTATTATAAAATCTCAAATTTGGTAGAAGCGGATTGATATATTTTATACTATCCGGCTACCAATTTATAGGAAACGCCTTTGAACTTTCTAATGTCCATTTAATGGCAAATTATCACTTTGACTATCAAAATGAAGACAAAGTGAGCGCGCGGTATCTCGGTAACCAATGGACCGATTTACCCCCAATTCAATAGGGATCGTCAGTGGTCCGTAGGCATTGTTTTTGCCAAGTTTGGTCAATATCCGTCATTGCTTTCGAAAGTTAGCGTGGGGACGGACGGACGGACGGACGGACGTACGGACGTACGGACGTACGGACGGACTGTGCGATTCTATAAGCTCGCTTTATCAGGCGAGCTAAAACTGATATTGTTAGTTTCCTATGTTGTTAGATATATATGTATGTTAGATATGTTTCCTGTTAACCTATTTTTAGCGAAAGTAGCATTAAAAACCTACAGCAAGCCGTAACAGAAGCTCGCCTGATTAAAGGGTTAGCGTGTACACATTTTGGTAGACGAAAAGTCGCACGTAACACAAAACCGAACGTACGGATTTTGATCAAGCTTTCAGAATTGAGTCTTTATATATGTAGCTACGACGTATTAAAAATTCAGACATTGATATTATAAGGAAACGAAACTATATCATTTGAAAAATCAACAGATAATCAAAATAGATAATTGTTGACTATGAAAATCAACAGAAAATCAAAATTGATTAATGTTGAATATCAAAATCAACAGAAAATCAAATTTGATTAATCTTTACTATCAAAATCAATAGAAAATCAAAATCGATGAAACATAAATTAAAAATAAATTTAGTAGAAGCGGAGTGAAATATTTTATACCATCCGGCTAACAATTTATAGGAAACGCAATTTAACTTTTTAATGCCCATTTTTCACTTTGACTATCAAAATGAAAACAAAGTGAGCGTACGGCATCTCAGTAACCAATGGACCGATTTGCCCGAAAATCAATAGAGATCGTCACCAGTCCATAGGTATGGTTTTTGCCAAGTTTAATTAATATCCGTCATTGCATTCGAAAGTTATCGTGGGTACGGACGGACGGACGGACAGACTGTGCGATTCTATAAGCTGCCTTATTCAGGCGAGCTAAAATTGATTAATGTTGACTATGAAAATAAACACAAATTCAAAATTGATAATTGTTGACTATAAAAATCAACATAAATTCAAAATTGAATAATTTTGACTATGAAAATCAACATTAAATTAAAATTGAATAATGTTGACTATGAAAATCTAAAGAGAATCAAAATCGGTCAATATTATTAATGAAAATCAATAGAAATTGGATTAATGCAAGTTTGACTATAAAATTGAAAATAAATGCGAAATAGATTTATTTCCGTCCTCTTATAGTTACTTCTGGTTTTATTTGCTTTTACTATAAAATCTTAAATTCGGTAGAAGCGGAGTGAAATATTTTATACTATCCGGCTAACAATTTATAGGAAACGCAATTGAACTTTTTAATGCCCATTTTTCACTTTGACTATCAAAATGAAGACAAAGTGAGCGCGCGGTATCTCAGCAACCAATGAACCGATTAGCCCCAAAATCAATAGGGATCGTCAGTGGTCCATAGGCATTGTTTTTGCCAAGTTTGGTCAAGATCCGTCATTGCTTTCGAAAGTTATCGTGGGGACGGACGGACGGACGTACGTACGGACGGACGTACGGACGGACGTACGGACAGACTGTGCGACTCTATAAGCTGCCTTATTTAGGCGAGCTAAAAAGACACAGACATAAAAAATAAATCAGATTCATAAGTAGCTTTTGCTGCTAGGTTAGTAGTTAGTTAGCTTAGTTTATAGTTAGTTAGTCCTAGAATATGTGTGTAAGTGTATTATTTATTTGTACATAAATAAAAGTGTTCTACACACCAAGTTGCGGCTTGCACGTTCACCACATCATTCCTAGGAGCATGGAAAAGTAAGGAAACCAAAAATGACTCATAGCACAGCCTTATTAGCCCTCTCCAATACCTGTATAGCAAATTCTACAATATCGGTCTCATTCTCAGCAATGCAGGAAATGTCATCTCCGTTTTGTTGAGGAATAAATACATGGGTAATTTCATATTTTTCCTCATGCTACAAAAATATATACATAATGGTATAACTTATTGCTTATTTATAAATCTGGACTCAGCTCTAATCAAGTAAATGTAATTTACCATCAAACCTATTAGTAGACCGCATGTTTATATTTTCTTTCGTATTTGCTTCCACAAAAGACAGAAAGGTCGGAATCAAGGTGTCGAGTGTGCCGTAAATGCCGCATGCCGTAAATAGAATTTACGGCATTTGGTATTTGGCGGCATGCCGTAAATGCCGTAAATTATTTTTTACGTTTTTAGCTGATTTTATACATAAATTGATGTGGTAAGTTAGTAAAAACACACTAAAAGTGATTTTATATATCAATATTGTGTATTAACATCATTATATGCCACTCCTTGTGGCTGAAAAGCTTTGAAAAGTGAAAACTCATTTTATAACTTATGACAGTTGTCATTTATTATAAAATGATCAAAATTATATTTTTTGTTCTTCTAGTAGTTGAATATAACTATTAAACTGCCAATGCCGTGTATTATGTATTTTACGGCATTTACGGCATTTACGGCATGCGGCATCTGAAAATAATTTACGGCATGCCGACTTTATACTCTGGTCGGAATTAAGTCTTCCGGAACGTGAACCTTTTTTAATGCAGACGTGGGAAATAGCACAGTACGAGGAAGACGCTGTTTGCGTCGAGAGGGAGTCTTTACGATTTCGTTTGCTTCTATTTCAATAAATAACTCTGGATCCGGCACTTCTTCTAAGTCTTTTGTCAAAGGTGTCATGAAATTAACTATGTAGGTACATACTGTCCAAATGTGGTCTATAGTTGGCTGTAGAGTTAGTGGAATTTTCTGGTGCAAAATTTTGAAGTATTTTATTGCTCCAATTTTGTTCTCTACTATTACTCTCACTCGAGCAATTTCTCTACTTCGTTCAACGTCTTCTGGTTTGAATTGGGTCACTCCCTTAAAGAAATCTGGTATCACTAGAATAATGTTTCTTTCTTTGCATGCTTTTTGAATATCAAAACCCCTGTCTGCCATTATTAGGTCCCCTTCTTCAAATTTGTCTAATATTCCGCAATGGTTTACAATTTGTTTGTTCGATGATGAGCCGTGATATAATTTAGACGCAAATATAACTTCATTATCTGGGCTAACGACTACAAGTCCTTTCACAGTGCTTCTCTGTTTATAGTTGCTGAAAGTTTCTTTCTGAACATCTTTGTCTGAAGGTCGTTCTATCTCCATCTCTGTGCAATCTAATATTGCTCGAAAATTGGAGTAAGCGTTACATTTTGCTGGTTTGTGTCTTAAAATGTCCTCCTTACTTTTCCAAATAGGAGTCAGTCTAAGCAGCTTACTCATTACAATAATTCATGTGTTTACAATTTGAGATACTGATGCGGTTGATATTGCAAACACATCTGCCAATATATCAATGGGAACATTTCGGCGTAGCCTTATTAATGTCATGAAAAATTCTTGATCCATGGTAAGTTTATGAGGTTTTCCTCTTTTCCTAGATGGAGTTTCAGGATTTGGTTGCAATTTAGTATCCCTTGGAGAGTTGATAAAAGGCAATTTTTTCATCGGACAGGAGAAAAGCAAATAATGTTTCGTAAATTTTCAGTGATTTAAATCCCGTATATCTTTTCATAACGTTTTCGTTAGATCTTAAGATTTCCATGGAAAAGCTTGAGAAAAACTGTCTCTTCTGTGTTTTTGGAGTCAGTTTAGAAGGAAATGCTCTGGCTGTAATTTTGGCATTTTTTGACCATGGACCACATGAACCACATTTATATGTGGTTGAGATACTAAGGGGTAAGAAATATAATATATGATAGACGACTAGATTTTGAAAAATACAGATGTATGATTACATAATATTATCTTTAGATTATAAGTTTAACCTACCTTTTTTAATCCTTTTCTTTTGTTGTTTAGTTTGATAATATCAGACATTTTCAGTAAAGTGAGCACTGCATATACGTGAATTCCTGGTATATTTCTTTCCGGGACACCCAGGTTTCATAAGTTTTTGCTTCCATAACTTGGCTATCGCCCCATTTTCAAAAGGGATTCTGTGGAAACTTACTTCTTTATTATTCCTACTAGTATTTTGGCATCCAATCACACAACAAGTAGATAAAGGCATTTTAAATTCAAAAAAGTATGAATTAGATTTTCAGTTTAGTTTTTTTATGTAAAACAAGGTTTACTAAAGTTTCGTCTTAGCTGAAAACTAAATATTCTAGTTACTTAAATTCGTATAACCGATTGATCTGTTGGATGTCGTAGGGTGTAGATGTGTTTTATTAGTTGTCCTGTAGTTCTAAGTTTGTCATTCATTCTCAAAAATTCTTAAATAAGTAGTTCTAACGTTTAATGTAAAGTAATTATTCACCTTTCGCTAGATTTAATTGATAGATTCTTTTTGTTATTCTGTATTAAAACAAAGCAAAACTTCTTCAGTGTACAACAAAATTACAATATTGGAACTGCTCTTATTGGAAACTCTGTAAGTAAAAGTCTAAATAAATACAATGTAAAATAAGCTTAAATAGACGACCTTAAACTGTACCGTAATTTAATATATTTATTATTAAAATAACTTGATTTTATTGCTAATATTATGGTCATAATTTAAAACCTACAGCAAGCCGTAACAGAAGCTCGCCTGAGTAAAGGTTAACGTGTACACATTTTGGTAGACGAAAAGAACTCGCACGTAACACAAAACCGAAAGTACGGATTTTGATCAAACTTTCAGAATTGAGTCTTTATATATGTAGCTACGACATATTAAAAATTCAGACATTGATATTATGAGGAAACGAAGCTATATTATTTGAAAAATCAACAAAAAATCAAAATTGATAATAGTTGATTAAGAAAATCAACAGAAAATCAAAATTGATAATTGTTGATTAGAAAAATCAACAGAAAATTAAAATTGATTACTGTTGACTATGAAAATAAACAGAAAATCAAAACTAATTAATGTTGACTATGAAAATCCACAGAAAATTAATATTGATTACTGTTGACTATGAAAATCAACAGAAAATCAAAACTGATTAATATTGACTATGAAAATCAACAGAAATTTGATTATCATAATCAATACAAAATCAAAATTTATTAATATGACTATTTAAATCAACAGAAATTTGATTATCATAATCAATACATAATGAAAATTTATTAATATTGACTACTAAAGTCAATATATAATGAAAATATATTAATATTGACTATCAGAGTCAATACATAATGAAAATATATTAATATTGACTATCAAAATCAATACATAATGAAAATATATTAATATTGACTATCACAGTCAATACATAATGAAAATATATTAATATTGACTATCAGAGTCAATATATAATGAAAATATATTACTATTGACTACTAAAGTCAATATATAATGAAAATATATTAATATTTTCAGATTTTGTTTATTTCATTTAGGTTAGGTTTGTTATATATGATAAGTTTACTATATAACCAAATGAGAGTGTTGCCTTTGTTGCCGGTGGTAAAAGATGAATTGGCAACAATGTTTACCATCAACAACGGCAACGAGGTACCGTTGCCTAAATTCAAGGTTCAACCCAGTCGAGAGAAGAAAACTTAAAAATTCCTTATGGGGTTATAACACATTGGTATACACAGTCCCAATAAGTAATATTGTATTGTATTGTATTGTATTTTATTATCATAAAGGTAAACAGGACAGTTTTGCAACTGAATTCAACAACCACGAAATTACAACAAGTCAAAAGAATAATAGATTTAGCTTAACATACATAACCTTAACTACCCTAGTTTGTTACAGATAACAACTTAATTTCATCATTAACGTACATGGTATTTAATAGATTTACAACTTGTGGTATTGTTGAATTTTCATATCGTTTCTTAATTTTAACACTAGGTGGTTGTAACAAAAAACCTTTTGATTGTCTGGTAACCCTTTTCTCATGTTCATAAAATGGTGGCAACATTGACCGAAATCTTTCAGAGTATAATATCTCTTTACCAAAATTTTTAAGTAAACTCAGTCTACGAGAATCTAATCTTTCAATTCCAAACTTTGCACATACTGCATTGTACCCACTTTCAGGAACTTTTACATTTTCAATAATTGTTAACGCACGTTTTTGTACTTCTTCTATTGCACTGCTAAGATTTTTACTTAAAGTAAGCCCCCACAGTATGCATCCATATTCTAGTATCGGCCTTACATATGTTGTATAAGCTCTTAATAGGTCGTTGGCGCCGAAGCCGAATCTTTTTAAGTTATACATTACATACATTTTTGCAGATGCCAATATTCGGTTCGGAGATATTTAAATTCAAAGGTGATAAGTGATGAGTAGCAAGAAGAGATAGAACAAGAAAGAGCTTTACAAACTACTTTTGTGCAATAAATTGTCTATTCTGCTTCATTTAAAATTATATCCATGGTTATTGTACTATATACAAAATTATCGAGTTTTCTCACTTTCAGATTCATACGCTTCCCTTAAGGGTCCAGTAACTTTAAATTTGGAAATCTCTGATGACTATCAATATACATGTAAAAATTGCTTTACAACTCTTGGAATTCTGTCTAAAGTTCTTACCCGATTTTCTTGTGTGGCACATTTTTGGAATCCTGAATATATTGTCAACCACCCCATTGTACAAAATACGATATTTAAATTTTCTAGCAGATTTTATCGTCTACAAAATTATAATCGCAATAAGATGTATTAATGAGTAAACATATCGTATATTTTGTACAATGAGGGGGTCTACAATATATCCAGGATTAATGTGCCACACAAGAAAATCGAGCAAGAACTTTAGACAGAATTCCAAGAGTTGTAAAACAATTTTTACATGTATTTTGATAGTCATCAGAGATTTCCAAATGTAAAGGAACTGGACTCTTAATCAACATTAATCAATTTTGATTTTCTGTTGATTTTCATAGTCAACATTATTGTACTTTGATTTTCTGTTGAATTTTATAGTCAACATTAATGTACTTTGATTTTATGTTGATTTTATAGTCAACACTAATGTACTTTGATTTTTGGTTGATTTTGATTGTCAACATTAATCAATTTTGATTTTCGGTTGATTTTGATTATCAACATTAATCAATTTTGATTTTCGATTGATTTTCGTGGTCAACAATCATCAATTTTGATTTTATGTTGATATTTGAAATTATATAGCTTCGTTTCCTTATAATATCAATGTCTGAATTTTTAATATGTCGTAGATACATATATAAAGACTCAAACATATTGGTCCAATCTGGAGATATTCGTTTTCGTGCGGAATTTGCAATTAATCGAAACTACAGAAAAAAGTTTAAAATATTCTTTCGGAGCCGAATGCTGTAGGTTATGGAGTATCTTTTTCCCTATTTAAACTTTCTTGTAGCTCTTTTGGTTTTTGAGTTGATTCTTTTGGCGCAAAAAAAGTTAAGAGGCAATATGATAGTCAGAATAATTTACCGGTTGCCAACATACGCTTCCCTTAAGAAAATCAACAGAAAATCAAAGCACATTAATGTTGACTATGAAAATCAACAGAAAATCAAAGCACATTAATGTTTACTATGAAAATCATCAGATATTCAACTTTGATTGATTGTGAGTATTAAAATCAACAGAAATTTAAATTCGGTTAATAATGACTATTAAAATTAAAAAGAAATCGCAAAATGGATATTTGACTATCAACTTGAATATAAATGCGAAATTGATTTATTTTCGTCCTATGATGTTTATTTTGCAGTTTTATTTACGTTATTATAAAATTTTAAATATGGTCGAAGCAGAGTTAAATATTTTATACTATCCCGCTAACAATTAATAGGAAACACAATTGAAATTTTTATGGCCCATTTTCTGCTTTGACTATCAAATAAAGACAAAGTGAGCGCGCGGTATCTCAGCAACTTATGAACCGATTTGAACCAAAATCAATAGGGTTCGTCACCAGTCCATAGGCATAGTTTATGCCAAGTTTGGTCAATATCCATCATTGCTTTCGAAAGTTATCGTGGGTACGGACGGACGGACGGACGGACGTACGGACGGACGTACGGACAGACTGTGCGGTTCTATAAGCTGCCTTATTCAGGCGAGCTAAAACTTGTGTTAAAAGCCCTAAAAAAATTTAACATACTATACATTGTATCTACGTCATGTCCTGCCACATAATTACCTCACGTCAGCAAAACAAAGTCCACCGAAAATCCTTGAGTTGTTGAACGGAGATCGACCTACATTCCATTTATATTATGTACATCGCAGATATTCGGTATGTGTTCACTATAATGTATTCCGGAAGTAGAAACGGCATCAGAACAATATAAACGAATTGTAGCAACTATTAAAACGCCCATGTCTTTGCAAATAATATAATTAAAACAGCAATATGCCACAAAATGTAAACCATAAATCATTCAGCCATAAGTTAAAATAATTTCCGCAAATCAATAAAAACAAATCTGAATGTTATTCAAAAAAAATTAATAGTAATTTACCAATAAAAAACTAATCGTAATTTACCAATTTTTCTATAGTATGGTTTCGAGCGTAAGTAATTAGTAAGACTCGTTTAAAAAGTTATAACACTGTCCTGCTGTATGTAAAGCTGACAAATCTCGATGTTATCTAAAATACAAATTAATCGTAATTTACCAATTTTTCTTTTCTCTCTTCAAATCTCGATTTAATTTCACTGAAAAGTAAATCAGCCATACTTACTAACAAATGTTACTGAAAAGTAAATCGGCCAAACCTACTAACAAATGTTACTGAAAAGTAAATCAGCCAAACCTACTAACAAATGTTACTGAAAAGTAAATCAGTCATACCTACTAACAAATGTTACTGAAAAGTAAATCAGCCAAACCTACTAACAAATGTTACTGAAAAGTAAATCAGCCAAACCTACAAACAAATGTTACTGAAAAGTAAATCAGCCAAGCCTATTAACAAATTTTACTGAAAAGTAAATCAGCCATACCTACTAACAAATGTTACCGAAAAGTAAATCAGCCATACCTACTAACAAATGTTACTGAAAAGTAAATCAGCCATACCTACTAACAAATGTTACCGAAAAGTAAATCAGCCATACCTACTAACAAATGTTACTGAAAAGTAAATCAGCCATATCTTCTAGCGAATTTTACTGAAAAGCAAACCATCCATATCTACTAGCGAATGTTACTGAAAAGCAAATCAGCTAGATGTACTAGCGAATGTTACTAAAACGTAAAAACGTAAAGTTATAATACTGTCCTGCTGTATGCATGTAAAGCTGTCAAATTTTGATGTTTGTCAATAAACAAACTAATCGTAATTCACCAACAAATCTCAATGCTATCCAAAATACAAATTAATCGTAATTTACCAATATCGTAATTTACCAATTTTTCTATAGTATGGTTTCGAGCGTAAGTAGTTAGTAAGACTCGTGTAAAGTTATAATACTGTCCTGCTGTATGTAAAGCTGACAAATCTCGATGTTAGTCAAAAAACAATCTAATCGAAATTTACCGACAAATCTCGATGTTATCCAAAATACAAATTATTCGTAATTTACCAATTTTTCTATAGTATGGTTTCGAGCGTATGTAGTTTTTAAGACTCGTGTAAATTTATAATACTGTCCTGCTGTATGTAAAGCTGACAAATCTCAATGTTATCCAAAACACAATTTAATCGTAATTTAAAATCTCGATTTTATTTATCAAGACAACCAACAGATCAATCCCCCTTGCGGGGCTGCTGTTCACGGGGCTTGGGTTACGCTCTGGGTGCATCACTCCTGCGTCATGTGGGGATAGGGGAGCCTCAGGGATGCCTGAGCTTCGTGGTGTGGCGGTTTCTTTGGGTTAGTAGTGTTATACTTTTAGATCTAAAAAATATTTTATGTAGCTATTAGTATTTCTTTCTTAAATGTCCATTCATATCCTTGTGCTAATTACTAAAAGTGTCTTATTTTTTCTGTAAATCTCTTTGGCTCCATGGGCAATAGCCCGAGAGGAGCGTCACCCCTAATAATAATAATAATAATAAATTCGTCTAACCGAATAAATATAACAAACACGTGACTGACGACTGCCTCAAGTAATTTTGATTTTTTCGTTATAAATGTTTTTACTGCCATCAGCCTTTGGAAATGAGTATAATTATTTAAATTTTTCAAAAATTTTAAAACACACTACATTGTTGTTCGTTTTAAAAAAGTAGAACTCTATTTTATCAAATTATTGGAAGTTGGCCAATTACACAATTCGTGATGTTTGTTTTGCTGTCTCTATGACATTGAAAATTCAAATTTAGTCGATATTCTCTCTCGCCTGTGCTTTTAGAATAACTACATAAGCCATACTCATCACATGCTATAGTCATAATTTTAACATTTATAACAGACAAAAGACAAAACACACCCTACGACTACGATCTTACACGTTTTGTGATAAAAGCTATTAAGTTACGTACAGTAATTAACAATTCCCATTTTTATTCGCATCTACAATATTCATTTTTGAACATAAAATATGTCTAAGAGAAAAGCCGTTGATTTGATATGTCTTTGCAAAAAGCCCTTTACTTCTACGACACCAACTATTGAATGCGAAGTTTGCAAAGAGTTATTTCACCTAAGTTGTGCGGATTTTGACGCGGATAATATTTCAGGCCTGTTCACTTGGAACTGCAGCGAATGTGTTGAAGCAAGAGCTATTAATCCTGACATCGTAAATGAAGGTGATTTTTTGTATGTGCTTTATAAAACAGAATGAAACGATATTACTATAGCTAGAACAATACATTACTATAGCTCTTGAATTAGTCACAAATTTCAAAAAGTTACCATTTCTTACGATTTCCTCAAAATTACTAACCAATAATTTATGATTCCAATAACTAATATCTCAACATCCTTAAAACACGTACTTATTTTTATAAGTAAATCAAGTTTGGGTAAATAAAATCGGAAAAATTTGACCGTTTCAAACTATGACAATACTTTATCTTTTTCAGTGCACATTGTAACGTTAATGTATACGCACTGTACTATGGGTGGGGGATATGCAGTCTTTTGAGTTATTTTAATTATAATTAAAATCGGTTGTTGAAGTTGAAACAACCGCATTCAATTTTGATGAAAATTGGTGGAATAGTCAACAATTTTTAATCATTTTCAGTGTTGCAATGCTACAGATTTAAAAAAAAATCTTAATGTCAAATCATTTTGATACCACTCCTTCTTTGTGTTTTGTAGTCTTTAATATAATAGCTTTCGTCTTTCGAATGTTGCTGCTACACTTGCTGCTACTATTTATATGGTTCTTTAGATACAAGGAGGCTTTAGATTTACGCACCCTGTACATACGACAAATAATTCAAAATCATGAAATGGGTGGAATATTTTTTATTTAACAGGAGTACTCAAACTACATGGCAGGGTTACACCGAAGGGGGGTTGGACTACTAAAGTTGTTGTTCAGGAAGACTTGGGATCTGCATTATCTATTCTAAATTGTATATCTACTAGAATTAACAAAGAAGCATACAGTTTATGGATAGGTGGACAAATTATAAAGTGCTTTTCGAACGAAATGCTCCGACCCCATTACTTGTTCTATCAAAGTTACGTGCAAGCATCAATGAAGCAACAAGGTTATAGGGTGGATATTTGTTTTAAAATGGATCCCTTGGTGTTAAAGTGGACGTACTGTGGATGTCCTGTAGGAATTGATGGGCAATGTAAGCATACTCTGGCCACCTTACTCTACATCAGACACCATATAGTACTAGAAAATGAAAAATTTCCGGATGCAGTGGTACCCACCGATCAACCTCAGATATGGCATATCAGGAAGCCTCTAAACCAGGAACCACTCCTTTTTAGTAGCACAACAATAAACCGAACTGAGCCTAAAGAAAAATATCGAGGACTTGGGGAAAGAATAACCGAGTTTTCCAATAATTTAAACCCCAGTAAATACGTAACCATAGATGTACTTAAGAAAATAGCCAACAATTTACAATCTGAAAATTTGAAAATAATAGAAACATGGGAATCAGCTGAATTTTTGCCAATTATACCAAAAGGTTTCAATTTCATCCTAAAATATGTTTATTGCATAATATATGGTAATTATATTTATCTTGTAATTCCTTTGTAATATTATTATACGATCTACAGAAGCTGTAGAAGTGAGTCTTGCAGAAGTTGTCTTCAATCAAATCGGAACACAGATTGCTGCATTTGACTACAAAGATGAGTACAAAACTGAAATGGAATAGTTTCCTCATATATTTCAAAATACCGTTTTTGTTACGTTTCAAGACGCCAAAGAAATTGAGAAACGAACACGAATGCAAAGCACGTCCAATTTATGGAGAAAACAAAGATTTTTTCGTATAACCGCTTCAAATTTTTATCGGTATTGCAAAGCCAAGGATCCTATATCGGTACACACCCAACTAGGGAAACCAATATATTCTAAAGCAACAAAACATGGAAAGATTTATGAAGAAAAAGCCATTAAATGTTTCATGGATAATAATACCGTCTTTTCTAAGGATTGTTGCCATTCTAATATTGGATTAGTTGTCAATTTCAACTTTCCTTTTTTTGGGGCCTCCCCTGACTATTGCATTTTAGATAACAATGAACTCTTCCTACTAGAAGTAAAATGCCCATATTCTTGTTATTATGTTTCCAAAATAAAAATCAAAGAAAAGTCAAAAGATCCAAATTTTTATTTGTATTATGATAACAATCACTTGGCAGTTAATCCTTTTCACCCAACTTATACGCAAATCCAAGCCCAGTTACACATCTGTAATATAAACAAAGCATATTTAATTGTATTTGTCCCACCGGATGAAATGGAGTATGTTTTAATAGAAAAGGAAAACATCGACAGCGACTTGAAAAAGTTGAGTGATATTTGGTTCACAAAGTTATTGCCACATTTCGCAGAAAGATATTTCCAGTAAAACAGAAATTGCGGCTTTTGTAGCATATAATATGTTTGAATAAATTTAATATTTTAATTCAAAGAATATCAAAATTGTAAAATATTTTTTACAAAATACTTTAAATGTTCGTGGACATGATCATCTGCATAAAACTACTAAATTACCAAAACACATGAATCATTCAAAAAACATATAAACCTACATTACTAAGGAAACTAATTTGAGTATCAATTGATGTTAACAAGCAGTGAATGTAGAAACGATAAATATATCTTCTTTTCAAAGTTTCTTAATTTTAAATTCGCAAAAGACGAAAAAATTTTATTATTAAAGAACTTTAGTTAACATCCTCATACATCCATCTTCCAAAACAGCAATACACAGATTCATTTTCGTATGTCAACTGATTTTCAATAGAAAACAAAAGGCATAAGGGAAATTGACACAATGGATACTTTTTCTAAATTCTGCACTACGATAACCAAATTTTAATAAATATGTAAAGGACCCCTTGGGTCAAAAGTATTCACCTGGGCCCCTTAGCAATGTAAATTTCAAATACAAAAATTTAGCTAGTTAGCCGTGGAAGATTGGGCCCCTCTCTTTCAAAAAAAAATGAAGTGACTCATAAATATTGATATGGTGACAGTATACATTTATTTAATTTCGAGTTGATGACTAGAATTTTTTTTGTTTTACATTATACTACATTCGGAAGTACGAAGTAGGATGGAAGGCCTTACATTCAAGTAAGTAGGGACTAGTACGGTATGAGTTGAGGTATTATGAAATGCAGTTTGGTATAAAATAAACCCAAATGTTCCACTCTACAGTCAACAGTCAAATACTGCAAATATTTATCATACTTAACTATATTATGCTTAAAGATATCAATTATTTATTTCAAAATCAAAGTAAAAGTCAATACATTAAAACCTACGGCAAGCCGTAACAGAAGCTCGCCTGAGTGAAGGGGACCGTGTACACAGTTTTAAGTGTGGGACATACGCGTACCTATGACACAACAGGGCGTTTTTTGACTATCAAATTCAATGTAATTTTACTTTTTAGCAAAGTCCCTAAGGATCTGAACTTACTGGACCTACAAAGAAGTGTAAATACCCAAAAAATTCACAGTAACTTTTTAAAGAGAAGTCCTGTCGAAAATTTGACATTTTCCATCTTTGTATTGAAAATATCGCGGTTTCAAAGTTAAAAACACTAAAATATGAGTTTTTTGCAATTTTGAAACCGCGATATTTTCAATACAAAGATGGAAAATGTCAAATTTTCGACAGGACTTCTCTTTAGAAAGTTCCTGTGAATTTTTTGGATATTTACACTTCTTCGTAGGTCCAGTAAGTTCAGATCCTTAGGGACTTTGCTAAAAATGTCATACAATTTTTTCACTTGTATCTTTTTGTCCATGATGTACATGGTAATCAAGGGGTTTAGTGATACGTATCCATAGAGATTTTCTAATTTGCGAATCTATATACTTTTGGATTGATTTGGTTCAGTTTGTATAGTGGTGCACCTTAATAGAATAATAGAAACAGGTTTATTTTCATATTTATTGGATAATATTGAGTATCAAAGTGAAAATGTATAAATGTTGACCATCAAAGTCAATAGAAAATCAAAGCAGATTAACGTTGACTATGAAAATCAACAGAAACTCAAAATAGATTAATCCTGACAATGAAAATCAACAGAAGATCAAAATAGATTAATCCTGACAATGAAAATCAACAGAAGATCAAAATGGATTAATGTTGATTATGAAAATCAACAAAAAATCAAAATTGATTAATGTTGACTATGAAAAGCAACAGAAAATCAAAATTTATTAATGTTGACTATGAAAAGCAACAGAAAATCAAAATTTAATCATGTTGATTATGAAAAGCAACAGAAAATCAATATTTATTACTGCTGAGTATGAAAATCAACAGAAAATCAAAATTGATTAATGTTGGCTATCATAATGGAAAGCAATTCGAAAAATATAAATTTAACTATCTATTTGCATATAAATGCGAAATAGATTTATTTTCGTCCTATAATAGGTATTTTCCAGTTTTATTTACTTTATTATAAAATCTTAAATTTGGTCGAAGCGGCATTTAATATTTTGTACTATCCCGCTAACAATCCATAGGAAGCACATTTGAACTTTTAATGTCCATTTAATGTCCCGTTTTCATTTTGACTATCAAATTGAAGACAAAGTGAGCGCGCGGCATCTCAGCAACCTATGGACCAATGTGGCCCATTTTCAATAGGCTTTGTCACAGGTCCATAGGCAATGTTTTTGACAAGTTTAGTTGAAATCCATCAATGTCTTCAAAAGTTATTGTGTAAACGGACGCACGGACGGACGCACGGACGGACGGACTGTGCGATTCTATAAGCTGCCTATTCAGGGGAGCTAATGACATCAGTTCCAAAGAAAACTATGCGCCGAACCAATGAGCTAGTGTAAATGAGTTTGAAAAATAGAAATGAAAAGGCTTAAAACTAAACTTTCGCAGAGTGACCACCAGTGGCAGCCAGTGAAGCACATTCTTCAGTTGTGATGTCATACACAGAGTTAGAGCAGACACAATTGTAGAAATTCAAAAAATGTCCCACATGGAAGTCGTTTTATATTTAATATTTTGATTTCAGTAAACTGTGTTACATTTGCTATTAGGATCAACCACAATCGAGGCATAACCATTCCAAAAATACCATACGGTTAAAATAGTCACTCCTAGTCAAAAAACTCCCTTGCACTCACTCTAGGTCCAAAAACTCACCTGCACATACTCACACTCAATCTAGGTCCAAATACTCATTTGCACATACACTCACTCTAGGTCCGAAAACTCATTTGCACATACTCACACTCACTCTAGGTCCGAAAACTCATTTGCAAATACTCACACTCACTCTGGGTCCAAAAACTCATTTGCACATACTCACACTCACTCTGGGTCCAAAAACTCATTTGCACATACTCACACTCACTCTGGGTCCAAAAACTCATTTGCACATACTCTCACTCTAGGTCCAAAAACTCATTTGCACATACTCACACTCACTCTAGGTCCAAAAACTCACCTGCACATACTCACACTCAATCTAGGTCCAAAAACTCATTTGCACATACTCACACTCACTCTAGGTCCGAAAACTCATTTGCACATACTCACACTCACTCTAGGTCCAAAAACTCACCTGCACATACTCACACTCAATCTAGGTCCAAAAACTCATTTGCACATACTTACACTCACTTTAGGTCCGAAAACTCATTTGCACATACTCACACTCACTCTGGGTCCAAAAACTCTAGAGTTGGCTTCTTCACTTTCTGACGATTCACTTATTGAATCTTCATATAGAGTTGACGCTTGTGAATCAACGTGAACGTTTCCATTAGGATATATAGTTATGCCATAATCGTCGTTTCTTTGCGGAGCTAAAGAATCCTCGATGCAATCCAAAGATTGAGGGTTAGGTAGCATAGGAAGATTGTGACTCTTTATTAGATCATAATTTCCATGCTTGACATTAACATGACAGTTTGCACACACTATATCGGTAGAATCAAAGATTTTCCCAGCATATTGACAGTACGCAAAAGCAAAGACTTCAAATGATCCTATCCCCATTCTTCTTGCGCTCCGCTTGTTTACAATGCGGATATGACATATATTACAATAGAGATTCGACCGAATAACTGTTAGAAATAGTTAAAAGTATATTATAGTTAATTGATAATTAAGTTAAGTTAGTTTTTGAAGAAATAAGCTAATATTTTAATAGTCATACCCAAAGGAGCCATTTCTACTGTTTGCAAGTTAATCAATTCACAAGTTGGTTTTCAGTATGATTAATACTGTTAAATGCAATCTGGAGATGTTTAGGAATTCTTGCAATCGAAATTATTTCGTCTTGCTTTCTTACACAACCTAAAATATGTATGCAAAAATACGTCTATGGAAACAAGCAAAGAATAAGACATGACATGATGGCCATGTCATGTATCTTGCATAAAGCAATACGCCCCTACATAGAGCTAGACTATAAGGATAAGCACCTACATACTTAGTCGATTTTGCAATAAAAATAATGTAAATTGATCTAAAGAGAGCCCGCACGTAATTTTTGGCTGATGTATAGTGTATTTTATGCGAACACAGTTTTATACGATTTTGAAATAAATAAAATGATATTTCAATGTTATTCTTATGGGAAAAGGTGTATACTTTCAACGCAATTTTTTCGGTAATTAAGCTGAGCCCGCATGTAATACTCCTGTTATGGGTAAATAAGACTATGGACTTTTAGTGGTAAAAGTTTCATTGTCTACATTTCATGCGAACTGGGTATAACGGGTAGCCTACCACAAATAGTATTTCCCAAGGCATCCTTTACAGTGTGGATAGTGAAGGGTGCAAATGCATTTTTAAATCACTGTATCCTTTGTATTATTATCGATGTTTTAATATCAGCTTTGGTTGCTTGGTCTTCTTTTATTATAATAAAGTAATATTTTATACTCCTGTTAACTTACTGAAAAAAATATTTGTGACATATTTGTCTAAATCATTGGGATACGTTTGGGTTACGTTTGGGGTACGCTTGAAAGTCGTCTAAGTCATTGGGGTACGTTTGGGGTACGTTTGGGGTACGTTTGGGATACGTTTGAAACTCGTCTAAATCATTGGGGTACGTTTGGGGTACGCTTGAAATTCGTCTAAGTCATTGGGGTACGTTTGGGGTATGGTAATTTTTTTGAAAAATCTGAATAATTTGTTCATAATTTCGATACTAAGGACACCAATGGTGAGTTTTAGCCTTGGTTTAGAAAGGGCTCGTGTTTGTGAAGGATGGAGTAGTAGTCGGATGCCTCTGCGTAGACTTTTCTGAAACGTACCCCAAAGTAAATGCATTGGGGTACATAATTAAAAACCTTAATTGTTATAACATTCCCTGGACAATGTTTATAGTGTTAACCCTAGTGTATGAAGTGGTGGGAGAGGGTAGTATAATCCCCGCCACATCACTAGTTGCTAAATGTTTAGGGACGACTCGGAGATATGCTATATTACATCTTGCAATTTTGTGTGTACGGTAATATGTGGATGGGGTGTTGAGTATTGCTATATTCAAAGAGTAACTGGTTGGACGATGGCCTAAGTCGTAGACCTAAGGTTGTGATCCCACGTGAACTCATGTAAAACAGTAACCACTTCCAATGAAATTTGCGTAGTTGTACAAATTTTTCTGTGAAGCGTATTATGATATTTTCGTTTTCTGGAGAGCTATTATAAATAATGTTTTACCCTAGTTATAAGTATTATTGGCATTTAAATAATTGGAAATGTAAAATGAAATGATTGTAAATGTTGCAGAAACAATCAATAAATACACTACTACTACTACTAGACAGTTGAGTTGACTGTTGACTTCTCTGGTGATGATGAATGACGTCAAAACGGACGTGGCTCCAAAAAATCACTTCTTCCACTTCCTTCCAAATTAGTTGTCACCCTCCAACCAGTAGAACGTCTTCACACAATCTTGTAGTAACAAGATCACGTCGGGGTCACCATGTAGAATTCGCCGAGGGAAATTATCTACCCGATAAAATGTCGACAAGGTTTGCGATTTGTAGTTAGAATTTAAAATAATAGCTGGAATGGCGAGTGAATAAGTGTATCACACACAAAGGCTGATTAGTTAGCTTTAAAATAATATTTAATTTAACAAAAAAATGAATATTAATCAAAATTGCAACAGCACCAAAATTCGTGACTCCTCACTCTTACAATTCTCTATGGATACTTACTTTATTGACATACTGTAGTGTAATTCTAATGTTTAGGCAAGTTTTAGGGTTGTTGCAAGGAAATTAACTGTAAACGCACGGCGAGATTTTTTTGAAGAAAATTTTAAAATTACGAGCTTTAATTAATACTCTGCATCTAAACTATAATATCTTGTTTTCGAGTTTTTCTGGCCTTCTTCCTTATATTTCTCCAGGTTTCTAACCTGTAATTTTATATGCAGTAGAAACCCTATGCTCGCATTCTTATACGAAGTTAATCCATATGTTGACACTTCCGGAAGTAGTAAATCCATGTTGACACTTCCAGAAGTGGTAAAAATAAATGTTTTTACTTCTAAAAGCAGTAGAAACCCTATGTTATGTTAATTGGGAAGTGGTGGTGAGATATAGACTACATGTTGATGAAACTATTTTATTGTTTTTGAAGTGGCGGGCCTTTCTTCAAATTTTGATTCCTTAGAAAATAAAAAACTACTATCAAAAATGATAAACGAGACTGCTCCAATGTTTAAATATTTTGAAAAAAAGTGCAGGATCTTTTGTTGTAAATGTGTATCATATCTAAAGTCATTTCTCATATCCACCTCGCAGAATCCTGAAAAATGTGTAAAGCCTCGGTGAAAGAAAGATAGAAGAAGAAAGAAAGATGCAGTTAGATTGATGGAAATCAAAATGGAAATGGTTCGAGTACTCAGAATGGCTGTAAAATCTAGACTAGGGATTTTTATTTAGAATAGAGAACCAAATATAGCCATATCATAATTAATTAAAATGTACAAAAACTTACAAACTAAAAGGAAGGATAGGTGGCCTGGTTTACGGAACCGATAACAAACTCCGGAAGCATTTTTCTGCGGACCGTATGGTTAAGACAGGGCTGAAGGAGTTACCGAGTCTTGAAAATCTGGAACCAAGGGTTTTCATACAACAGATGTTTTTGTGCCCCTTTTAAAATGGTCTTGAGCCCTTTAAGAGTACTAGGAGGGTTGAATTTCCGATATTGAGGCCGTAAACCATGAATAGCTTTACGTAGTACCGCCGCATCCAAGTCTTCCAACTCATAACGAGGAAAAAGTTTTTCAATCTCAGTATGCATCCGCCAGAAAAATTTCAAATAGGATTCAGTTGGTAGTTGTTCCCAAATTCCAGCCATTTTTGTCTGTCATAGCATGAAAAAGAAAAAGGAATGGAAGCACAGAAATAAGAGAATGAACTTGTTACAATCTATTAAATAATTATATGTTTACATCCAATTTGCAATGTTCTTAGATATCTATATAACAAGCCAACGAAAAATTAACAAGAAAATGGTAAATATTTATACATAAACCAAGCCCCCACAATTATGAGTTCAAAAGAACTTTGATATTATTTGGAAACCAAAATTACATGCATAGATATTTACAGAAAAGAGAAATTATCAAAACTACAACTGTAAGGTTACAAAGCTTAACGTCACTTTTTGTTACGTAAATTGTAATTTTGACTTCCACTGTTCATAACGGAGGATGAATCAGCAGGATTAGAACTGATCATGACGGAGGATGAATCAGTTGCATCGGAGATAGGTATAATAAACCATAGTAACTGGTGTAAAAAAGTAACGGAGCAAGGACAGGAATTATACTGATTAGTATACAATTATTCCCTGTCTGAATATTCAAAAAAGCTAAAGTACTGTACAAACATAACATACAGAGACTGGTAACTGGACCATAGGGCTTATGCATAGCACTGTCCAAACATAGAAAGCCAGTAAAATACAATCCCAAGTCCACAGTATATGATTTTCGAATCAATCTATTCTCGTTATCTGTGCACCATTAAATGTTACGTGGAAGTCAATGTCTTGTACAAAACTCCCACTCATTGACCGTTATACAATTCTTCGAAATTCACGCACTGCATATAAACGACGACAGAATGGTTTATCTGTGTACTACTGTAGGCCACGCTGAAGTAATGTTTATTGATATCAGTAGATCAAACAGCAATATTCGGAAAGAAAGTACAGTCGTTAATATATTAATTGTAATAGTGTAATTAGTATTTACTATCCACCGGTGGTACTCAAACATTATGTACAAAATCCTCTAAAACTCATTCACCGTATATGATCTTCGAATCAATCCATTGCATTGTCGGGTTTTCTGTTTACTATTAAATGCCACGTGGAAGTCATTGTCTTGATTAAAACTCCAATTCATTAACCGTTATAAAAGACTTATTTTTAATTAACCAGTAGTTCAAATGAATGAGCCTTTAAATTAAAATGTAGAATACTGCAGAAAAATGATACTTTAAATTTAATGAAATTTTCTTTAAACAAAGGAGCTTATCCTTAAATACGTAAAGGAACTTTTCTTTACGCATAAATGAATGGGCCTTTACGCATAAAACAATTAGCCATTAGTATTTGTTTTTATTGAATACGGTATATATTGTGTATGTTGAAATGTATTGGTAGACAATATGTGACCATCCGTACGAATTTAAACCATTGGCTAAATTTTTTTTAAATGAGTTAGCCTTATCAAAAAAAGCCTGAAACATTCTCTACCTTAAAAAAATCGAATTTTTTATGTCATTCCTTCTTTTTTTGATAAGCATATCAAATAAAAGCATTCCAGATAGATAGTCAGTATTACTAAACCACTTCAATGACAAGAACCACCGGAATTCCACAAAAACGACACCTGGTCATATTACACACTAGGCAGACAAAAACTTTAAAAATGTCAGAATTAAAAATTGGAACTCATACCTTCTGGGTAAAAGAATATGGTGAATCCAAATATGGACACCGCTATATAGTGAAACTAATACCCCACTATATAGGGGGTTTACTCCCAAATTGGGGAAATGTAAATATTGGATTTAAAAGTTGAAATTCATCCCTGCGGGGTAACAGAATATGGTGAATCCAAATATGGACACCGCTATATAGTGACACAAAATTCTTTAACTTGATGCAGGTAACTTATGTTGTCGTTGGTCTTTCTCCTGTAGTACTACAGAAAATTGGTCAATTTTGACTTTTCGGGAGTAGGACATTTCTTTGGGCACAAGCAGCTATTATTTGGTTAGGCTTGTTCACTCCTACACTCAGTAGTTCCGTTACAACTTTTTTGGTTTGTGGATCTAAACCATGCATGTCATCTGTATGACTATGTTCCTTATCTTTCACCCACAAATGAACAGCTTTAACAAAATGTAGTTTGGCAATTGCGGGACACTTTTTACCACCACTTCTACAATAATAATATTTAACTGTACCCGATTTATTGCAGTTACGATAATTAAATATCCACATTCCTTTTATAAAGTTTTCAACTTCGGTTTTATCTGTAAAATGTCTTTTATATTCCCAATCCGAACTTTTTTTAGTAGCCATTGCTTCGTGTTTGAAAGTAGGATTGTTACTACTGCAAGGAAAGTAGAACTGACCTGGCTGTGCTAGACTCCAGCCCACTGATTACCGTATTTACATGTTCCTTCACCAATCATAAGTTAATGTGTTCTACCTTATCATCTATGTAAATTTAAAGGTGGATATCTTTCCTCAGTACTAGCTCATTACTCATTACATTATTGCTTGAGGAACACTCATTTATTTCTTAAAGACGAGTCATTAAATTTACCATAATTAATAAAATTAAAGGCATGGAGTTTTTGTTTTAAAGGCTCATTAATTGCTAGCCGTTATAAAATTCCTTAAAAATACGCTCACGTTCGTCAGTTATTAAAGGTCAAAGTTCATGTAAACATCATTCTGCGCCACCCTGTATATGAACGACGACAGAATCCTTTATCGTTTATATGTATACTGCTGTCGGTAACGCGGGATTAATGCTTATTGGTGTTGGCAGACCAAACTGCAATATCCAAAAAGAAAGTATTCTTATTAGTATAAAAATTATCAATTGTAATAGTACATTCAGTATTTACTGTCCACATGTACTCGAAAATTATGTACAATTCCATTAATATTTACTCACCGTATATGATCTTCGATTCAATTCATTGTCGGTTTTCTGTGAACTATTATTGAATGCCACGTAGAAGTCAATGTCTTGATCAAAACTCCAATTCATTGACCGTTGTACAATTCCTTGAAAATACGTTCACTGTATATGAACGACGACATGATCCTTTATCAATTAACTATATACTGCTGTCGGCAACGAGGGATTAATGCTTATTGGTGTTGGTAGACCAAACTGCAATATCCAGAAAGAAAGTATTCATATTAGTAATAAAAATATCAATTGTAATAGTACATTCAGTATTTACTGTCCACATGTACTCAAATATTATGTACAATTCCTTTAATATTTTCTCACCGTATATGATCTTCTAATCAATCCATTGTCGGTTTTAGACCAAACTGCAATATCCAGAAAGAAAGTATTCATATTAGTAATAAAAATATCAATTGTGATAGTACATTCAGTATTTATTGTCCACATGTACTCAAAAATTATGTACAATTCCTTCAATATTTTCTCACCGTATATGATCTTCTAATCAATCTATTGTCGGTTTTTCTGTGTACTATTGAATGCCTCTTAGAAGTTAATGTCTTGATCAAAACTCCAATTAATTGACCGTTATACAATTCCTTCAAAATTCGCCCACTGTATATGAACGTCACCAGAATTCTTTATCAATTATCTGTGTATTGCTGTTGGCAACGCGGAAGTAATGCTTATTGATATCAGCAGAACAAACTACAATGTTCAGAAATAAAGTATTTATTATAGTCGTCAAAATATCAATTGTGATAATGCATTCAGTATTTACTGTCCACTTGTATTCAAACATTATGTACAATTCCTTCAATATTCACTCACCGTGTAGGATCTTCAACCCAGTCTATTTTCGGTTATTTGCACACTGTTGCAGGCGGTGTAAAAGTATTTTAAAAATCAAAAAGTCAAAAGAACCTTTTTCCTTTGACACGATTCGATTCAAAAGTTGATACTACTGATTAACCAACTCCTCAGTGTGATTTAAAAATAATTTAAAAACCAAAATGTCAAAATATCAATTGTCCTTTGACCCAAATCTTCAACACTCACTCAAATTTCCAAAAAGTTGATGCTACTAAAAGAACCAACGTTTCTCCTGAGGAAATCTCCCGCACTTCAATGCAAAGAGCCGACTTGTCTGTGTATTGACCCCTCTCTAGAAATCCACAGTGCTGTGCTTGTTTGTGTATATCCCTCACTCCCAGACTCCCAGCCTAGCTCTACTGTGCTTGTGTGCATTATCTTTACTCCATTCACTCATGCATTACCCTCGCTCCACAGTGCAGTACAGTGCTTGTTTGTGTGTATTGCAATGTTCATGAGAATTCCGTATGCGCGAACAGACAGACACACAGACAGACAGACAGATTGGGCATGGCTATAAAGTAACTCCGTTACTTAATAATAGGTAGCTTTGATACCACATCAGGCCGATCATGATACAACTTTTTTACGTTATGAATACCAATTGATGCATCATTCGTTATATTAGCTAATTCATAAGTTAGACTTGAACAAACTTTAAAAATTTAATAAGGCCTTTCCCACCGGTAAGCAAGCTTTTTCATAAATTTCTTAAGCTTATTCGACAAGAAGTGCGTCTTTAGCAGAACAAAATCGCCTATTTGAAAAAAGACAGGCTTGTGCCTTTTATTATAGTATTTTGCTTGCGTTTCCTGTGCCTGGTCCATATTATTACGCACAAGGGTATAAATTAATTGTAATCAGTCAATTAATTCTGACTTCTACGCAATACGGGATTGAGTCTGTTCGCTAGTACTATCATCAAGGCCACGATCAATGGGAATTCTGATCTCACGACCAAAGTTCAACATAAATGGACTATAACCAGTTGTGTCGCTTATAGCTGTACGCAATGCCAAGGCTGTCTCCGGAAGGAATTCGTCCCAGGAAGAATGTTTTTCAGCTACATATGAAGATAAAATGGCACGAATGTTCTTATTCACTCTTCCAACAATGTTAGATTGTGGATATTAGGTTGTAGTATACCTACGCTTAATATTCCATTGCTGACAGAGCTGATCCATTAATGCAGATTTAAAGTTAGTACCATTATCTGTTAATAAAAAGGCTGGTGAACCGAATCGACAAAAAACTTCTTTTTCCAGAACTTGGGCAATGCGTTCAGCTTTACCATCTCGCAAGGGAAAGAGGTCGCACCATTTGGTATAATGGTCTACGTCTACCAAAAGTTGAGTATTTCTAGAACGGGTCCTGGGAAATGGGCCCATCATGTCTAAACATAATAAACCGTTGCAAAACGGGGTATAACAGCAGAGGAGTTTCGCTTTCCAAAGTATCACCAATTGATATTTATTTGAGTAGTTTAGGTATAACCGTTCCAAAGTTATTGCCAATTGAAATTTTCAATCCTTTCCCCCAATCAGGGGATGTGACCGATCCTGCTCATATGCAAACTCAGACCTACATATTACCTCAATATTGTGCTCTGAAAATTTGAGTAGTTTAGGTATAACCGTTCCAAAGTTATCGCCAATTAAAATTTTCAACCCTTTCCCCCAATCAGGGGATGTGACCGATCCTGCTCATATACAAACTCAGACCTACAATTTACCTCAATATTGTGCTCTGAAAATTTGAGCAGTTTAGGTATAACCGTTCCAAAGTTATCGCCAATTGGAATTTTCAACCCTTTCCCCCAATCAGGGGATGTGACCGATCCTGCTCATATTCGAACTCAGACCTACATTTTACCTTAATGATGTATCCTGAAAATTTGAATTGCCTAACTTAAACCGTTCGAAAGTTATTGCGGATAAGGACGGACGGACGGACAGACAGACAGACAGACAGACAGAAAGTGTAAACGCATACATAGGAGCAGGGAACTAAAAAGGTACTCCTTTTTTACAAAAAAGGTAAAAAGTACTACTTTTTCTAAAAAAGCAGTCCTTTACCTTTTTACCTTTTTTACCTTATGTACATGTAAAGTGGAAGTAAATGGGGCACGCTGCTACATCATAAAAGGTAAAAAGGCAAAAAGGACTACTGCTTTTTTAAAACCTTACTCCTACCTTTTTTATAAAAAAGGCAAAAAAGGTAAAAGGCAAAAAAGGTCCTTTTTTGTTCCCTGCATATGAGTAAGCTCCTCTGAATAAATCCAGGGGACCATGGGGTTGCACACTCTGAAGTTCACCTGAGGGTTTTGTAGACGGACAGTTGACACGTATGGCACGATTTAATGTACGTTTGTATATCCTCATGCATACGGAACCAAAAGACGCATCAACGTTTTTCGATATCCCATGTGGCCACTAGTTGGGTGGTCATGGAAAAATCTCAGAATACTTTTACGCAGTGAGAAAGGGATAAATGGAACTTTTCCACCGTATTTACCACATTTAAAAATTGTTCCATTAACAAGTTGGAAGTCTGGTGGCAAATCAGTTAATAAGGCTTGAGATTCTAAATCATTAATTTGCTCTCGTTTCTCGTTTTCCAGGGTAATATCTGTAGTTAACGCAAACAGGAATGAGGCTGTAGAATAATTAATTGGAGGATACATTTCATCACGTTATTCTTCTTCCTTCGGTTCACCTGTGGGAAAACGTGAAAGTGCGTCACTATAACTACATTTAATCTGCCCTTTTGATATGTGTGATGTTCTTTTGGAAGTCTTGGATTTTGAGTGCCCATCGCATCAGCTTGGAGTTGACTTCCTTCATTGAATCTAACCATAATAAGGATTTATGATCAGTTTGCAAGGCAAACGATTGACCATCACGATAATGATAGAACTTTTTGAAGCTCCATATTATGGCTAGGCATTCGCGCTCACAAGCGTGATACGATTTTTCCGTTTTTGTCAATGCGCGACTTGCAAATGCTATTGGTCTTTCATATCCATTGGAAGAAACTTGCGCTAAAACAGCGCCTAGACCAATATCAGATGCATCAGTGCGCAAGATAAATGGGCGTTTGAAATCTGGCAGTGCAAGAGTAACAGTATTACAAATCATTTATCATTTATCATATATATATATCTATATCAAATCAAGTTTTTCAGTTGTTCGTTTCCCCATATAAACTTATATATATTTTTCTTTAACAAGGAATTTAAAGGCGCAGCAATATCCGAGAAATGATCAATAAAATGTCGATACCAACTGCATAGACCAAGGAATGATTTAATATCTTTCTGACTTTTAGGACAGGGGTAATCTGCAATTGGTGCGACCTTTTCAGGATTTGTTTTTACTCCTTCAGGTGAAATTACCCGGATTATTCAGGTCACTGAATTCTCTACTTCCCCAGAGAGTTTTCCGATGCAGATGCCGCAGGTTTGACTGAAGTCTTCTCACTTTCAACCCGTTTTTAAAACGACACACTTCTTCAGTGTGGCCAAATTTACCACAAGGTTTAAATCCACATCTTTCTTTGGATTTACTTTTCTGAGTTTGAATTTGAGAAGACTCCACGCCACTGCTACTTGAAGAAACTGAGGTTTTATCCGACGGAGAATTTATTTCTCCACTCTGACTTTTTTCGGATGACTCCGGTTTAGAACTTTGAGAATTTCTTTTTAAAAGGTTGAGGAGGGGAAGGTTTTACCAGCGGATCCGTAGATCGAGCCCGAAACAATTGCTTTTTTTGGATTTTACGTACCTTATTCAGATCGTAAATTATTTCTCTGGCTTTGATAATCACAAATGATAGTCTCGTGTACGTAAGATATTAGAGATTTCAGGCAAACAAGAATTTATAATTCTTTCAACAATTGTATCAATATCAACGTCAATATTTATTTTCTTATACGTATAATTGATTTTCCATGCATACGCTTCGAATGGATCATCAACATATTGCGACATAGAGAATATATTTTGCAATAACATATCCCCAGTTTGCCCTGTTTTATTATACTCTATGAAAGCTGTTTTAAACTATTTCCAAGACTTGCAACGTGACTGTTGCTCTCGCCACCAATGAGCCGTGTCCGAATCTTTTGGAAACAGGCGAGAAATAAAGTACATCCAGCTGTTTTTTGGTGCTCCCTTCCAAGAAAGAAATTCCTCAATTTCTAACAGAAAACCTGATGGAGTCATGTAATTTGAGTCAAAGGTAGGAATGGAAAATGAAGCAGAAGAGTCAACAATGACAGAAGTGTTTTTCGGAAGCTGATCGGGAATTTTATCTCTTATTTTGACTACGTTCTCATCTAATTTTTCAAAACCGCATTGTAATACACTTAATTTAGTTCGTACCGTATCCATTTCTTTTCCCCATTTTTTCATAAATTCAGTTTCCGTATCCTCAACATCCTCTTCGTCATTTTCTTCCTCCTCCTCCTCCTCATTTTCCTCAGTTTCATCAGGCTTACTTTTGCCTTTCCCTTTACCTCCCATTTTTGGGAAAAAGTAAAGAGCTTACGCTGTTTTTACTCGCGCATACCCCAAATAATACGACCTTTTACCAAAAATTTACTATGTAAATTATCTACCCTATTTACCTTAGAACTGAAAAAATTTGCTTACTTGGCGCAGGGATCAAATATACAAGAGGTCAAAAAATTATTCTAATACCAATATTTTTTTATACCCCAGACTTCTATTTTCTATATAAAAATTTTGTCATAAATTCTTACCGTGAGTACTGGTCAGTTTAGTTGGGCGCCATGTAAAGCCTCGGTGGTTTATGCCAGACTTAAAGAAAGAAAGATAGAATAAGACAGAAAGATGCAGTTAGATTGATGTACATCAAAACAGGTTCGAGTACTCAGAATGGCTGTAAAAATCTAAACTAGGGATTTTTAATTAGAATAGAGAACCAATCATAGCCAAATCAGGGAGGGCAGAGTGGTCCGCTAGGAGACGGTTGTACATCTATACTTGCTCCGCACATTTTGCCGTTTTTTATTAGTAAATACTGATCATTTTGTGTTGAAATTTATTGCACCTAGTTCCCTAAATAACCTTTCTCTGTTTTGTGAAATTATACCGTTAGAAAAGTTTTCCAAAATCCTATAAAATCGAGGATAATCGTCGAATTTTCCAAGTACTCCAAGCAACTATGGACTGGGAGGCGAACTCTACGGAAATCCCACCTGCTCCTTCATCACCACACACTTCTTCAGCAGGAATACTCGAAAAATTCAAGAAAATTCCAATACAAAGTTCCAGCGAAGACTGGGTAGATGACTCAGCATTAAATGGGAAAAGACCTCGTCTCGCCTGTGAAAACATAGCCGCTATGGATGTGGAACTGCTAAGTCAGAGCTTCAAGTTATCTGAATTCAAGGAGGATGATTAATCACAGCTGACGGTGGGAGCATTTAAACTAGGGCTTAATGCACTAATACAACCAATAAATGAAATGCGAAATCATGTTGCCACTATTGCAAAATCTGTTGCGGAATTTAATAAAAGAACCGATGAGCTTGAACTGCATATGGAACACCTACAAAAACAAGTAACAGAGCACAATGACGAGCTGAAGCAATTACGAAACCAAAATAATTCAATACAAGCTTTCATGAAAAGATTAATAATAACTGGACTACAGCTGAATGGCAGCAGATTTAGGAGCCACAAAGATATCGTGCAAAATTTTTTATCAGACATTCTGAAAGTTAATGTCGAGCTTGAGAAGGCTTTTCCCATCCAGGATACAAAAAATGGATGATGGAAACATGGAAAAATGCACCGAGAATACTTTTCTCAGTTGAAAACATCGCCGAAAAACAACTAATTTTCCAAAATGCAAAAAAGTTGAAGGCGTTTAACGAGAAGAGGCAGACGACTAACAAAGTGTTTATCTCAGAGGACATGACCAAGGAGGAAATAAGAAAAAAACAGATTCTCTTAAATGAGTTATTGAACGCCAAAAAAACTGGAAAAAAAGCAAATCTCAGTGGAAAGAAACTGTTCATCGATGATCAGCTGTTCATCTTGGACAGGAACGAGCCCGTAATTCCAGTGGCGCAACAAACAACAAAACAGGATAAAAACTGTAAAAATCAATGATATGAGTAGGAGTCCTTTTCGAATCCTATTTCCCCTACACATAATCCCATTTACTCCTCTCCCCTTAATGATCAATACAAATACGAAAATAGTATAATTTTATGGAATTGTAACGGAATCTCTAAATTTAATAATCTTGATGAATCAGAAAAAGGCCTTCTGGCTGATAATTCAATAATTGGCTTGACAGAAACATATCCAGGGCAGCTCACTCTTCCCTCCCACTTCAAAAACTTTGAATTCAGATCGAGCCCTGCCATTAAAGATAAACAAATAGGTAGAGCAAGTGGTGGATTGGCTATTTTGGTAGGTGTAAGTATTTACGACATTGTATCAACACTAAATATATCTGAGTTATGGTTAATTATATTAATTAAGGAAAGGTATACAAAAACTGAATATATAATTTCATTATTATATTTAAACCAAAAGGTTAACATTGAAATTGCTATGGGATTGTATGAGGAAGTAATTAATGAGATAAGAAGTATGTACTATAATGCGAATCTAATCCTAATAGGCGATTTTAACGCCAGAATAGGTAACGGTGGCATCTTTGAATGTGATCCTTATAATAACGATTTGTGTTATGTGAGTAGGAACTCTAGAGATACGAAATTGGACTCCAGGGGTAAAATATTAGTTGAATTTCTTGACAACCTGAACCTGATAATTGTGAACAGAAGATTTGAACCAGATTACCCAGGGGACTTCACATACTTGAATACAAACGGGAAAAGTGTTATTGATCTTGTTTGCGTAAGTTTTACTCTTTTGGAAAATGTAATTGACTTTAGAGTGGTACATGATATTGGTCTATCTGATCATTGCATGTGCCAAACTAAATTCAAATCCATTGTACCCATTAAAAGGGATAAAATTTTAGATTGTACTCCTAGAAAAGTTTGGGATGATAATTATTATACACAGTATAGAGACTATTTATCTACTAATATTCAACCTTTGTCTGACGAACTCAGGGATGACGTAAATTGTACTTACAATCACATTGTAAGTGCCATTACAGATGCAGCAGAATATTGTAAAATGTCTCGCGTTCGCCATGGGTACAATATGTCTAATCAGGCTAACAAATGGTATGACAGGGAGTGTAAACGTAAGAAAAAAGAATCAATAACATAAAATATGAATTATACACGTATGCATTATGTACAGTGTGTAGAAACGATGAAAATGAGAATGAAACATTATAACATTTCATGTGTAATTGTATTATTTATTCATCCCTTAGAGCCCACTACTTGGGGAATTTCAAAAACGCTCTGACTTATGGTAATTATTCAATTTTATGTTATGTTTGAAGTTAGTAACGTAAAAGATAGCACTGATGTATATAACTATTTCTCTTGTGCACTTAAACTACGAGCGTGGGTGCGAAATGAATGATTTGTAAAGAATTGTATTATTATTGTTTAGCCAATCCAGCACTTAAGGTTCGATCAGTTCATAGTTTTTCTTTTGACTTCACTTCTATGTATTTAGATACCATACTAATTTAGTGACAATCTAGTACTTGGTTTGTAATAAGTTCATTAATTAATATAGCATTACTGAAACAATTCTATTTTGAATGTGATTCTCTCTCGGAACTGTACACTTTACCAATTTGTTACTGTGCCACTCGTGTATAAGCAGTGTAATTCGTCTTACAATAAAAAATGGACTTATTTTTAATTAACCAGTAGTTTAAATGAATGAGCCTTTAAATTAAAATGTAGAATACTGCAGAAATATGATACTTTAAATTTAATGAAATTTTCTTTAAACAAAGGAGCTTATCCTTAAATACGTAAAGGAACTTTTCTTTACGCATAAATGAATGGGCCTTTACGCATAAAACAATTAGCCATTAGTATTTGTTTTTATTGAATACGGTATATATTGTGTATGTTGAAATGTATTGGTAGACAATATGTGACCATCCGTACGAATTTAAACCATTGGCTAAATTTTTTTTAAATGAGTTAGCCTTATCAAAAAAAGCCTGAAACATTCTCTACCTTAAAAAAATCGAATTTTTTATGTCATTCCTTCTTTTTTTGATAAGCATATCAAATAAAAGCATTCCAGATAGATAGTCAGTATTACTAAACCACTTCAATGACAAGAACCACCGGAATTCCACAAAAACGACACCTGGTCATATTACACACTAGGCAGACAAAAACTTTAAAAATGTCAGAATTAAAAATTGGAACTCATACCTTATGGGTAAAAGAATATGGTGAATCCAAATATGGACACCGCTATATAGTGAAACTAATACCCCACTATATAGGGGGTTTACTCCCAAATTGGGGAAATGTAAATATTGGATTCAAAAGTTGAAATTCATCCCTGCGGGGTAACAGAATATGGTGAATCCAAATATGGACACCGCTATATAGTGACACAAAATTCTTTAACTTGATGCAGGTAACTTATGTTGTCGTTGGTCTTTCTCCTGTAGTACTACAGAAAATTGGTCAATTTTGACTTTTCGGGAGTAGGACATTTCTTTGGGCACAAGCAGCTATTATTTGGTTAGGCTTGTTCACTCCTACACTCAGTAGTTCCGTTACAACTTTTTTGGTTTGTGGATCTAAACCATGCATGTCATCTGTATGACTATGTTCCTTATCTTTCACCCACAAATGAACAGCTTTAACAAAATGTAGTTTGGCAATTGCGGGACACTTTTTACCACCACTTCTACAATAATAATATTTAACTGTACCCGATTTATTGCAGTTACGATAATTAAATATCCACATTCCTTTTATAAAGTTTTCAACTTCGGTTTTATCTGTAAAATGTCTTTTATATTCCCAATCCGAACTTTTTTTAGTAGCCATTGCTTCGTGTTTGAAAGTAGGATTGTTACTACTGCAAGGAAAGTAGAACTGACCTGGCTGTGCTAGACTCCAGCCCACTGATTACCGTATTTACATGTTCCTTCACCAATCATAAGTTAATGTGTTCTACCTTATCATCTATGTAAATTTAAAGGTGGACATCTTTCCTCAGTACTGGATCATTACATTATTGCTTGAGGAACACTCATTTATTTCGTAAAGACGAGTCATTAAATTTACCATAATTAATAAAATTAAAGGCATGAAGTTTTTGTTTTAAAGGCTCATTAATTGCTAGCCTAAAAAATGTAACTCCCTGTCCAAGTATGGAATTGATAGGTTGCTGTTATTATGGGGGTCGCCGCGATTTATAGTGGTACAGTTATTATAATTTTTATTAGAAATATTATAATACGCTAAAAAATTTCTGAATCAAAAAAATTAAGTTCTTATTTGGATGCAATATATATAATATGATTAATGCTGATGTTTTGTGTAAATGGACCTGTTGTCCAAAAGGCACAATAAAACGATTACTTATTTACTTACTTACTCATAGCCAAATCATTATTAATTAAAATGTACAAAAACTTACAAACTAGAAGGAAGGAGAGGATAGGGTTAGCCAGCACTACAGCATGGGTGTCCGGATATAAGTGCCAAAATAAAAGTGCCAATTGGCACTCTCAATGTCCATAAGTGTCAATTTCAAAAGTGCCAAAAATTTAAGTGCCAAAGCATTTAATGCCAAAATCCCAAAAGTTTGCTTTGGATGATATATTCTAAAATATTTATGCTTTTCTAGCAATTCTATTTGTAGTTCATAGTAAATGGAAGACTAACGAACTTAGATCAATCAAGAAAGCCTTGTGTAATTTGAATACGCTGATATGTAAACGCTAAGCTGATAAGCTAAAGTCCTAGCTTAGGGAACAAGTATCCTACATTTATTTCTGTTTATCATTTGCCTTGGCCCCAGTAGTTGAAAAGAAACACCTGCACAGGTATTCCTATATAAAACATGTGTTGTTAAAAACGTAAGATATTGGAAACATGTACAAGAAGATGTACTAAGAACAACAAATTGCTTGGAAGTTGGCATCATGGTTTTAATTATTATCTAGAGTGAATAAACCGCATCCATCAATTTAGATGTTATTGTCCCATTTCCAAAGCGAATAAAGTAATTGTTCGCTTATGATCGTTTACTTTAACAGCGGAATGGCAACACCTCAAAAGAAAAGGTACAGGGAGCTTGATGAAAAGATTTCTTTTCAGGTTGTACAGTATCTCACAAAACCTAATATTATTATCGATTATTTAAATGCATGTACACATTTAGTGGGACGGAATAATCAAGGATGAAAGACTTAAACTCACATAGGATTATAATTTACAAAGTAATACCCTTGTACATAACATGAGACTTAACAATGACTAATTAAACTTGCATTGGCATTTAATTTCATTGGCACTTTTGTTTTTGGCACTTCTCAAAATCTCTGAAAAAAATAATTGGCACATTTGACCGTTGGCACATATATCCGGGAACCACAGCATGGTAAATTGCACTACAGCAAGATAGGAAAAGCTCCTTACGACACTATGTCGGATCGGATCTGAAGTCTTAGACAGAAGAGCAGTGAAGTTTATAGCAACTTCAGGTAAGACGGAAAGAGAAGGAAGTGGCCATGACAGATAGGTAGCACGAGGCTGCAGGAGGTCAGTGGAGCGGATTCAGGAATGTGGCATCGTAAGCGTGTTGCCTTGGGATTGGCTATTCAAATTAGCCAGGCGGAGGTTGCATGCACAATTTCTTTTCTTGACTCTGCAGAGCAAGCCTGTAGACCCTACAAATGTTTTCATTTTCTTAATACCGAACTTTACTCAAAAATAGAACGCTTCGGAACAGATCTATACTATATTATAATTACCGGAAGTTTGTATTTATGTCTGTGTGAGTGTCCACTCACAGTTTCCAAATGTTTACAATAGAAGCGGTACAAACCCTTTGTCAACACTTCTAAAAGCAGTAAAACCCTATGTTGACACTTTTAGTAGCATTAAAACGCTATATTGACATGTCTAGAAGCAATGAAACCCTATGATGACACTTTTTAGGAACACTAAAACAATATCTTGACACTTCTAGAAGCATTAATATTATATATTAATATTATATTATTATTATTATATATTATATCTATTTATTAATTCTCTTAACTATTATTGTCTCATTCTAAGTTTTATTATCTGTTAATTGTTTAATACTGTGTCAGTTATGTAGGATCAGTTGACAATAAATGTCTATCTCTCTCTCTCTCTATGTGCACTTCTGAAACCAGTAAAAACCTATTTTGGCACTTCTAGAAGCAGTAAAACTGTGTTGTTAACACATCTAATAGCAGTAAATACCTATGTCGACACTTTTAGAAGCTTAAAAAGCCAATGTTTTAACTTTTTATACGGGGAGAAACTGCAAAGCATACAGCGCATTGCCTTAATGGCAATGTGGGGTTTTACCACTAGTATAGTATGCAGTTAATTTCTGGTCCAATTTCCATTGACACCGATTGTTCGTAAACTAGCAGCTTCTGTAAAACATGGCATATATGACATCGTAGAGAAGTCTTCTGCGGGCTGTGCATTAATTTGAAACCAACTATCCGGTTTCAACTTTAGCTGTAGGAACCGGAAGAATGAATTTTAAAATTGTTTGGTATCTCCTTGGCGACTTAGTACAAATGCATCATAGTCAATTGGGCAATGTGATTAGAACCTATGACAGTCACATTGCAATTTGGTATTGGATGAAATGGAGTCGATGGACTAGTAATTAGGAATACAATTTCCATTTCCAAATTCAGTCTCCGAAGGTACGAACTACTGAGTGCACTGAATTAGCATTGGTAGGCAAAATGTCAATAATGATAATAATGTTGGATTTATAGATGCATTATTCCTGTTAATGCATCTATATTGACAAATGACAAATGACATTTGAAAATGACAAATTGTAATAGGCACGCTCAATACTACTAATACAAACACTTACACTTTCCCGGCTTGTGGTGGATTTTACTTACCGCAAAAATACGAACTATTGATCTCCCCTAAAGCGGGGATTTGAGGGCGGCAGCCCCCAATAAAAAATAAAATTATCTTGTCACATACATAATATATTTTGCGAAAAAATCAAACTTTTAGAGATGTAGCGCAAATAACATAATATTTATTATTTTTCCATAGATGTAAAATTTACATTATAAACTAGGCAGGGATGAACCATATTTAGAAAATAGAGACATGTTGATTAGAAGTTTACTCGAACATTGCACATTACATTACCATTCCAATAGTTACAAAAATTTGCGAAGACTGGGAATAATGTTTTACTTGTAACTTGTTTTTATTGTCAATTTCTACAACTATGACAGGTACCTATATAAATAATTTCGAAATATATATAATCTGGTTAAAATTTTTCTAGTTCGTAGTTATATGATAGTTATAACCAGATTTATCAAGAAAAACAATTAAATTAAATTAAAGGTTAAAAACCTGGAGAAATATACGGGAAGAAGGCCAGAAAGACTCGAAAACAAGATATAATTTAGATGCAGAGTATTAATTAAAGCTCGTAATTTTAAAATTTTCTTCAAAAAAATCTCCCAGTGGGTTTACAATTAATTTCCTTGCAACAACCATACATGGGCTCAGATGCTTTCCTGATAATAAGAGGTTTTGGGTTTTGAGCGGAGCTAAACTTATACACTATGCAGATTTGTTTGCCATTCACGAACAAGAAGTTACTATTATAACTAAATAAATAAGACCTAAATAAATCATAGCCCTTAAAGGCGATGGCACATACCTTATGGGAAATTGGTGGCCGACAGATTTGGCTATAATTTTTGTATGTTGTAGCCCTATCTATGTGGACCAAAACTCACTCTAGCCAAAACCTCAGATGGCGCTTCGTTCTCGAGATATCTGGGGTCAAAAATTGACCCAACGACATGTCATATATCTTATACCATCAACACTTTAACAACAAATGACCCATCATTCGAAAGGTATTAATAAAGCCATTCCAATGAGTGCAATATTATACTTCCATGATACATAGGTCAAAGGGTAATAGCCTCAAAAGGGTATTAGGTGATTTGGTCCTTTCACAATATATATTAAATGGAGTCGAGTGACATATCATTCGACAGCATTTTGAAAGGCGATCAAAATGAGCACAGTATTGTACTTCTATAACGCAAAGGTCAAAGGTTAGCAGCTCATACAAGCAACTAGGTGATTTGGTCATTTTGCATTTAGCACTAAACTACGTTGAATGACACATCATTCGAAAGGATATTGTAAACTGATTCAAAGAAAGTAAAAAATATGATTCCAAAACGTAAAGGTCAAAGGTTAAAAGCTTTTACATGGCATCACAGTCCAGTGGTTAGGATAGGTTAGGTTAGTTTAGGTTAGGTTAGTTTAGGTTAGGTTAGGTTAGTTTAGGCTAGGTTAGGTTAGGTTAGGTTAGGTTAGGTTAGGTTAGGACTTAGCATGGGGATTTAACATGGGACGCATGGAGACTTACCATGGGACTTAGCATGGTGGCAGCATGGCACCACTGGACTGTGATGCCATGTAAAAGCTTTTAACCTTTGACCTTTACGTTTTGGAATCATATTTTTTACTTTATTTGAATCAGTTTACAATATCCTTTCGAATGATGTGTCATTCAACGTAGTTTAGTGCTAAATGCAAAATGACCAAATCACCCAGTTGCTTGTATGAGCTGCTAACCTTTGACCTTTGCGTTATAGAAGTACAATACTGTGCTCATTTTGATCGCCTTTCAAAATGCTGTCGAATGATATGTCACTCGACTCCATTTAATATATATTGTGAAAGGACCAAATCACCTAATACCCTTTTGAGGCTATTACCCTTTGACCTATGTATCATGGAAGTATAATATTGCACTCATTGGAATGGCTTTATTAATACCTTTCGAATGATGGGTCATTTGTTGTTAAAGTGTTGATAGTATAACATATATGACATGTCGTTGGGTCAATTTTTGACCCCAGATATCTCGAGAACAAAGCGACATCTGAGGTTTTGGCTAGAGGGAGTTTTGGTCCACATAAATAGGGCTACAACATACAAAAATTATAGCCAAATCTGTCGGCCACCAATTTCCCATAAGGTCTGTGCCATCGCCTTTCTATCAATAAAATAAAACTTGATGATAAGCTGAAAAGCTTGCAAGACTTGTACTCAAAGATGAGCTAGAATAAGGCCTGGGTAGTACAACACTGCAAAGAATATCAAACATGGCCTCAAAAAGGCAAAACTACCTTTTTGCCTTTTTGCTTGCCTTTTTGCCTAGCAAAATCAGCAAAAAGCTACCTTTTTGCATTTTTGCTGTTAAATGGGGTAATTAGCAATTGACATGTTGACAACCAAGGATGTGAACAAGAAATACGATTTTAAAAAACAGCAATTCTTAATTATCTTAATCTTCAGTAATTCGGTCATTCATTAGACAATAAAACAATACATAACGTACACAATACGCAGATGTTCGACCTGGCTCATTTTTAGCTCGCCTGAATAGGCAGCTTATAGAATCGCACAGTCCGCCCTGCCGTCCGTGCGTCCGTTTACACGATGACTTTCGAAGACATTGATGGATTTTAACTAAACTTGTCAAAAACATTGCCTATGGACCTGTGACAAAGCCTATTGAAAATGGGCCACATTGGTCCATTGGTTGCTGAGATGACGCGCGCTCACTTTGTCTTCATTTTATAGTCAAAATGAAAATGTGACATTAAATGGACATTAAAAGTTCAAATGTGCTTCCTATGGTTTGTTAGCGTGATAGCACAAAATATTAAATGCCGCTTCGATAAAATTTAAGATTTTATAATAAATTCAATAAAACTGGAAAATACATATTATAGGACGAAAATAAATCTATTTCGCATTTATATGCAAATAGATAGTTAAATTTATATTTTTCGAATTGCTTTCCATTATGATAGCCAACATAAATCAATTTTGATTTTCTGTTGATTTTCATACTCAACATTAATAAATTTTGATTTTCTGTTGCTTTTCATAGTCAACATTAATCAATTTTGATTTTCTGTTTATTTCCATATTCAACATTAATCAATTTTGATTTTCTGTTGATTTCCATAGTCAACATTATTAAATTTAGATTTTCTATAGATTTTCATAGTCAACAATTATCTATTTTGATCTTCTGTTGATTTTCATTGTCAGGATTAATCTATTTTGATCTTCTGTTGATTTTCATTGTCAGGATTAATCTATTTTGATCTTCTGTTGATTTTCATTGTCAGGATTAATCTATTTTGAGTTTCTGTTGATTTTCATAGTCAACGTTAATCTGCTTTGATTTTCTATTGACTTTGATGGTCAACATTCATACATTTTGACTTTGATACTCAATATTTCCCAATAAATATGAAAATAAACCTGTTTCTATTAGTCTATTAAAACTGTGTACACGGTCCCCTTCACTCAGGCGAGCTTCTGTTACGGTTTGCCGTAGGTTTTATTATACGGTTTGTCACAAATACATTATAGTTTATTTTGAATTGTGTAGTATTAGTAATAAATAGTTTAATACTCAAAAAAATCTAACTAGCATCTGCAATTTATCTGAATATTTGAATGTGTAGGACTGGACAGTCTATAAAAATTAGCTTTAATGAAGTATCACAGGTGGCAGTAACTACTCCAAAAAGGCAAAAATTACAAAAAGGCAAAAAGGTAGCAAAAAGGCAACCTTTTTGATTCCTTGATATCAAAACAAAATATAAGTTGGCTGTATTGAAACTGGATGATATGCTTCAAGTTAAATAAACAATCACAACTAAGAATAGTAATCAGATTACATTATCAGGAGGGAAATCCGGGTTAGTCTGAAAGATGCCCGTTCTCTCTATTCCTGACTCTGGTTCGGCTCAATGCACCTAAAACTGCTAGGATTTATGATCGGGATGGAGTGAAATAACTGCACAAAGAGAGAACAATGAGATTTGGACACAGACAATAGTAGAAGTTTATTACAAAGAAAAGGTGACACGATTCGATTTACTCTAAGTTCCCTAAACCCGACACTGACTGACTGACGACGACGAGGATTCTCGACCAAGTGTGACTGACGAGGGTTCACGACCAACTGACGAGAGAGTCTCCGTCTCTCCGAGTATATGGAGTCTCGAAGTGGGAGGTAGGAGGTTAATTAGAATATTAGAGTGTGATGTTAATGAGGGTGGTAGTGGGTGGTGAGGAGCCTCCTCACATACTCCCCCCCGACAAAGCCCCTAACGACTGTGGTGTGGAACAGGTTGAGAAATGAAAGGGTTAATTAGATCAACATAAAATTCCCTTCCTATAATACATAAATCATAATACATAATCATAATAAATTGCATAATACATGATACAATAGTTAATATTCGTGTACTTGTTTGTAATATGTGTTGTATGTGTAATTGTATATAATGGTATTACATTGATATTATATAATATGCATGAATTAATACAATAATTTTGTCTCTATTTAGAAATGTGTCCTTATATAATCTTAGAACTAAATTAATGAACAGTTTTAGTTTGTTAGTGTAACTTGTAGCCTAAAAGCATGCAAAATGAAAAGTTAAACATTCTATACAGTACAATAGTAATTCTATACATGAAAAGTCTTAATTTGGGGTATAATGATACAAGTCAGGTAACAGGTAAGAAATAGAATTCCTTGAGAATTTCATCGGCAGAAGTGGTTGAGTTCAAGTAATTTTTTACTGCTTCATTTGAAATTTGCAGTAAGACACGATTCCAAGCCCGTAAAAGTTCTATGATTTTCGCTGTCCGTGCTTCCAAAGATCTCGTTCGAATGACATCAGTGTAGAATTCCTCCAAGATTAACTCGTTCGAATGACAACAGTGTAGGATTGTTTCGAGTTTAACTCGTTCGAATAACATCAGTGTAGGATTGCTTCAAGATTAACTCGTTCGAATAACATCAGAGTAGGATTCCTCCAAGATTAACGCGTTCAAATGACTTGAATGTAGACCATTTCTTCCGTTTGTAGTCATATTGTTGACACAGAAATTGAAAATCTTTGCATTTAAAAGTTCGATAGTGTTGAAAACTTCTGTTGTTAGTCTCAAATTGGCCAATTGGTAGACGAAGCTCTTAATCCAAACGAACAAGTAATAAGTGTGATTTACACAACTTCAGGCAAACCCGCCAATTTTATTTTCAGTTTTAGTTAAGTAGTTGAAGTTCTGTCAAAATAGTGATTTTACCAAAATTAGGTACTTCTTAATGTAGTCTGTAGTATTGCTAGTGTAACTATATAGTGTTGACACTTCTTTGGATAGGATTATTGTAGTTGTTGTGATCTGTCAAAGTGCGCTATCTTGCGATCTCGTAGATTAGTAGTTCAGGTAGGAATATTCCGTAGTTCAAATAGATTAGTTGATATTTTCTGATATGGTAACGTATACTTGAATGTTGAACCATTAGTTGATTTAGAATTTGAATTTTTGCCGCGCAATAGTCTTCGTATATCTTTATAGTTGGTTTGTTGTTATTTAATGCATCTGAAGTCGAAGTTGTATTGATATTTAATAGATATTCCCTTAAGGCACAGTCTTCTTCTGATTGATAAGGTTCAATACGAATGGCTTCATGTGTATAGGTAATCACACCTAACATATCGTAATGTCATGAATAATATATAGATATACTTCCTACAATATAGTATATCAACACCAAATACAATAGTTGAAATTTTCATTTTTAAATAGGTTGCTGTGTTTTGTGCATAACCCCACCGAGTTGATGTTTTCATGCTGTATGTTATATGATCTTGTGTTGGTCCCAAGACTTCTCACGGAACTTCATGTGATACACACATATAGTATAGGGAATTCCATAACCCAACCAAATACACTGGTTTTCATATTAGTTGTTATATGCTTGCATGTTTTTAGTATAACACCATTAAAGACTGTGGTTCCATATTCGCCGAATATGTTTCTCCGTTAAATGCCACCGTATTCAGATTAACGCCACCGAAGAAGTGAACGCATCGCCAGACTAACACCACCGTGGAGTGAACGCAACACCACATTAACGCCACCAAAAGGGTTAACCCCACCAAAAGGGTTGACACCACCTAAAGCGTAGAACCATCGTGTATTGTAGAGATACCGAGTAAGTTTTTGGATGACAAAACCGAACCCGCCAAACCCGCCGTAAGTAGAAGGTACACAGGGTTTCCTAACAAATATTTATTGGGCAAACCCGCAGAGTAACTTTGACGCTCAGAGATGACTTAAAGTCACTAAATACCCGAACCCGCAATGACCCGCCGATAGAAGAAATTTATTCACGGGTGTTAAACCCGCCATATCTAAGTATATTTGGTTTGATGCCTATTTAGCTTCATGATATATAGTTATACACATTATATTGTATATCGATACTTGCTGATATATATACTTGAATATTATAGTGAATCGTTATTCAATATGACCGTTCCCAGCATATGAAAACTTTTGATCTTCTCCGTTCTATTTTGTGTTTGTAGATAATGAAATATGTACTGAAGTCATTCATGATGTCCATCGCAGCTTTTAGTCGTAGTGTACATATAACCATTCCAATACGCAAAGCACGCGTTTGTATCCCCATGATGACGCTATTGAAAACCGCGCACCAGTAAATAAAGACTGTCGCAGCATATAGTCACATACCATATGATGAATCTGAAAGTTGTAGTTGGAGACTTATACGTGAAATATAATATGTCTATGTCTTGGTACATAGTATATGACGTACTATTAAAACGTTTTAACCCTTTTTCAAGTATTCTTGAATTGTCCTTGAAAATAAATGAATGGGTCAATAACTAAATGAATTTGCCGCTAACGCAGGAATTTATTTCCCAATTGAACTGGCGATGTCCCGTGTCGTTAGAAACGTAAAGAATTCTCTTGCATATTCCCAAAATAATTTTTTTAAAGTCATCTTGTATCCTTTTGATATTTTCCTTCCTTTCAGTTGTCAGCTATGGATGATAATATTTTCAATGCCTGAATTTTTCAATCCTCTTTTTAGTGCCCTTGGCTTTAGTAGCTAGTTAGTAGTTATGATTGACTTTATAACCCGTTTATCTTGAAAGAAAATAGTTTTCTTTAACTGAAGATGGTTACTTCTCACAAAGTTGCCACTCATTTTCGTCTGTAAAGTTCTTTTCTATTGCGATATGCCGAAATGGCCTAAGTACTTGTACTTGAATTTCCTGAATCCACAATGATATTGTAGTCTTCTTGCAATCTTTCGCTAGCTGAGTGTGTCCCAATAACATTCACTCTTTTCGTTCTTCCTTCCCCCAGGAAAACGTAACTTTTTCGAGCCCTGCTCATCCAAAATACCAGTTGCTTGTGCTGATCATTGCCCCATTAGCACTGACTATCCCAATAAAAATAACAGAATCCACATCCTTAGCTTAACTAGGCCTCGCAATACTCGCGTTAGCCAAAATGATACATTTGTCTTTATTATCCTCAAAGGATTCACTTGTTCCATAACTTGATTGTTGATATTTATCTTAAAGCTTTCGGGAATTTGACCCAATATATAAAGTTTTAACTGCGTTATTCTGATCACTGTTGATCCGTATTCTTTTTCCTGCGCATAATTTTCTCGTGTGAAACACACACTCTGTTCCTCACTGGAAACACCCATTAACTGTAACTGGTCCAATTCTTTTCTATTTTCAGCTGTCATATCGTCATTATCCAAAGATAAAAGTAGTTCCCTGGATAATGGGCCATGGCTCCCAGCATCTGTGTCTTCCGAATTATTTGCTGTCGTTCCCTTTCTACCCCCAGTAGAAATAGATGTTCCAAATTCCTCAGAAATCTGTACAGTTGAGTTTAAAAATTCCGGTGCTAAGGCGTCCCCCAGCCTGAAATCAGTCAACTCTTCTGTATCCTCCCATGATGTTTCAGCTGTACTATTGTACATTGCAATTTGCTCATGATGACAGAAATAATTGTTGTAATTCTTCTTTTGATGACGAATTATCCTTAACGGAAACGAGTTTCTCGTTGCCAAATATAACCGTTTAAATTCCTCAGTTTCATTCTCCGCAGAGTTATTTGCCTGGTGAACCACACCGTTTGCAATTCGCGATTTTTATCTTCTATACTTCTTTGCATAAATACTCCTATTTCAATTAGCGCATTTACTGTGTACTCTGTTAAGCCACAGGTAAAAATCTTTATATCTGGGTGCAAAGCTTCTCTGCACTTCTTTACAGCTTCCTCTTCAGTTTCCCCAGGAAAAAGTAAAGCATTAAAATTGATGAAGTCATATACAAATGCTCCAAAACACAGCCACGTTGGCTTGGTGGAGTACTCAGTCGTCTGACTAATCAATGTGTGCTTCCACTGCCAGTTCGATTCTTTGGCTGGGTGATATGGCCGAGGGCTGTTTAAAGGCGAGTGTTTGAGTTGTAAATGTGGAATTAAGACAAAGGTTAAGCACGAACCCGCAATTTCAAGGGCCGTCCTATTGATACCTCGTATATTGTGAGTGTACGTAGAGTAGCTTTGGATAACCTGTCTTTGCTGGGCTAGTAGACTTCCGATAACAGTCCCACTACAGTGACTCGTAAATGACAGCCTTAGGCTTCTCGGGTATTAATTAACAACAATACCAGTGTTGAGGGAGTTGGCAATAGGCCCGTAATTGAGGCCTGCGCCCAGTACTATCACTTTGTAGTGAGGCAGTACACCCCATATAACATACATACATACAATGCTCCAATATTTTCATCAATTCTTTGTCTTCTAAACGTTAATTCTCTTTGTTTTCTATACTAGTTTGGGTAGAAGCTATGTCTTTCCATATAAGCAGACTTGAAGACATCCCACGTAAAATTGAGTTATTCTGTACTTGAACCAATGATAATCATTTCCCCGTAATACAAGTAGTCAATCCAATATTCTTCATGTAAACCGATAGCTTTAAAATAAAGTTCCAAGTCCTTTAAATATTCTGAAGGATTATCCTGTGCTTCAGGTATAGGTACCCTGCATCCGCAAATAGAATCCATTTTTCGTCCAGAGTAGTAAAGTTTAAAATTAACAACTTATTTAAAATTCTTTGTAGTATGCTAACAACGTCTTCAATTGTTCAATTCGTACGGTTGTACAGGTCGTATATAGTTGTAGTTAAAATAAATGTAAAATGATCCATAAGGTAAGATTAACATCCTCTTCTCCGGACCCTAAACCTGTCCAATGCGTCCCCAAGGTCTGAGACTTCGTCCAAGTCGTATATCAAGTCTTTTCCGATAACAATGGGTGCATGAATGTAGTCGTAAACTACAAAATCGTGCAATACTGTAACGTTGCGCTTCTTTATTCTTAATCTGACCTTTCGTAAACTCACGTTTCCAAGATGGTCCGACCGTAGATGGTAGTTTTCGTTAAATAATGTTCTGTATTCTGGAAATAGCTTTACTGTATCTGCATGTATCGCCGAAATAGGAACTCTCAAATCTGAATGTCCAATAATATTTAAAGGCGATGCTGGTCTAGCTGGGTGACTGACTTCTAGCGTCGTATAAAAGTTCATGATAATCCCCAAGCAATTTTTTCAAACCAATATTCTTCTTAATCCTTGCTCACTACGTAAATAGTTGATAATAATATTCAACTGTTGATGCTTATCTTCTTCTGAGACTGTCAGAATGTCCTGAGTTCGTCCCCCGTAACTTGTTGTCCCCCAAGTTATTTTAATAATTATGCATGCGTAAATATTCTTGTTTATCTAATTATCCAGACTTCAGCTCCAGAATATGCTGTGCTGTGCCCTTCACCAAGAAATTTTCTATAATACAATCCCCCAAGTGAGTTGGTCGAGCCCCCGTGTCCTCTTAATCCCAAGTCGGTCCTCGAGTATCCAAATTTGTTTTCTGTGAACTGATAAGTTTTTCTTCTTCAAGGTAAGAATGGTGGAGTTGGGTTGAGGCAGTGTGACTGCAAACATCTATTTTACTACTCTCTTCAATTATTGGCTATTTCTAGTATTAAAACTATACTTAATTGGTATTTATTTATATCATTGTATTCGCAATTTAATACTCTATAACATCATATAGTATAAACAGTCTTTCTCTTATTAGTTTTGTGAAAATGATAAATTTTGTTAGATTTCTATTTAATTAAATATAAATTTATACATTTATTGTAACGGAAACGACAGCTCATCATTACACAAGCAAAAAACCTACTCCAGACAAATCTATCATGTGAACAACGAGTGCAAGTGCAATGCAAACCTTACACACCAGATATAAATAACACAAGACGAGATTATATTCCGTACAAGGACACCGGAATTGCTGACACCAGAACATTGGAAGTCGTGAGAACGAAATAAAGTTGGTAACCTACATACTTTATTTGATGCATTCAACTTCTTAATTTTCTCAAAGAAACCATGAGTTCTATGATAAATTCTATTAACTTCAAAAAATTATACACAGTTATACACCGTGAAAAATACATTTGCATTTTAAATGTCCAAATGTAACACCAGTTTATAAACCGTAAAATGCAACCTATGCCAATTTAAAGAGTCAAAATGTAAGTCATTTTAAAAAGTCAAAATGTAAGTCATTTTAAAAAGTCAAAATGTAAGTCATTTTAAAGAGTCATTTTAAAGAGTTAAAAAGGAAGTCAGTTTAGAGAGCCAAAATGTTTGTCATTTTAAACAGCCAAAATGTGAGTCAGTTTAGAGAGCCAAAATGTGAGTCATTTTAAACAGCCAAAATGTGAGTCATTTTAAAGATCCAAAATGTAAGTCATTTTAAAGATCCAAAATGTAAGTCATTCTAAAAATCCAAAATGTATGTCATTTTAAAAATCCAAAATGTATGTCATTTTAAAAATCCAAAATGTATGTCAATTTAAAGAGTTAAAATGTAAGTCATTTTAAAGGGTCATTTTAAAGAGTCAAAATGTATGTCACTTAAAAGAGTCAAAACGTTTGTCAATTTAAAGAGTTAAAATGTAAGTCATTTTAAAGGGTCAAAATGTAAGTCATTTTAAAGAGTCAAAATGTATGTCATTTTAAAGAGTCAAAAGGTATGTCATTTTAAAGAGTCAAAATGTATGTCATTTTAAAGAGTCAAAATGTATGTCATTTTAAAGAGTCAAAATGTATGTCATTTTAAAGAGTCAAAATGTATGTCATTTTAAAGAGTCAAAATGTATGTCATTTTAAAGAGTCAAAATGTATGTCATTTTAAAGAGTCAAAATGTATGTCATTTTAAAGAGTCAAAATGTATGTCATTTTAAAGAGTCAAAATGTATGTCATTTTAAAGAGTCAAAATGTATGTCATTTTAAAGAGTCAAAATGTATGTCATTTTAAAGAGTCAAAATGTATGTCATTTTAAAGAGTCAAAATGTATGTCATTTTAAAGAGTCGAAATGTAAGTCATTTTAAAGATCCAAAATGTAAGTCATTTTAAAAATCCTAAATATATGTCATTTTAAAGAGTTAAAATTTAAGTCATTCTAAAGAGTTAAAATGTAAGTCATTTTAAAGAGTCAAAATGTTAGTCATTTTAAAGAGTCAAAATGTAAGTCATTTTAAAGAGTCATTTTAAAGAGTCAAAGTCATTTTAAAGAGTTAAAAAGGAAGTCATTTTAAAGATCCAAAATGTAAGTCATTTTAAAGAGTCAAAATGTAAGTCATTTTAAAGAGTTAAAAAGGAAGTCATTTTAAAGATCCAAAATGTAAGTCATTTTAAAGAGTTAAAAAGGAAGTCATTTTAAAGATCCAAAATGTAAGTCATTTTAAAGAGTCAAAATGTAAGTCATTTTAAAGAGTTAAAAAGGAAGTCATTTTAAAGATCCAAAATGTAAGTCATTTTAAAGAGTCATTTTAAATAGTCAAAATGTAAGTCATTTTAAAGAGTCATTTTAAAGAGTCAAAATGTAAGTCATTTTAAATAGTCAAAATGTAAGTCATTTTAAAGAGTCATTTTAAAGAATCAAAATGTAAGTCAGTTTAAAGAGTCAAAATGTAAGTCATTTTAAAGATTCAAAATGTAAGTCATTTTAAAAATCCTAAATATATGTCATTTTAAAGAGTTAAAATGTAAGTCATTTTAAAGATCCAAAATGTAAGTCATTTTAAAGATCCAAAATGTAAGTCATTTTAAAGATCCAAAATGTAAGTCATTTTAAAGATCCAAAATGTAAGTCATTTTAAAGATCCAAAATGTAAGTCATTTTAAAGATCCAAAATGTAAGTCATTTTAAAGATCCAAAATGTAAGTCATTTTAAAGATCCAAAATGTAAGTCATTTAAAATGTAAGTCATTTTAAAGATCCAAAATGTAAGTCATTTTAAAGATCCAAAATGTAAGTCATTTTAAAGATCCAAAATGTAAGTCATTTTAAAAATCCTAAATGTATGTCATTTTAAAGAGTTAAAATGTAAGTCATTTTAAAGATTCAAAACGTCCGATTATGATATATGTAACATTCATCATTATGTAACATTTTATTACGTACCGTTAGTTTTTATTGTGCAGTACGCTATTCATCTACATGCCTCAACCCAACTCCAAACCATATATTATATTAGTAGCCTTTTTTATGTAATTTTTTGCTGTTAATGTAATGTATACCAAAATTGTCATCATCATGCATTGTTAAAAAACACTGTATAGGACGTAAAGACCAAAGGTCACATCGTCTTGAAAGAAGCCAATAAATAATAAATAATAAATAATAATAGGTAAGAATGGTAGCCAAATTATATATATTTCTGTACATGTAAAATGCTTATTTTCTTGTTTTAACTTTCTGACTCATTAGGAATGTTCCCCAGTCAAATTAAGTATTTTATATTCTTGTCCTCAACTTCAATTCAATATGTTTGTATAAAGCGACACGCTAATCCCGCATTTCCACGGGTACGAGAACACTCGTATCACTATCACTACACTCACTAGAATATTCTTATCGCTAATGTAAATCGCTATACGCGCTTACTTATGGATACACCATGCGATATATATATAGTACGAGAACACTCGTATCACTAAGTTCTAATTTTCCGGATGTAAGTCGCAATACGCGAGTTAATGTGAACCCACAAAGCTATGTCCTTAATGCACAAAGGTAGCATATACGAGAACACTCGTATCACTATAACACCACCAGATTTTAGTGTATACACCACCAAATCTATGTGTAACACCACTGTCGTTTTGATTTAACGCCACCGACGGATGAATTTAACGCCACCGTCCCCCAAGTGCAATAGCCTTGCTCTGGTCTCTATCGCTGATTGGTCGTTGAAGTTTGAGCGTTTCCGAAGCGTCTCTAGAACTCAATGACAAAGGCAATTAGCATAAACTCCACCGAGAACCATGAATGCTTAATTTGACCGATATGTCCTTTGTCCTTGTTGAACTTATACTTTACGTAATTTAATGAAACTTTTAGATTTTTAGGCGCGGTTTAGCAAAGCATTCTGTCTGATTTTTGAAATTTTGAAATGACGAGTCCGTTTCGGTAATTTTTATAACAAAATGAATGTATGTATCGAATAGGTAAGAATTTACGGTACTGTTATTCTAAGAGAAATAAATAATTATTAAAACGATACCAGTACAATAGCGATGTTCCCCGCTGTAAGTTTCCTTTGCTAGGTGGATCATAATTTTTCAAGTTGCAGACCCCGATTTTCAATGTTTTTCGTTTCCGAAAAGACAACAGGTAAGTCCCGAACGCACACAAAATTCTCCGAAAATTGTATCTCAAGTCCGTTGGGCACTGATTACTTTCAGCTTCTCTCTGCTTTGGTGAACACACCCAAGCCCAAAGTAACACACACTTCACTATTTCCTTCGCCAAGCTGCTCTCTCACAACGCCCCGCAGTACTCCGTCACACCAACACCGAAAATAAACTTTGCAGTCCGAAAATAGGTAAAAGAGAGTCGGGTTCGGCACCACTTATCAGGAGGGAAATCCGGGTTAGACTGAAAGATGCCCGTTCTTTGTATTACTGCCTCTGGTTCGGCTCAATGCACCTAAAACTGCTAGGATTTATGATCGGGATGGAGTGAAATAACTGCACAAAGAGAGAACAATGAGATTTAGACACAGACAATAGTAGAAGTTTATTACAAAGAAAAGGTGACACGATTCGATTTACTATAAGTTCCCTAAACCCGACACTGACTGACTGACGACGACGAGGATTCCCGACCAAGTGTGACTGACGAGGGTTCACGACCAACTGACGAAAGAGTCTCCGTCTCTCCGAGTATATGGCGTCTCGAAGTGGGAGGTAGGAGGTTAATTAGAATATTAGAGTGTGATGTTAATGAGGGTGGTAGTGGGTGGTGAGGAGCCTCCTCACAACATACCTTTATTTCGTAAATAGATTAAATTCCTAGTTTACTTTTGGTTGTGTTCCACATAACAAGAATTCCTTTCTCTGTCCACACAACAAAGTCGCACCAAGATCTCCCAGTTACGTGCAGTTGCATTACTACTTGATGGAAATATTTATGTTGTCTATTCAGCATATATTTTCCCATCCCCTTTTTCCTTTGACCTTGAGGCCTGGGAACAAGAAATTTATCCTTATCCCTTTTTGCAACATCAGCAGGAATACCGGCTTTTTCTTTGATAGGGCATTTTATTTCTATAATGCCGTCTTGCAGTTAAGTAATTCCATCAGCCAATAATACTATGCCATCTGGTGCTGCCCCAAGTATTCCGCATTCCATGGATAGGAATAGTGCACAACGTTCTGCCTTTGCCGTTCTGGTTAAATTGTAGCAATTACGTGCTGTTTCTTCAAACTGTGTTCCATCATGAGATATGGCCTCCATGTTGCTCAATTCACATGGAACTAAAATGTCGTCTAGAATACACACATTTGTAGTACTTGATCTCAATTTGTAAATTCGATGTGCTATACTTGCTGTTATCGTATGTAACTTCATTCTTCTGTACTCTTCACAGTTGTATTGACCCATGGTGTTTCTTTCTATTTCTTCTTGCCTGATAGGGTCGCACTTCCAGTCTATTATGAAGTCTGCAACTTTATTCTGAAGATCAATCTCCGATATATCGACATCTTTCGGATTTGTCCGTAATTGCTATCTCCTCTAATTGGTCTTTTGGTTAAAAACTCTACCTTTTCTTCATTTGCATACTTTACGCGATTTTGGTTTACGGAATTTTAATCTTTCCTTTAAACCATCTGCTTCCAGTCTTTTCCATCTGTCACCAGGTGACATGTTATAAGTTTTTTTAAATAACTGTGATGGCTATCCACTTCCAAACTGGGTTGCAAATGCACTTTCTGGCAACTCTTCTATTGTACCCACCTCTGTTGCTAAAATTTATTCTTCGGCCGCCAAGCGCTTTATTTACTTGTGACATGAAATTTTCCGCGATGCATGATGATTTGGTTTCAAAATACATGGCCATATATTTGTTTTCTTGATTTTGTTGTAAATGTCAGACCGTTGTTTCGTAACAATTGATGACACCTGCCCATCTTTAGACTTCAATTTTTCAGGCTTTACCAGTTTTTTAGTCATTGGGTCACAATAGTATGTTTTACAACTTCTATGTTCACCAAATACATGACAAGGAATGTTTAATATATCTTTCTTGAGAGTTGAAGCGTTTATCAATGGCTGGTTCGTCTGATGATGTTCAACCAAGTATTGAATGCTTCGCCCAAATATTCCAATTCTTTCTTCCAGCAGTCGTCTCAATTGGTAGTTTATTGTTGTCGGCTTCAGAATTGCGTACAAGTTGAAGTTCATTCTTCTAACCGCATGGTTCTTGCACTCGATCTTTTCAACTGCAATGAAATTGGTTTCTTGACGAAGGTAAAACGATCGAATTGAGTTAAAGACGCTTGAATCCCCATCCCCTACAAATATTTTATATATGAGACCGTGCATGTCTAAACTTTTTTCAAAACCTTCTTTAATTATATCAGTTTCCATTGCTGAAGACGATCGTGCCCAATTTAGGTAACATTTGTGGATAGGAACTGGTACTGATCTGTGTTTCGATGTTGCGCAAATGTAGCAAAATTTATTTCGCACGGCTAAAAAAAAGAATCTTTTTTGAGAGAATTCCAGTTATAACAGCGGTTCCAGAATTTGCTGATCCGACTTGGTTATAGCATCTTTTCCCCCATTGACCATCGCCGAATACGTCGGTGTATGCTACTTCTTGCATCTCGTCACCAATTTTGATTATTTCAATTTGGCCAAAAGAACGCGCAAGTTTCTTTTCCATTTTCCAACAACATTTTTAGTAAGCCAGTCTCTAATAAATCATGAAAAGAAGTTGACTCAACCTTTGAGTAACTGGTTCTAGAAATGAATGATACTTCGAAGATTGAACACACTGTTTCAATCGCCGTGAAAGATATGGCAGCAGCATAAGTAGCCCAATGAGTAGCTTCATTGTTAGGAAGAGTTTTCTTGCCTTCATCATTATTAATTTTAAAAGCTACCTCATTGCAAACCCGACATTTAACTTTGAAAGTAGATAGAAGGCCTTCCCTATCTTCCTTTACGATGTCGAATTGAGCATCAGTACATTGACCACGATGGTGAGAGAATTTGTTCATTGCGTTTTCTATACTTTCCAAAGTAAAAAAACGACGTCCATCAGGCAATTTTTGAGGCACTTTGTTTCCCTCGGCATATGTAAGTGTCTCTCGTCTGACTGTTCCTGACAAAAATTCAGTATTTAGTAGCCCTGTAGTATTTGATGTGAAGACGTCTACAAAAGTGTAATCTTCATTTATTTGTCTTTTACGGCCGTAGTGTTTGGTAGGGGTTATTATTTTTCGAATTGGGGTTTCTGTATTCGTAGCTTGATCTGGAAATTTTGGAGGAGAACTCGCCGTTGAGGTTGCCGTAAGCATGTTATCTGTGGAAATCTCTGAAGGTGCATCCGACCCTTGATGTTTTGTAAGTGTTGAGAGTGAAGCCAGATTCCGCAGTTGTAGTTTCCTTTTAGCCTTTGATCCTTTAACCTTGAATTTGTCTTTGGCCATTTTTGGTTTATTTCACCGGGTTACAATTTGACTTCACAATCTTGTTTCTGAAATAAACACAAATAATCGTATTTTATTTACCTTTTACCGATTCGGTTTTCAGATGATGATAAGTCTTCTCTTCTAAGTTCAGCGGCTGCACATCAAATAGAGTTGCATAACATTTGTACTGTTCTACCTACCTCCAGCGGCTTACTATATGATTTAAACGACGTTAGTCGAGACATACTTTTTGCGTTATGAGAGGCATGGTAGGGTTTCAAACGTGGCACACAATTTTCAATGTGCAACAACTGAATCTGGCAACATTGTAGTCTTCTCACCCATGCTAGGGGGTCATATCCGAACAAATCCAATCAATTACCAGTATGACTCTTCCATGGGCGCAATGAGATTCTCACGGGGAGAGAAGATGCACTCCGAAGTGTCTCTCGAGATTCTCACCGCTTTGGGGGAATAACGTGCTTCTTTTTATAACATTAATGGAATTGGATGATCGGCCTGAAGACCGCCTTGGGATCGCCTATCCCTCTCTTGTCTCAATGCAGAATCTCTACAGCAGCCTGATGATCTGCCTAATCTGGCCTAATGACACAGATAGCGCCCCTTGAGACGCCCCACTCGTTTTTCCAATCCCGCCCAACATTTAATAAATTAGTTATTATACATGCATTTTATAAATACTTATTTAATTCTAGAACAACAAAATTAGAAATCTATTATTGGACTATTTACACCACTACATAATACCTACCACAAGCTAAAATTATTGATGCGCCTTTGATTTGCCTTAAATAATTTTTAATTGCATACATATCACTTTTGATATATTGTAATTGTATTGTTTTTAGAGAGAGTAATACACTATGCAAAACAGACAACAAGTGTATAATATCTCAGAAGTCAAATGTTGAAATAAATATTTCCTTTATGAATGCTTTTTAAAAATCATATAAAATTTTGAATTGAATTGCTGTTCTAATTGGTCAATTTCAAAAATGCATCGACAAATGAGATACGATATTTATTTCCGTTTGGATTTGAAAATTATCTCCCTTGGATAATTCGGAGAGTAAAGTGTGCCCGAAGTCTGGATTACAATGATGAGTCAATTAACTCTATTGAAAATGTAATTTATACACACAAATAATAATAATGTAGCTTATTTACTAATAATTGAATATAATATAACGTGAATACTATTGTATTACATAATATAAAGTTAATAAAATTTTATTTATTGTAATGTTTCCATGCAAGCATGTGGTTTACTGATCCACTGCCAGGTGGATACCAAATCGCATTCCAATGATAACTGATTGTGGCTGAATACATGTGCTACCATAAGAAAAAACAGATTTGAAACAAGTTACGTCGTTCCAAAAATATGCGTGCATATTATTATCGAAGGACAACCAGACCACCAGAAAAATTTTTTAAATCTCCCGCTTCGATCCTGCGTATACGCCTGTTTGCCAACAGTTTATTATTTTAAAGCGGCAACCGCACTGGTGGTTAGAACGAAATTGTCAAAACATTTTTGCTCAGATTAAACTGTATTAACAGAAGATGGTTGACACAAAAACTTGCAACTATTTGCACTGAATATGACAATGAAAAAACATTATTGTTCATACCATTTAATTTTTCATCAAAATAATTTTGGTGCAAACGACAGTTATTACAAAATGAGGCATTCTGCGAATGTCCAAGTCACATTATCAAATAAATTGACAAAATCAAATATATTGCATCACCCGGGAAGACTTTCGCGAGGGACATCAGATATTGTTAGTACATAGTCACAAAAAGTTGGATTTTTTCAACTTGCAACCAAAACAGCTTTAACATGTTTTAACATGTTTGAGCATTAATGCTTCTCAAGCACGTATCCATAGGGGGGGCCGGGGGGTCCGGGCCCCCCCTAAGCTTCCAAAAAAAGGCGATTTTTTTGTCAAAAAAAGGTTAAAAATCCAAAAAATTTTCGCGCTTCGCGCGAATATGCCATAATTTTGCTAATATATTTTGATGTGCCCCCCCTAGGCCAAATTCCTGGATACGTGCTTGATGCTTCTACAGGGCTAATGCAGTGCAAACGCTCATTTCACTTTAGCATTAGCATTTCTGTCAGAACACTTGTCACCAACTGAAATGCTATAACACTTTATTAGTGCGGATGGTTGTTTTGACAAATTTGTTTCGACAATTTTGTTCTAACGTGTAAAAACATCTTGATGCGGATGAGCCTTAAGGGTCGAAGAAGAATTTGTACGATAGTGGTTTAATATTAGTGTATGATCGATGAGTCACATGGTACCAATGTAAAAGAATACTGAGTACATTTCCTCCAAGGAGGAAGTGTACTCCCTACTCTTTTAACATTGTGTTGCTTTATATATATTGTTATTATTATATGTATATCCTGAAGAAGGTATGTATGGCGGGAGCCTAGCTTAGCCTCGGTCCATTCACGTTCCATAGTCGTAACTTTAGTCGGCGGTAGAATTTGAATTTATGCACTAGTTTAATATTAATCACAACAATCACAACAACATTCTTTGTTCGATTATGCACTTCGTATTTATGTATCCATAGTGTGTGTTCTTCCGATTTATACTTGTTTCTCATTGCTCAATATTGTTTTATTACAGAATAAAAGTCTACATTGAAAGGGAAACTGGTAGGTAATAAAAATAGATGATTCATAGTTCATGGCATAAAATTTATAGTGTAATAACTGCATAAGATGTGCATGTAAGTAGCTCAATATATTTCTCATTCTCATTGCTCAATATCATATTCCAGACAGAATAAAAGTCTACTTGAAATGAAAACTATTAGGCAATAAAATAGATGATTATGATATGATACATTATGATATGACTGCATTGTAGCTTGCAAAAATTCAAAACGTGCTAAAATGTCCCCATTTGGGTAATTTATCCCTTAAATGCGTAACATCCTCCATCCGTGGAGTTTTTGATTTGTTTACCTCATAGCTTTGAACGGGTTGGCCGTATAACCTTGGGATTTTTTGTATTTGTCACAAATGCATCTCTGTGCTTATATTTTTAAATTGAAAGTGTTTGGAGGCATTTAAGCATGCCTAAAAAATAAAAGAATCCAAGAAAGTGGCAGTTTATTCCACTCAAGCGTAGCTTCTCCATGAATGGAGGAGGTATATGCTACGCCATAGGTGAAGATGCTACGTGATAGTGAGTGAATGGACACTTATGCCAGTGGACAAATTGGCTACATTAGGATGACATAAACGGAAATATGGTATATCCTACATTACAAGTACTTGGCATTCATGGAATTGATGAAAAGTAAATAATCCTGCCATAATTTGATATAATAAAGTCAGAATTCTCTTATAATTCTCAAAATGTACATAATATTATAATTTTCCAATTTACATTTTTCATTTCCTGAAAGATACATAATTTGTTCATATTTCACATTATGAATGCTGTTTTCTAATTTACATGGCATTTTAATTCTTAAAATGTTCACATTGTGTTAATTTTCTAATTTACATATAATGCTTATTTTATAGTTATTTTACAAATATAATGAATATTATATTGGATACGTAACTGAAAGATGCTAATTACAGTATTTATCATGGTTTTGCCATTTGTACCAGTATGTCACTTTGCCAATTGGGCCATTAAGCCATTATGCCGTTTGTACCTTACCACTAGCCAAAATAAACATATCACATACCAGAAGAATAGCATATCGAAAATTAAGCCAATGAGACGATTATCCACACATGGAGAAGCTAGCTATGTGATGCAGATCGTCGGGATAGTCTGGTCTGACGCTCCCGTTTCTTCGGAACTCGTATTATCAGTTTGTTCTTGGCAGGCTGAACCGTCCAGACCTATTTGCAAGGCAAATAATAGGTTTAGTACTAGACAAAACTGAAGCTTACATATGCTAATTGTAGCTTAATTTTTTAAAAACCTACCTTTACTCATTTTAAGAGCCACTGAACTGCTAGTCGTTTGAACTTCCTTTGTCTTTTGTCTCTGTGTGTATAAATGAGTGTCAATTTTTTTCCTTCTTTTTATTATAATAATAATAATATTTTCTCTTTATAAGACTTTGTGTAGTGTCTATCCCCATTATTGCTTTCCAGCAATACGGTCTAGTATCGTTGGCTCTACCAAATGCATTCTGTTTGGCCGACAATGAGGAGAGGTGGAAATGAGTGGAGGCGGCCAGAATATCCATGGTTATTATAATAATTCTATAATATAAACGCAATCGGTTTGTATGTTGTATGTTTGTGTGTACGCCATATATATAAAAACTATAATATAAATAATCTATATGAAGCACTGTCTATACCGCCAATGTTAAAAAAATTGTCCTTGTGATTGGAGGGAGTACTGAGCGGAGTAATACAGTGACTACAACCGGTGACTAAAACCTTATCCTGACCATTTAAATTTTTTAGCCATGTCATATGATTTCAAGGCTGTATTGAGGGGGTGGGCTTTGGGGGCTAAAGCCCCCCCCCGAAATCCAAGAAAAAAGGAAAATTTTTTTCAAAATACCAAAAAATTTCGCGCTTCGCGCGATTTTATGTGATTTTTAGGCTATTTTTGACTCATTTTAGACAAAATAAGCCAAAAATTTTCGCGCTTCGCGCGATTATGCCTAATAGATATTGTCCTATGATATCATAGCCCCCACCGAAATCGATTTCTAAATACAGTACTTATGATTTTGATTGTAGTTTTCTCAATGTTTCAAATAGATTATTTATATAATTTGTATACATATTTGGTTTATTTGGTAAAGTTAAGATGCTAAACTCCATCCAGATGAAACTTGGTTTCATGCAAACACGCTTGCGCTATGATAAAATTATGAAAATCACTGTTGTGCGACGTGGTAGTTGAAACTACTTCCTTCAATTAAATATACAGTGTATTGTTATTTTATATGCAGGAAAATTTAAACTTAAAGGTCTTACTGGCCATTAAGTTTATTAAGGCATACAAATACTTTCGGCCCCTACCCGAAGCTTAAAATCACAATGTGCCAACGATACTAGAACCATTTGCTGAGGCAAATTGGGTATAGACTCTAGAGTCTAGACAACATAGTTATGACTATGAGATGAACATCCAAACTGGTAGAAATTTAACAATTAATTTTCTAGTTATAGAATTAGAACTTTAGTAGATAGTAGCATAAAAGTCAAGACAATTACAAGACTTCAGGAAGCACACCAAATAAAATTCTCATTACTAAAAATATAGAAAATAAATGTGTACGAACGGTCATAATGATATACACTGGAAGAGCAAGAGTTCAGAAAAGTAGTAATCAGTAAATAGTAAGTCAGCTAACAGCTACGACAGGTACCCAACACTATAAACTGTACAACATCTTTGCAGCAATGAAAACAGGGAACATTCCTAGTATATCGACGCTCAACGAAAAAGACCGCTACCTATAGCTCATTCGATAGATCTCGACGAGTAGATAACGAATATGGTATTCATTTTTGGGGGAACCACCCAAATAAGAAAGTTATGGTCGGTCAAAGTTGAAAGAACCACTATATAAAATGTTGTATTTTCTTTGTGTAAAGAAGCAATCACTTTCATATATTACAGTAAAAGAATTGAGCAAGTCAGTTGAAAAAGTAACGGTTTCGATGGATTGCTAAATTGTCATGGAAAATGCGAATAACGATTAAAAATAGTCCACTCCATTGGAGCCAACCGACATAGTCAGAGGTGCTCTGAAACGTACCAAGGCAACAATGCACCTTTCATAAAACATTATGGCTGCGATACCGGAATGTATCATGTTAACCATCACCTGCATAGCAACCCCATGGGACTGTCTAAATGCGTTTTAATTTTTTTTACATTTGGCTCTATTCCTACCGAAAGATTAGTCCGATTTTTATGGGACTTACATTTTTGGAATAGTGGACCATCGAGGAATACACGAGAGCAGCTGGAATTTTGATACCGTTGTTTAAAATGTTTTAAAATTGATTTTTTTGCACCATATCCTTCGGGAGGAATAGAGCCAAGGTAAAACATTTATTAACATGCATTTTAATACTCCCAGGTGATTGCTACGCAGGCGCGATGAGCAACCTTAAACATGTGCATAATGCATACAGAATAGAATTTCATGATGAATGTGTTTAATTGAAAGCTGAGTATTTTATTATAACAGGTGTGGGGATTATGTAACGGAATGTGACCACAACAATGTTACTGAACGAAAGCAATATATATTTAGAACTCCGTTTTGGAAGGATACTGGGCTGCAGATGTGATGTCATATACGGATAATCCTGTCTCCCATGAAGGGCAAAATGTTTTCATTTTTAAGGAAATGGGTCAAAAATAGCCTTATAAAACAATATGACTGAAAAAATCTTTTTTCCGAATTTCGGGGTGGGGCTTAAGCTCCCACTACTCCTACCCTCAGTAGAGCCGAGGTCAGAAGAGTCATCGAGAGCATAAGTATTAATGATGCCATGGTTGTTTTGGGGGTATAGCCATGCAAAAGTTATAGCAGATGGGTTTTTTTAAAGTCCAAGACTCGATTATATAGCCTCCCATGTAAAATTCCGAAACCGTCTCAGGGATAGATGTAAAAGAGACATTTAAGTGTTATGTTAGCGGTTTTTGTAAATGAGTTAAAGATGGCCTAAAAGTAACATGTAACAGAACCCCTCGCTGCCATTTGATGATACGATATGGATTGTTAGCAGTGCATCTTAACAATTAATATTGAAAATAGGTTAAACGAATTGCGGACGCATATTTAGTGACGGAATAGTAAAAAGCCAAATATGGCTATCTAAATTAATCCTTATCAATATTAATTCTTATCAAATGTGGTTAGGGTCCATTTACCAACTTTTTCGAGGATAACGTTCGAAAAAGTAAATAATCTGAACTTTTGTTTTTAGCTCGCCTAAATAAGGCAGCTTATAGAATCGCACAGTCTGTCCGTACGTCCGTCCGTACGTCCGTCCGTACGTACGTCCGTCCGTCCGTCCCCACGATAACTTTCGAAAGCAATGACGGATCTTGACCAAACTTGGCAAAAACAATGCCTATGGACCACTGACGATCCCTATTGATTTTGGGGCTAATCGGTTCATTGGTTGCTGAGATACCGCGCGCTCACTTTGTCTTCATTTTGATAGTCAAAGTGAAAAATGGGCATTAAAAAGTTCAATTGCGTTTCCTATAAATTGTTAGCCGGATAGTATAAAATATTTCACTCCGCTTCTACCGAATTTAAGATTTTATAGTAAAAGCAAATAAAACCAGAAGTAACTATAAGAGGACGGAAATAAATCTATTTCGCATTTATTTTCAATTTTATAGTCAAACTTGCATTAATCCAATTTCTATTGATTTTCATTAATAATATTGACCGATTTTGATTCTCTTTAGATTTTCATAGTCAACATTATTCAATTTTAATTTAATGTTGATTTTCATAGTCAAAATTATTCAATTTTGAATTTATGTTGATTTTTATAGTCAACAATTATCAATTTTGAATTTGTGTTTATTTTCATAGTCAACATTAATCAATTTTAGCTCGCCTGAATAAGGCAGCTTATAGAATCGCACAGTCTGTCCGTCCGTCCGTCCGTACCCACGATAACTTTCGAATGCAATGACGGATATTAATTAAACTTGGCAAAAACCATACCTATGGACTGGTGACGATCTCTATTGATTTTCGGGCAAATCGGTCCATTGGTTACTGAGATGCCGTACGCTCACTTTGTTTTCATTTTGATAGTCAAAGTGAAAAATGGGCATTAAAAAGTTAAATTGCGTTTCCTATAAATTGTTAGAATGATGGTATAAAATATTTCACTCCGCTTCTACTAAATTTATTTTTAATTTATGTTTCATCGATTTTGATTTTCTATTGATTTTGATAGTAAAGATTAATCAAATTTGATTTTCTGTTGATTTTGATATTCAACATTAATCAATTTTGATTTTCTGTTGATTTTCATAGTCAACAATTATCTATTTTGATTATCTGTTGATTTTTCAAATGATATAGTTTCGTTTCCTTATAATATCAATGTCTGAATTTTTAATACGTCGTAGCTACATATATAAAGACTCAATTCTGAAAGCTTGATCAAAATCCGTACGTTCGGTTTTGTGTTACGTGCGACTTTTCGTCTACCAAAATGTGTACACGCTAACCCTTTAATCAGGCGAGCTTCTGTTACGGCTTGCTGTAGGTTTTTTATCGAAAATTAAAAACGTTTTTCTGCATTTTCAAAGACTTGTTCAAGTCATACTCTCTCTTTTGAAAAAATAGGCTTATTTGATTCCTTAAAATACTCATTTCTAAAAGCAGTTCCAAGAGCAAGGTTTTTCAAAACATTCCAACAACTGGTTGGTTTGCTTTCGAAAGTTATCGTGGGGACGGACGGACGTATGGACGTACGGACAGACTGTGTGGTTCTATATAAGCTGCCTTATTCAGTCGAGCTAAAAGGTAACCTATTTTACAATTTTGCACTTACCTTTTTTACTAAAAAGCAAAAAAAGGAAAAAGCAATAAAAGGTCCTTTTTTGTTCCTTGATTACACCGTTATTTTCCACCGTTAAAAAATTTTGTCCAGATACTCGGCACAATGGGATAAAGTTTTAGAAGCTCAACTGGCCACGAAAATTCATTTTGAATACCAATTTGCACTTTGCATCGGTTTCCATGACCTTAAAAGGTTTTACAGTTGAGTTATAGAAATTGAAATGTGTGCAAATTGTAAAGCAATGGTATAATATACCCCAGCTAGGTCGGTCGGGTCCATTGGAGTTAGCAATTGCGAATAATAATAAATGAAAAATTCAGCCGTTTTCCGAAACTTTAACTTTTTCAACTGACTTCATGGCAAATTAAGGTGGGGGTATTCCTAGTTACAGCTAGTTACACTGACTATCAAATTGGCCCTTAATTTTTTTTTAGTAAAGTCCCTAAGGATCTGAGACGACTGGTCATACACACATATAGTAAATTTGAAAAAGATACATCGAAACTTTCTTTATCGTTTCCTTATTGAAAATTTGACAGTTTCGACCTTTTTCTAAGATACTGCAGCTTGAAAATTGAAACTTGGTTTTTTGGTCAAAATGTGAAGTTAAAAACTGCGATATCTTAGACAACAAAGTTGAAAGTGTGAAATTTTCAATAAGGAAACGATGAATCTTTTTCAAATTTACTATGTGTGTCTAGGACCAGTCGTCTCAGATCCTTAGGGACTTTGCGAAAAAAAGTCGAAATTTTTGTATTGCCCATGACTAACTTGGTAGTCAAGTTAGTCAAGTAGCTTAGTAAATTGTCTGATCTGATCTGAACAGCAAGACAAAATGCATAAAATCGGAGTAAACAAGAATACGATTTCCCGGTGGATGAAAATAATTCGGCGAATTTTGATAAAATGGGCCGTTAATTCATCACAAAAGGTTGGTGGTATAAAAACAGTAGAAATAGATGAGAGTAGATTCGGGAAACGGAAGTATGATAAGGGCACCATGTAGAAGGACAATGGGTTTTCGGAGGAATTAAAAGAGAATGGAGAAGTTTTTCTTATTCCTATTGAAAATAGATCAAAAACAACTCTCCTTGATTTGATAAAAAATGGATATCTCCTGGAACTACGATCGTTAGTGATTGCAGGAAAGCATTTGCGGACATTCATAAGGAGGGATTTCATCATATGACTGTAAACCATTCTTTGACATTCATGGATCATGACACAGGAGAACATATAAATCAGGAAACAAAAAATGACCTTTTTTGCCTTTTCTATAAAAAAGGTAGGAGTAGGTTTTTAAAAAAGGAGCCCTTTTTTGCCTTTATGTACTTTATGTACAAACATAAAGCATTTAAATGTTTATTATACAAACATTGACACCAACAGACCAGTACTATTCCTGCGACCTATGCATTAGTTAGTGCATCAATCAGAGCAAAATAAAGTTTTCGAAAGTGTAGTTGAAGTTTGGAGCAGAAATTAAATATGGGAAAGAAGAAAGCAAATAAAAAAGGAACACCTCTGGAAAGGCCAAGCCTACTAAGGAAATATTTATGCCCACAAAAATAAAATATCTTCTGTGAAAAAAGAAGCTCTTTCAAGATCAGCAACCGGAAATACTTTGTCTGAGCCTAAAGCGTATACATCTAAGGAATGTAAGAATTCTGCCAAATCGGATATTAAAACTAAAGACGCCCATCAAGTAGTAAAACTACAAAAAGGATAAATGTTTGATAATACATATTTATAGTATACATTTCCTTACATATTGAATATTTAATTAAAGATGTGTGCAACTAGTAGTACTTACATATTGTCAAGTTAAGACAGCAAATAAGTACTTACCAAATGCAATGAATTCAGGCAACCCACCCACCTGAACATTAGATTACTAAATTAATATTAACATAGTATATAATAAATAAAATTAACATTCAAAATTTATTATTTTACAAACACGGATAAAAAACAAATGATTTGTGTCAAGGAAATTGGGCCGCAAATTGATACGATTGGAAAGGAAAAGAGCGCAGTATTTCCTAATGTTAAACCTGTCATTCTTAAGCAAGAATCTTTGTCTTCCTCCCAAGTTGCAAAAATATTAGGTAAAGGGCTACAATATTGCATACGTTAACTAATTTTAAGATTTTAATTTTAGCAAATTGTAGAAATTTACTATAAAAGTATTTCTATCTTATAGAAGAATTCTCATTTGATGTCGAGAAAATTGACCAAAATGAGTATCATCATTCTTTGGACAATGGAGTTGAAACATTCCAAATTGATGCGCCGGATATTCAGCATGGAGCAGAAAAAGTTTTTGATCTCTATAGTAGGAATGAGTTCAAATCAAATCATTCGTTAAAAAACATTTTATTAAACTGAACGATTTTAACTGAACTAGATCGTGACATAAAAATTGCTGAATTTTTTAGTTCAATTTTTAATTTTCATTGATGCTAAACAAATCTAGATGTGGATACATTGCCTAATGCCGAAGAAATCTTAGAAGAGAAGCCGATGAAAATAATATTATAACTGCAGATCCCAATGAAATATTGACAGCAATTGAAAGCACAGACGACAGTGACAATGATCATCAAGTCAAAAAGAAATCAAAATGGAGTCAGAAACATACAGAGAAAGGTCGCAAAAAATACCCTGTCTGGAATTTGTTTACTAAACTATGGTAACAAATCTAAAGAGTGAAGCAATCTGCAAGACTTGTGGATATAAAATAACATGGGCAAAAGTCACCTTATTAAAGCAACACTTGAAAAAATGCAACGAGAAAATAGAGTCTGAAGGTCGTTCTAAACTTCAGAAAGGCATGTTCAAATCAAAAATGGGCTTACAGTGGGATATTCCATCGCAAAGTGAACGACTGAAATCTGAGAATGAAAACATTGACATTCAAGTTGCTAAGTAAATATTTGCAAGCAATATACCATTTTCGACCGTTAAAAATCCTCAGTTTATAAAACTATTGAAAATATTAAAGCCAAATTACAAACTACCCAGTAAAGAAGTCATTGGTGCAAGTTTATTGGAGAAGGTTTACAGTGAAGTTTCGGTTCTGCAAATGTTAAAATAGAAAACAAACTTGAAGTTTTGATGCAGGATGGTGGGACTGGCCCTCAATCATCCCCTGTGATTTCTCATTGCGTTAGCGTTGAACTAGGACGAATAAAGTTTTTGAATGCTATTTCCTGCAAAACTGAAACGAAAACGTCAGAGTATTGCTTAAAAATTCTACAAGAGACAATATAGCAGACAGAATCGAAGCATAAGTGTAAAATATTTGCTGTGGTAACAGACAATACCAATTCAATGATTTTAATGCGATGATGTCATAACATACGGGTGGCACACACATCTCCTAAACTTGGTTGGAAAGGCTATTACAGATGCTGCAATATTAGAGAAAGTGGTTTCAGTTCAGCACTACTTTAAGGACAATAACTTTCCAAGAGAAACGTTAAAGGAATTGAAAGGGCGCATGCCAAAACTGCCATGTGCAACTCGATGGAACTCACAGTATGATTGCTTAGTGAACTTCCTTCAGAATCATTCGATTTATTTTGAAATTAGCAAGCTTGAACGCTCTGATGTCCCAGGAAATATCAAGGACATTATTACGAATTACATATTTTTTAAAGTTGTGGAAAATCAGGTTCAATGCATTGAGCCTGTATCGGAGGCCATTGTTAAGGTCTAAAAACTGCACAACTGGATTTAATCTTATTTACTGGTTATTTGGGATCTATTCCAGATTATATTAAAATGTTTTTTGCTTTTACAGCCTCAACACGAACAAGCTACTTACGCCATAAAATTTTGGATTAACATTTTACAAAAATCTGAAATTCCCAACAAATATGAAAAAAGGTTCAATGAAATTGTCGAACTGGCACTAACATCTTTTGCTTGTGCGGCATATTTATTGCATCCCAACTAAGTACAATTTTGGTTAGAACTTTAAAAAAAATTAATTATTATTACTAAAGTAAAAGTTTGCAAACTTAAATGTCACACTTTTTTGCAGGGGAAAATTTGTCTAACAAATTTGCAGAGAAGGGCTACAGGTACTTGGAATCAATCAATCCCATGTTTGTGACTGCTGTCATGAAACTACGACAAATGGACGAAAAGATGTTTCCTGCAACATTACTTTCAAAAAATCTTTTTTAAGGTGAATCTCCCTTGCAACCCAATCAATGGTGGAAGGAACTGGAACTCCTAAATGGATCTTACCTACCAAGAGGACTGACTCAGCTCGGTCAGAAACTGATGCCTATTCCAGCGTCTTCAAGTGGCATTGAGCGATGTATATAACTACCGATTTAAGAAACCGACTTGGTATAGAAAAAGCCGAAAAACTATGCTTCATTTTTAAAAGTCTAAATAAGGATTTCGATTATGAGTAATTTTTAATATATGAATGTATTGTATTTAGAACGGGTTTACTATTTTACCAAAAACTAAGCCTAACTATTAATCTTAAACTGAATTGATTTGAATCTAAATGAATGTTAATTTTTTCTATCTACCTAACATAAGTTAATCTCGATCGAGTCATAAGCATTATCCCTAGTAATTAAATTAAATAAAGTAGAGAACTCAGGGAATTATATATGTAACCTATAAGCTGAGTTTTTAAGTAATAAACTTTTACTTTTTTGTACATTCAAGTTGATGTATGAGGAAAATTAAAAAACAAACAAGAAACAAAATTCTCTTATTTTATTTATTAAAGCCCAGGTGCATGGATACGAAAATAATTTCTCGACTATCATATTTGCAAGTAACTTTTTTTGGAAATTCCCTAAGGATCTGAGACCACTGGTCCTACAGCCGTACATTAATTTTTTTAAAATTCTTCGATACTTATTCTAAGGTAGTTATATTGAAAATTCCACATTTTGGGCTTTGACTTGAAGATATAAATTCCCAATATATAATTCACAAAAAAACACACATTTTTCGGTTTCAAACGATGATATCTTCAAGTATTTCCAAAAAAAAGTACGAATTTTTCCGATTCCCATTTACCCTCTATGATAATTTTTGCTGGTTGGCCAGCAACATCCCCATTTGTGGCAAAAACAATCTGAGTCTTTTGAAACATGCACCATTGCCTTAAGGCAAAATTATACTAAGACTGAATTTACTGATGGAATAGTAGTTCAGTCTATGAGTGAATGGTATCATACTGTGTAAAAAGGTAAAAGGCAAAAAAGGACTGCTTTTATTTAAAAAGCAGTCCTTTTTAACTTTTTTGTAGAATAGGAGTACATTATTTGTTCTTTGATACAAATTCCATAGAATCAACTAGGAGATAAGCAAAAGTATTTTTGCCAACGTATTCAAGGTAAACCTAGTGAGAGAAGTCTCCTTCTAATTAAACCAATTTCTTTTTAATGCAAAAAACCTAACCTTAATAAAAATAAAAGAAAAATTGCAAAACCACCTAACCTAAATAAAAATAAAAGAAAAATTGCAGAAAAACCTAACCTAAATAAAAATAAAAGAAGAATTGCAAAAACCTAACCTAAATAAAAATAAAAGAAAAATTGCAAAAAACCTAACCTTAATAAAAATAAAAGAAAAATTGCAAAAAACCTAACCTAAATATAAATTAAAGGAAATTTGCATTTTTAGGAAGAAGGACTAGTTCACGGGATACCTGGCTCACTACTTGTTTTACAAACGTTGCCGAAAACTGAAGCTAGATTTTCTTAACACCTCGACGCAATAGCTTCACTTAGTCACGAGGATATATTGGATTGTCTTTTCAACAATGAAAACGATGATGCTTAGAGTGATGTTGAGTCATAAATAACTCTTCAGTTACAATGCAATAATGTTGTCATATTTCATATCACATTGTCGTTGTCATGTTATCTGTACTATAATAATGTTGCTATCATGTTATCTATTCCATCATATGCAGTTGTTAATTGTGAATATTATGAAAAAATATAGCAATTTAAATAGTCATATTTTCAACTTTGGCCGACCATGGATACGCCATAGGCTCCCCTTTAGTATAAGGACTAGAGAGGGACAGTGGGAATCTCGTTAATCCATTCATGCGCGTCACTGATTAGATGACGAGGCATTTGGCTGCCTTAAGAGAGTCAGAGTTACTCTCAAAGGCCTCCTGTCACCTCCTTCCATGAGCACCATGCAAGCGACGGAACGGACGGTCGCTTTGGTGTTAACTCGAAACCTCCTCTCGGGAGTAGACCTTATGCATGGATGGTAATGGTAGCATAGACGTACTAGGCTTGTAAATCCCTTAGTGCGGGATTTGCTAGTATTAAGAAATATGCAATGTAATGAAATATGAAATGTAATGTGTATGTACAATAGTGTGTAATCTAACCTACCTACCTACTTGTAATTAGAATAGCATAGCATGTAGTTGTATTGCCCATACCTACCTATGTATATATGAATGTGTCATGTGACACAACTGCACTTGCCTAGCATCTAATTTGAAATGTTAGCAAGTAGTACACGTTGAATCTTCCAAGGAGACACACGCAATTTTCGGTGCTGCTCTCCGACTTAATTAGTGCCCCTAATTAAGTTACCTGTGCACTTACCTTGACCCCTAATTAACTTACCTTTAGCTGTAGTTAGTTAGTTAACCTAGAATATGTGTGTATAAGTGAATATATTTATTGTTACATAAATAAAAGTGTCTAACACACCAAGTTCAGTCAGGAACACTAAGGAACTTCTAGGTGGTTATCGCCCAGAAGTGGCCGGTGGCAAAAGGCTAAATAAGCAGTGTACAAAATACCATTTACCACTTAACAAGTGGTAAGTGGTTTTTAATGGTATTTAACGTTAAATACCACCACCTAAAAGGTAGTGGTAAGTGGTATAAATGGTATAAATGGTAAAAAATAGTTTCATTTAAATTTCGTGTTTAAATTTTGAACAAAATTCGGTGGCAAAGTACGAAATAGCTTAGCAGATGATCATTGTTGTCACAAATTGATAAGTGTTCATCAATAAGAGTAGGATTCAACCAATGAGGGTGCTAACATGTCTTGCCGATTGAGAAATTAATTGCAATTAAATTAGCATCAATTTTAAATGGGCGACACCAAATACAATCTTTCTTTCTTCATTTTTATAACTTTTGGTGTACAATCAAATAAATATGATTAGTTTAATTGATATTGGAAATATTTCATAGAAAACAAAGTTTTAAAACTTGTATTTTAGGAAGTCTAGTGTATCTGTACTCAGCTGTCTAATCAATCGCTAAAATTTACCATTTTTACCATTAAATGCATTTTTACCATTAAGTGCATTGTGATGGTAAAAAAGGCTAAAAAGTGGTAAATTTTGTACACTGTAAATAAGGCCGGCTGGCCGGACAATTTTAAGTGCCATCTCTATATTTATTGTATAATACTAATCCCAAGCACGTATCCAGGAATTTGGCCTAGGGGGGGCACATCAAAATATATTAGCAAAATTATGGCATATTCGCGCGAAGCGCGAAAATTTTTTGGATTTTTAACCTTTTTTTGACAAAAAAATCGCCTTTTTTTGGAAGCTTAGGGGGGGCCCGGACCCCCCCGGCCCCCCCTATGGATACGTGCTTGACTAATCATAAGAGTGCAGTCCGAAACAGAAAATCGCAGATAATGCAGAAGTAGTAAACACAAGGTTTAATGAGTCATAAATGTAATAAATACTTCGGCAAAATATAAAGCTGCAAAATAAATTAATTTTTCAATCGTTTAAAATATTTTTTAGTGACCATGCAATAGAAATAAATTGACAATGTGCTCTAAATAAAATACAAAATAAACATTCTGATAATGTGGCAAATTAAGTGCAAAATTAACATTCTAAAACACTGACAATGTAGTCAAAATTAAATACAAAATTAACATCCCAAAATCCGGACTAACGTAGTCAAAATTAAATACATAATTAACGGTTCCAAATCATGACAATGTAATGTATTTAAAATAAAATACAAAATTTTGAATTAGATAGAAATTGTAAATGCATGTAATTTAATTTGACTTGCAATCAATTCTATTCGCTGCATAAGATTGTTCCGGACTAAACTCTTTAGTATAGTACAATAGTAACACAGCAGCTAAAAATATGACAGGAGTTCGGAAAGACGCATTCATAGATTCTGTTGTGTTAGGTGGACCGAAATTCCCATCGGCTATCTTATAGAATTTTTTACGCTCTTTCTAATGGTGGTGGTTACAAAGAAATCGTACGTTGGGATTTAGAGTCCAAGCCTTTAGACTGTAAGTTAGTGGTAGAACGGCTACATCTGGCGGGTTTTCAGCTACTTATTTTCTACTGACCGGCCACTTCTGGCCGATTGAGCTCAAACTCGGCTAATACTAGCCGATCGGCGGCTATTTCTAGCCCGGCTACTTCTAGCCGATAATCAGCTAGAAGTTCCTTAGTGTTCCTGACAAGTTGCGACTTGCAAGTTCACCACATCATTCCTAGGATCATGGAAAGTAAGAAACCCCAAATGACTCATAGCACAGTCTTATTAGCCCTCTCCAGACCATAACTTTCTTATTTGGGGGGTTCCCTCAAACATTACAAAATTAGCTCGACGAGATCTTTCGAATGAGCTATATTATATCGGTATATACCGTTGAGCGTCGGTATACTAGGATTTGAAAACAGAATATGCCCGAACACTTTTGTGTAAAATCGAACACCTTCGGTTGGAATGCAGCAAAAGGTGCGTGAAAGTTAGAGTCCGAAGGCACCTCTATATCTCGGAATATTTAGACATGACCCCCCAATGTTTCATCGGATCTTTATTGGAAATGACCTGAAGGTCACGTTTACACCCTCCTTACCCCTGACGGGGGTATGGGGAAAATGACATTCCACCGGTTTTGGACCTCTAATCGGTCATTATGTTTATTTAATTTAGGTTAGGTTAGGGGATGGGGGTTGGAAACGTGACCTCTAGGTCATATCCGATAAATATCCGATGAAACATTGGGGGGTCATGTCTAAATATTCCGAGATATAGAGGTGGCTTCGGACTCTAACTTTCACGCACCGTTTGCTGCACTCTGACCAACACCTTCGCATAAATTCGAGCACTTTCGAATAAATTCGAATAGTTTCGAATAAATTCGAATAGTTTCGAATAAATTCGAATAGTTTCGAATAAATTCGAATAGTTTCGAATAAATTCGAATAGTTTCGAATAAATTCGAATAGTTTCGAATAAATTCGAATAGTTTCGAATAAATTCGAATAGTTTCGAATAAATTCGAATAGTTTTGAATAATTTCGATTAGTTTCGTATAAATTCGAATAGTTTAAATTCGAATAGAATAAAGTCGAAAGTATTCGAAGTCGTAGTGGACTCGGCTTATTCTTAAACGAGGAGGCCTTACTTATTTATTTATTTTATATTTATTATTTTTATTGATTATTTTTTAATTGATTATTTAAAAAATGGGCTAAATCCTAGTATACCGACGCTCAACGGAATAGACCGATATATAGCTCATTCGAAAGATCTCGTCGAGTACATCCCGAATATGGTATTGGTTTTTGGGGCAACCCCCCAAGAAAGTTATGGTCGATTAAAGTTGAAAATATGACTATTTCGATGCCTACGTTTTCAGAAAACGAAGAGTTACAAGTTCTTTAGGACATTGTTTCTTTGCTCTTCATGTTGAATTTACTTATAACTATGGCAACGTAGCTAATAAGATTATGTAGGGTTGGTTTTGTAAAATTCTTAATTGCACTTTAACTTCTATTTTGGGTTTCTTCATTGTTCTAACTTCAATTTTCGTCATTTTTGATTTAGTTAGTTTTTAAATGCTAATTGTGACCACGTCCTTTGTTCGATTTCTTTCAATTTTAATTAAGTTCGGTTTAAAAAATGCTAATTGTGACCAAGTGCGAGGTATAATTTTCATCAATTTTAATTAGGTTAGGTTTTAAAAAAAATGCAAATGCTAATTGTGACCACGTGCCATGTTCAATTTCCATTAGTATTAATTAGGTTAGGTTTTAAAAAAATGCTAATTGTGACCAAGTGCGATGTATAATTTTCATCAATTTTAATTAGGTTAGGTTTTAAAAAAAATGCAAATGCTAATTGTGACCACGTGCCATGTTCAATTTCCATTAGTATTAATTAGGTTAGGTTTTAAAAAAATGCTAATTGTGACCAAGTGCGATGTATAATTTTCATCAATTTTAATTAGGTTAGGTTTTAAAAAAAAATGCTAATTGTGACCACGTCCCATGTTCCATTTCCATCAATTTTAATTAGGTTAGGTTTAAAAAAAGCTAACTGTGACCACGTGCCATGTTCAATTTCCATTAGTATTAATTAGGTTAGGTTTTAAAAAAATGCTAATTGTGACCACGTCCATGTTCGATTTCCATCAATTTTAATTAGGTTAGGTTTTAAAAAATGCTAATTGTGACCACGTGCCATGTTTAATTTCACATCCCATGTTCCATTTTAATCAATTTTAATTAGGTTAGGTTTAAAAAATGCTAACTGTGACACGTGCCATGTTCAATTTCAATTAATATTAATTAGGTTAGGTTAAAAAGTGCAATTATTATTATTATTTTTATTATTATTAAAGAGTGACGTCCCTTTCGAGCAATTGCCCATGGGATCGTAATATTGGTTTACAATATATATTTGATTTACAATGTCATAATGGGGTATGTAACTAAATGGGGTTAGTTAGAGTAGAATGTAGATTATTTCAGTTCTAGAATTGTTTACAGAGAGCTCATGTTAGTGGTTACATGTATTATATTATTTCCTTATCTTACGTACAGCGGCCAAGATGTATTGTTTACATTCAGTATGCATTGCATAATTATTTATCAAGTATTTTTTTAACGTATACTACTTGGCAAGACTCTTTTGACATATTTGTTCATAGTGCTAGGTCACCCTTAAAAATGCTTACATGTATTATATTTTCTTATCTTACCTATAATATAATATTTACATTCCATATGAGTTACACAATTATTTAACAAGTAGTTTTTACCTAGTTTAGATGTACATATGTCTGTGGAGACATCGGTAAGTGTTGATACTTTGGTTACAGTTGTGCTATTCGATTAAATGCTGACGTTGCGTTGACGTTGCAGGTTTATAAATATTTATGAGGATTTATAAATCAAATTACAATTTTTTCTTGACACATTTTTTCATAGTGCTAGGTCATACAGAAAAATGTAAATGACTCATTATTCATCCTGTATGCAGTAAATGTGTTACAAGGTTATAATAACAATATTAGCAAAATGTTGTAGAGTTATGTCATAATATTCGTTACAAAAACTATTTTTAAATTAATAGGTTCATTATGAATAGATTTTAAAATCTGAAAATGCTTAAATTTATGACTAAATATAGGATGGTAACCTGTAGGATCTCGAGTGATGTTCAGCGTAGATTCTTGTTTTTGCTGGCACTATTAATTTGGTTTTCATGTTTTAATAGCTCACCTTCTTTATTTGCTCGATATGTTTCCGTCACACCATTCAGAGTGGTTGTCAAAAAGCCGTTTTCTATTTTTATTATCAAATCTTTGTTTTTACGTTTCCATTCCTTAGCGGTGTCCCTTAGTATTTGTAAAGTGCAATTAAGAATTTTACAAAACCAACCCTACATAATCTTATTAGCTACGTTGCCATAGTTACAAGTAAATTCAACATTATGAGCAAATCAACAATGTCCTGAAGAACTTGTAACTCTTCGTATTCTGAAAACTTAGGCATCGAAATAGTCATATTTTCAACTTTAACCGACCATTACTTTCTCATTTGGGGGGTTGCCCCAAAAGCCAATGCCATATTCGCGATGTACTCAACGAGATCTTTCGAATGAGCTATATATCGGTCTATTCCGTTGAGCGTCGGTATACTAGGAATGTTCCAAAAAATGTAACCTGTGTAGAGTGTAACCTAGTTGATAGTAGAAAATCTGGCTGTTTATGTTCAATTTGTGGTCTCTATTTTCATCAAAGATGTACAGCGCTTTCTGTCTCTAAATTTAATGATGTAAGCCTAAATTCTACATTTATATGTGATGACTGCAACTTAGTAATTAGAAGAAGAAATCAGGTATGTAAAACTGTACAATTGCAACTCATAATATTGGCTATTGTTGCATGAAATCGTTTGAAAAATATATTATTGTATACTGCTATTATTGTTCTCTTCCTTTCCATCGTTGTCATCTCATTAATTTTGGTACCAAAGTTAATAATATTGGCTATATAGTAATTATTTTTGTAACTCATGTATGTTTCCATTTAACTGTCTTAATGATAATAAGTTGCTTGAGGAAATCTTTGAGTCTGGCACAAATTTAGTTGATAATACAATTAATGTGAATCTACCTGATAATATTTTATGTCAACTCAATGAACCTCTTAAAAACCTACAGCAAGCCGTAACAGAAGCTCGCCTGAGTAAAAGGGACCGTGTGCACATTTTGGTGGTGATAATAATAGAAATAAATTTATTTTGATTATTAAAGTAAGCAGTAATCCAAACTAGATTATTTAATTCATAATTCAATATAAAAATCAACAGAAACTCAAAATTGATTAATGTTGATTATAAAGATCAACAGAAAATCAAAATTCATTAATGTAGACAATGAAAATCAACAAAAAATCAAAATTGATCAATTTTGACCATGAAAAGCAACAGATATTCAATCTTGATTGATTATTAGTATTAAAATCAACAGAAAATTAAAATCGGTAAATAATGATTATTTAAATTTAAAGGAACAAAAAATAGAGATTTGACTATAAAATTGAATAAAAATCCAAAATAGATTTTTTCCATCGTATAATAGTTATTTTCCGGTTTAATTTGCTTTATTATAAAATCTCAAATTTGGTAGAAGCGGATTTAAATGTTTTATACTATCTCGCTAACAATTTATAGGAAACGCCATTGAACTTTTTAATGCCCATTTAATGCCAAATTTTCACTTTGACTATCAAAATGAAGACAAAGTGAGCGCGCGTTATCTCAGCAACCAATGGTCCGATTTACCCCCAATTCAATAGGGATCGTTAGTGGTTCATAGGCATTGTTTTTGCCAAGTTTGGTCAACGTCCGTCATTGTGCTCAAGAGTTATCGTGTTAACGGACGGACGTACGGACAGACTGTGCGGTTCTATAAGCTGCCTTATTCAGGCGAGCTAATCAACCGAAAAGCAACATTGATTATTGCTGACTATGAAAATCAACAGAAAATCAAAATTCATTAATGTAGACTATGAAAATCAACAGAAAATCAAAATTGATTAATAAGGACTATGAAAATCAACAGAAAATCAAAATTGATTAATAAGGACTATGAAATTCAACAGAAAATCAACATTGATTAATGTTGACTATGAAAATCAACAGAAAATCAAAATTGATTAATGTTGACTATGAAAATCAACAGATATTTAATCTTAATTGATTATGAGTATTAAAATCAAAATCGGTAAATAATGATTATTTAAATTTAAAGGAAATCAAAAAATTAAAATTTGACTATAAAATAGAATAAAAATCCAAAATTGATTTTTTTCCATCATCTAATAGTTATTTTCCGGTTTTATTTGCTTTATTATAAAATCTCAAATTTGGTAGAAGCGGATTGATATATTTTATACTAACCCGCTAACAATTTATAGGAAACGCCTTTGAACTTTCTAATGTCCATTTAATGGTAAATTATCACTTTGACTATCAAAATGAAGACAAAGTGAGCGCGCGGTATCTCGGTAACCAATGGACCGATTTACCCCCAATTCAATAGGGATCGTCAGTGGTCCGTAGGCATTGTTTTTGCCAAGTTTGGTAAATATCCGTCATTGCTTTCGAAAGTTAGCGTGGGGACGGACGGACGGACGTACGGACGGACTGTGCGATTCTATAAGCTCGCTTTATCAGGCGAGCTAAAAGGGAACTCCCCAAAGGTCTAAAAGTATTTCATGTAAATATCAACGGTCTTCTCTCCAAAGTTGATATGCTAACAAGTGATATTTACCTATACGATATTGATGTTTTGTGTGTTTCTGAGTCACATTGTAATTCTAATATAGATATTAATGAACTACATATCAATGGGTATAATAATATTAGAATTGACAGAGAAAGGTCTGGTGGTGGCCTTACAGTATACTATAAAAATATTTTTACTGTACATCAAATAGATTATGGTGATTTCTTAAATGAAAATGAATGCATTTGCTTAGCCTTGAAGCAGCCTTGTTCTAGTCCTATTGTAAATTGTTGTGTTTATAAACACACTGACACACCAATACATAATGTAACTCACCGCAATGGTACACACTTAGAAATCCTAAGCTGATATACTGTTATATTTAACAGTATATCACCTTAGAAATCACGTAGGGATGGTTACACATTATTTAGCGTTAAATTAACATTGTCCACGTCCTGTTAATATTTCAACAGTATTTGTGGTTAAAATTAACATGGGATCATGTTAAAAGTTAACATTGCCTCATGTTAGGAATAATGTCATTATAACATTATTTAATGTTGATGGTGCAAAAAGTGAAGCTAGGAAGCGATCCCAGTTCCATGCACTACTCAGGCGGACACCCTACACACTGAACCACACCGCCACATGAAATGTTAAGGTGGTTATTGCTGGTGATAAATCTAGCTGAGGTGACTTGACATGACATACTGTTAACCTCAACTAACGTTATGGTCATGTCAGGTTAACATAAAATTAACGTGAATTTTGCCTACAGGATATTTACTGTTAAAACTTACATTAACAAAATATTGCAGTTGCCTTATTGAATGTTAAATTTTAACATTAAGTGAATAACGTTAAACCACTTTGACTGGATTTCTAAGTGTGTACAGTCTCATTTGGATTTTTACACCAAATGACCTTTATACTTCGTTGTTTAGAAAATCATTCTAAAGAAATTATTTTCCTTGGTGACTTTAACATTGATTTGCTAAAAGATGACGCTGGACAGTCTCAATTATTGTCATACTTAAAGTTGGAAGGCTTTTTGCTGTACGTTAACAAACCTACCTTCTTTCGTATAATGCGATGGAAAAGTAAGCCTACTACAATTGTAAAGTCTCTATTAGACCATATTTATAGTAATAAACCTGATTTCGTAAGTGAAACAGGCGTTATACCTTGCGGCTATTCTGATCATGACTTTATTTACATTATAAGAAAGAGAACTAAATCTAAGCTAAGTAGAAAGGTAACCATTACTCGTAACTATAAAAACTTCGATGTTAAATTAGCTGCCGAAGAGTTCTCTACTCTTCCATGGTCGACTCTAGATTCTTGAGATGATGTTAATGAAATGCTACATACTTTTAATGAGTTGTGTCAAACTTGATCGAATTGTGTAATTGATATTGTGTAATTGATATTGTATCAAATTGTGTAATTGATAATCTAATTCCTGTAGTTAAAAGAAATATGAAATCTAAGGAGCAACCGTGGATAACAGACGATATTAAAAGACTGATCCATTACAGGAATCATTTTAAATCGCTTGCAAAACAATCTAATTCCTTATTGGTATGGGAATATTATGCAAAAACCAGAAATTATGTAACCAAAATTGTAAAGAAAGATAAGCGTAATCATTTCAATAATTGAAGTTGCTAGATGAAGAAGTCGACATTTCAATTTTATTTTCGTTGACAACCGAAATATATAATTTTGAAATACAAAGTAGTGGAATTCCGAGTTGAAAGGTAGCCGACAACTAACAGAGTATGGAAAATCTCCTTCGAAACTGCACTATATAGATTACAATACAAAACAAGGTCAGCAGATTTAAATAGTTCGAATGAACCAAAAATAATTTATTATCTGGACCCTTTTATATGTCTTGCTCCTATACCAGACAACTAAACGTAGTCATTTCAACCATAAGAAATCTTTTCTATTCGAAACCAAAAAATGTATAAAAGATATTTTATAAAGTAGTCACAATCATCAAAAATCTGGAACTAAATCTGAAGATTATGTTGAGTTTATTTACATCCATCATTTTTCGGTAAATTATAATTTCGGGTTTATTACAAAAAAAAATTTTTATCTTTCAACTGCAGTCCTGAATTTTTACTTAATATGAGGATGTCAATCTTTTAAGGTGCACAACTATATGCAAACTGAACCAAAGCAATCCAAAAGTGTTCAGATTCGCAAATTAGAAAATCTATATGGATACTTATCACTATGCCTCTTGATTACCATGTTCATCTTGGACAAGAGATACAAGTGAAAAAATTGTATGACATTTTTATCAAAGTCCCTAAGGATCTGAACTTGTTGTTTCATTTGTCATTTGTATTGAAGATATCACGATTTAAAAGTTACAAACACTAAAATATTAGTTACAACTCTTAATCAGAAAGGTTTGAAAATTGAGCATTAATTTCAAGTCATTTTAGTTAAATCCAAAGTTAGAAATTCAGAATTCCAAATTGATACATCTATATTCAAATTTATTTTGCATAGGGGCATTATTTAATTTCATAAGACTCAGGACAATGTATTTTGGTCATTTTGAATAACTTTAAAAGATCAGGTCTCAGAATAGTTTATGAGGTTTAAATTTCAACCAATCAATCAACCAAGTCTTGATAATTTTTCTAGGAACGTAAAAAATACAATGCGCATGTGTACACGCTTGCGTAATTCGTATATTTCAAGTGAAATTAAATTTAGCGAAAATTTTGAAATAAATGCCATGTACCCTATTTATTTCAGTATTTCATTTTTCAAGGAAGAGGATGAAATATTTCTCGAAATGTTTCAAAAATTTCGACTATTTATTTCCGAGAAATAAGTGCCATGTCTGGTCATGTGTTCTGAAGGATACGACTTTGTGTGATATCCTTCAGTCGTCAGGTACATTTTACTTTGGCTAGTGGGTAACTTAAAATATAATATCATTCAAGGTATTTTATATGGTCCACACCAAATATCAATTGCGAACGTCAAAAAAACGGTCAAGTTTCGAATAGAATGGAATTTAGTGCGGTCATCCACCAGGGTCACATTTTTGACTCTGGGTGTATAGAATTGCTACAATGATTCTCCATTATGCATACTTACGCCGGATTTTCGGGTATTTTGTACTTCAAAATTTTATATTTCCGTTAGCAACGAAAATAAAATTGAAATGTCGACTTCTTTATCTAGCAACTTCAATTTGTTTTCCAAATCTAGTCGTTCCGAGTACCTATGGAAAGTGTATAATAATATGATAAATAGTAATTCCTGCAATACCCTAGTCACTGAATTACACTGTAGTGATCACATAATTTCTAATAATGCTGAAATCTCTGAATCATTTGTTAAAACATTTTCTCTTAATCACGATGATATTAACTCAGAACTAGATTCATTCTGTAATGATCTAATTATACCTAATGTTAAATTGTTAACTGAAGTGCAGGTACTAAAATATCTTAAAAATGTTAAAGCTAGTTCCTCGTTTGGGGTTACTGGTATACCCCAGAAAGTTATTAAATTATGTGCAGACTCCTAGTACCTTATATTACTAAATTGTTTAACTTTTCCTTGAGTACTGGAGTGTTCCCCTCTGCATGGAAAAATGCCGTGGCTACTCCACTGCTAAAACCTGGTGGTAAAGCTACTGATCCCAATTGTTATAGACTGGTCTCTATAATTCCTTACTTAGGTAAAGTACTTGAAGCATTAATTGTGTCTGAGCTTCAAACAGCAGTTGGTAGTACCCTTTTAAGCCTTAAAAACCAATACGGCTTTCAGCGTAGATTGTCGACAAATCATGCCTTGATTAATCTGACGAGTGTAATATTTGATGGTATTGACAATAATAAGGTAGTTGGTGTACCCTTCTATGACTTCCGCAAGGCTTTTCCGAGTGTCAACTACCTAATATTGCTAAATAAGATGAAAAATAATTTTGTGATTCCTTCTTATGTCCTACAAATACTAGCTAACTACTTAATGTATAGAAAAGTGTGCATTAGGCTTGGTTCCTACCTATCTGACCCGTTTGACATTTTCGGTGGTACCCCAGAAGGCTCAATAGTAGGACCTCTAGGCTATTGTTTTTATATAAGTGACATTGATCGATATATTGATGCTTTATTGGTCCTATTTGCAGATGACCTGGCCAATCCATTAGTTTGTGATAGTCAATCTATTCTGTATGAAAGCATACAGTCCTCTATGTCCGGGCTGCAGTCTTGAGTCTTGGTGTACAGACAACAAATCTGATCCGAACTGGCAGAAATCAGAGTTTATGGTATTTTATAACCCTAACTGTACACCCCCTAATGTAGACTATACTTCTGTGACTGTAAATAATAATACAATTTGCAAAGTTAATTCCTTTAAATATCTAGGCTTACATTTGGAGTGTGACTTGTCATTCAATAAACATGTAAGCATTGTCTGCCACAAAATTAGTTATCGTCGTTATAAGCTTTTGTATTATAGAAGAAATTTTCCTTTAGCAGTAATGACAACTCTTTTTAAGGCTTTTGTTATGTCTATTATTGACTATGGCATTGTTATCTATTCTGCTACATCCAATGCCAACATTGTTAAAATACAGTCCCTAGTTGATAATTTCTTACTAAATTATTTTTATAGCACGAAGAAAGTAGCTCGCATGCGTGCCGGTAACTTGCCATATCCAAATATGTATAACTTATATGATACGTTTGGAATATCATCTGTCAGTGAACATATATAGATTATGTTATACTTACAACTTTGTACCCTCTAATTATGCATAAAACACTATATGACTGGGTGGCTGGAAAAAGAACGTATATCCGTTGCCAAAAAAATATTTAGTTAACTAGGTGTGATAATTGAAATTGGAAAACAATTTTTAACCCTCTCAACCCGCCAATTCAAAATAATGATGTAGTTTTTGCTTGATGGCTTAAAACTTTTGGTTACAGTGTTCGTTTCCTTCTTATTTAAATCAATCATCTTTCATTGCTATAAAATGGATACACACTTTAACATTCCACAACGACAATTAGCTGGCTTAAATGTGGGAAGACGACGAAAAATAAATGTAGCCGATTGGGCAGACAATTGTGCAAAAATTAAGAAAAATTCAGGAAACTCACACGTAGGGCGGAATGGCAAAGAAAATCAAGGAGCTGTGCCAATAAATGAGGTATGTAAAACTTATCATTCTATGACATGAAATTAATATTAAATCAAAAACACGTCACCTTAATCTTTCATATAAGAAAATTTTATTTCAACTCAAAGGATTACTATTGCGAACCAGGGTGTCTGAATGAGGGCTGCTTAGTTTCCCAACAAAGAAAAGTGGAATTATTCCAAGAGTTTTGGAATTTAGCAAATTGGAATGTCCAATCGACATCGCTGTTGAACTTAATTGAAAAGAAACTTGTAAAGCAACGAAAAGTGAACGGAGAAGTCCATCGACGAAGCTGCACATACATTTACTGGATAACAGATGAAAATAGTAACAAAGTATGTGTTTGCAAAAAGTCATTTCTAGCAGTTTTCGGATTAAGTGAGTTACGTTTACGAACAATTCAGCAGAAATTGTGTTCTGGGAACCTTGCAGCAATAGATTTAAGAGTTAAGAGGACAACATTTAAATCGGCCTCATAAGCACAGTCCCGACGTAAAGGCAAATATTGTATCCCACATAAGATCTTTTCCAACAGAATTAAGCCACTATTCTCGCGCTGTAAGATATTTTTTAACTATAGTAAATTTTGGGAAAAGATTAAATTACAAAAAAATTGTCCGCTTCTAGGCTGGAAACCCATTACGCCAATATTTGGGAACTGATTTAAACGTTTCTAAGATGTTTAAAATGTATTGTGAAGCAATTGGGGAGGATGTATTCTCACATCAAAAAGTCTATTATGATACGTTCAGGGAGCTGAATCTAAGATTTCGTCCCCCAAGGAGCGACACTTGTAATCAATGCGATGAGCTTTTTGTAGCCATTTCAAATCTAGACGAAACAAATATTGAAAATGAGAATCAACTAAGTGATTTGTGGCTAACGATGGTTGAGCATCATCTGAAAGCAGAGAACGGGTTTCAAAATCTCAGAGATGATTACATGTTAAGTAAAACGAATCCGAACTACACTGTATTGTCAATCGACATGCAAGCGGTAAGTTTACTTACAATTTGTAAGCATGTTTCAAAACAGCCATGAAAGTTAACCAACAGCGTACAGTATTACAAGCTGAAATACCCATGTTACAATGTTGCAATTCATCGCGCTGATACAGATAAAACAGTTATGTGCTTCTGGCACAAAAGAGAAGGAAATCGAGGAGCCAGCGAAATTTTTTCGAGTATGTACCAGTTTTGCACACGCAATTTCGAAGTCTTACCTGACGGCCAAGAACGGACTTTAGTTGTATGGTCTGATAGATGTTGTGCCCAAAATAATAATTTTGAAACGATTTGCGGGTACCGCTACCTTGTAGCTTTAAAATATTTTACAGAGGTATTTTTTACTCTAAATTTTTGCAAAATTATAACCAATGATGCCAATGATAATCTAATTGGAATTTATCTATTTGTTAGATACATCAAAAGTTCTTGTGCACAGGGCATTCATTTCTGCCGTGTGATCGGCAGTTTGCCTTAGTTGAACGAAAAATGAAAAGAGTACCTATTTTACATGTCGATGATTGCATTAACATGCTCAAAGAAGCCTGTATTACTAATCCATTCGAAGTACAAAGAATGACTCAAGAAACAATTTTGGATTTTGATATCATCGTTCAAGCTGCTAGACGACCTGCGACGCTTAAAGTCACTCACGCGATGGTGATAAAAGTGGAGTCACAACATCCGAACTCCATATTTACCAAACAGGACCACAATAATGAGCAATGGGAACAACATCTTTCACCAACTGTCATTGATTTAAACACAATAATCCCTCAACAGAAATACCATGCTCCCTTGCATTTAGATGTAGCACTTACACAAGACCTACTCTCCATGCAGAAGTACCTTCCTGCGACTGCAAGACGATTTTGGGAATTCTTGCAAAATTAATGTAGTACTTTATGATTTAAATTCGTTATCCACCAAGTGGTATATTGATCTTGTTGAGTTGAGTTGTTGAGTAAAGGGTTAAAAATTGTTTACCAATTTCAATTATCACACCTAGTTACCCAAAGATTTATTTTGGCAACGGATATACGTTCTTTTTCCAGCCACCCAGTCATATCCTGATGTGATTATTAACCTATGGAAGTATGATGTAAACACGAAAGATAGTCGGTTGAAAAATATGCCTGTTCCTTCTTTTAAAACAGAATTTAAAAAAATCATATAGATATAGAGCAACAATGTTATGGAATTGTCTCCCTAATGGTATAAAATGCAACATTCTCTTGCTTCGTTCAAATTAGAACTAAAAACTTATATTTGTAGCTGTCGTGTTAAATCTTAAATGCTTACTTATCCACTTCTTGACTAAAGACTCAGCCGACTAAAATGTTACAAATCGTAAAATACTATTACAGTTTTGAACTGTTGTTCAATGAAGAGTGATTATTTTAGCTCAAATATTTAACTATTTCACCCACTGGCTAACCAAGATTTAAAACAACCAGTTAGCCATTTTTACCGGCTTGTCACCAAACTGCCTGCCATATAAGTGGTCCATTTTATCAGGCTACAAAAATCCAGCTTGCCTTTTTGAGTGTTAGCTGACCGATTCGAATCCGCGTATGTCATTTCAAAGAAATTACAGGCCCGTCGAGACGCTGATAATATTTCACTATTTCACCATTTAATATTACTTGAAACTGAAACCATCATTTTTCCACTGGGGAATGACAAATTTTTTTTTAATTTTCCCTTTGGAGAAACCTTGTTTATTTTCTATGACTACAATCTATCTGGGGGAAAGAAGGGCGTGGGGTTTTTAATTTCCTTGACAACTTATGAAGTGACCTTTTGGGTCACGAACACGGGACCCGAAATTCTACTTGGCGGAAATATTCCAATAGCATTTTAAATCTTATTTCGATAAACATAATTTGAAATTTAAAAAAGCAAGAAATAATATCGAGAAACCTGTATTGAAATGGAGCACAAGGTGGTACTTACAGAACGGCAACTGAGTGAAATAAACGGTCGAAGAAAACGAGCAATAAATCTACAATCTAGGATAAACGAAGTGAGGAAGAAAAACAGAAATAGTGCACATCCGTATCTCTCTTCCGCAGGATATCTTGTACCGGGTAAAGTTCCTCCCAACGTAAAAATTTCAAACTTATTCTACATAAATTGTCACTTTTTTATATCAAAAAAATATTAATGCTAAAACTATTAATGCTTGGCAAGCAAAGTATGTCCTGCAAGTTGTCAAAACAAAGGTTGTCTACTGAGTGTTGACTCAAAGCAAGAGATATTTAGGAGATTCTACTCAAACGGAAATTACGAAATGCAAAATACATTCTTGCTTGCCTGTGTCACCCAAGATGAAGATGATAGGAATGATGAAAACCACAGACGTGTGAACACCTTCACATATCCCCTCCCTTCCAATGGAGAACGTAATGAAATTTGTCAAGCGAGTTTAATGCATATTCTACAGGTTAAACAGAAACGCATTCGTGTTATCCAGCAAAAACTGCTCCAAAGAGAAATTTTTGGTAGGGATCAACGTGGAAGACACAATACTCGACCTCATCGTTTAAACGCCTATGTCTTGGATTTGATCCGAGTCCACATATCCAGCTTTCCAACAACGTTATCGCACTACATTCGAAACGTGGGAGATCCGCAACGAGAATATCTTCCACTGGGACTAAATATGTCAAAAATTTTTGAGGATGTTAGTGGACGCAAACCCAGAAGATATTCGAGTACCGTTCCTAAAAGACGCATACTGCAAGGAACCAAAAACAACAGGACTACGATTTTCTAAGCTACGTTCAGACACATGAAGCGAATGCGAAAAACTTTATATATCCGAAAAAATGCCCGTAGTACGGAAGAGCGTAACAGAATTCGTCAACAAACCGAACTACACCATCAGATTGCAAATGACGGGTATACACACATGAGAAATGACATAGAAATAGCCAAATTGGATCGCTCGGTTATCGTCCTATGTGTAGACTTGGAGCAAGTTCTGTTTTCCCCTACGCTGGTACACAAAGATATGTTTTATCTAAGGCAATATTCCTCATATAATTATTGCATTTACAACACTGGTACTGATGCTACTACTATGAGTTGTTGGACTGAATCAATGGCCACTAGAGGATCCGAAGAGATGGTTTCGTGTCTGTGGCGTTATATAAATACCAATTTTCTCCCTTTGGCGGAAAATCAAGATAGAAGTCTGATTTTGTGGAGTGACCGCTGCTCGGGTCAAAATAATAATTACTTAACACTCGTATTTGCCAAACTTTTGATCAAGCACAGATTTTTTACTACTGTATACAGTAGTAAAAAATCTTTGATTTGACAGCTCGGATTTTTGATCTACAGCTGTAGATCAAAAATTTTTGAGTAGCGGCCATTCTTTCCTAGTTTGCGATCGGTTATTCGGACTCATTGAGAAACAAAAGAAGAATGGGAAAGTATTTTCACCCGAAGAGTGGCTTACTGTGTTTCAAAATTCAAGACCTAGCAATTCTTTTCAGTACCAAGTAATGAAAAGGGAAGACTTCTTGGCCTTCGATGACTTATTAGAAATGGTTCCTAAACCTCACACTTTAAAAGTTTCCCAATCTCTATGGTTTAGAATAACTTTGGGTGACACGTCTGGCATTTTGAGTAAAGAGCGTCATAATTCTCATTATTTTACTCGTCACGAAATTCCTCAACCGTTTCTGGCTGGTTTACAACACAGTCAGCGAGCCTCGTGGACAGATGATTGGTTAGACAATGTTGCGTTTAGAGTCAGAAATGAAGCTGATCTGCTGATTGATTCTAAAAAATATGCAGATTTGATGAAAATGTTAGAATTTCTGGATCCACAATACCGTGATTTCTATAGAAATCTTCCACACTATTGGTTGTGCGCTAAAAGATGTAAAATTTACATATAGATTGCTACTAGAGTTTGTTTACGTTCAGATAACTTTTGGTTTTTGTAATAAAGTATTGTAGCATTGTTAAAACGAAAACCAAGATGTGCATCACATTGTATTATACAATACAGTTGTTATTTCATTATTTTATACTTTTATGAATGCCATCATTACTGCTGTTTGTTACAACTTATTTCGGCCAGACACTCAAAATCTCTCTCTTGTCAGGTATCAGAACATTCGGGTTTCGGGTCTTTTATACGTTCGATACTTTTTGAAAAGTTGTTTACAAATTCAGAATTTTGCGCCACGCCCTTCTTTCCCCCGGCTTCTGAATTTGATTCCCAATTCCGAAATTATGATAAGTTGTTATTCACAGGAATCTCTCAATTATAATTACAATTACTTTTCTAAACTCTTACAGGACCAGTGTATTGCATTGTACCCGTTCGTACACAAATTTACCTTTACTAAATATTTTGCCGACAGTCCGACAAAAAATTCCACAATAAAATTTGTTACAACCACAGAGTATATTTCCTGACATAATAGTTTTCCCACAATGCAACATACGATTTTAATGTGGACGGCGGAAAACGGCTTCATTATAGCGTGGTTAACTACATTCAGAAATCCATCTCTTGCCGTGTTCTTCAACACAAACGAATATATAGAGAAATATTCCCTAATATTTTTGGGGAAACCCTTGTTTTGAAAGATATTTCTAACAATCCGAATAAAAAGCACCAAATTCAATATCAGTTCGGTTATTAAGTGAGCTACGCTTCTTGAGAGTACGGCTTCAAATCCGGCAGCAATATTTAGTTCGTCGACAGAATAAATCCATTCTGTGAATCCACTTAGAAAAAACGGAACAAAAGCCAGACCAAAGATCAATCCGGATAATATTAAAATAGCTACAAGTTTGATTCATGACATTAGTATTTCAAGATGTCTAAAAACAGAGAACCCCGCCGTGATGGCCAGCCGCCGCCGTTGTCATTTTTGGCACACGATTTTTTGCTTATTTCGATTCTGAATATTAATCTATTTGGATTTTCTGTTGATTTAAATAGTCAATATTAATCTATTTCGACTTTTTGTTGATTTAAATAGTCAATATTAATCTGTTTTGATTTTATGTTGATTTTAATGGTCAATATTAATCTGTTTTGATTTTCTGTTGATTTAAATAATCAATATTAATCTGTTTTGATGTTCTGTTGATTTTAATAATCTATATTAATCTATTTTGACTTTTTGCAGATTTAAATAGTCAATATTGCTCTACTTTGGTTTTCCGTTGATTTAAATAGTCAATATTAATCCTTTTTGATTTTCTGCAAATTTAAATAGTGAATATTATTCTATTTTGATTTTCTGCAAATTTAAATAGTGAATATTATTCTATTTTGACTTTCTGTAGATTTAAATAGTGAATATTATTCTATTTTGACTTTCTGTAGATTTAAATAGTCAATATTGTTCTATTTTGATTTACTGCTGATTTAAATAGTCAATATTATTTTTTGATTTTCTGTAGATTTAAATAGTCAATGTCAATCTATTTTGATTTTCTGTAGATTTAAATAGTCAACATTATTCTGTTTTGATGTTCTGTTGATTTTAATAATCAATATTAATCTATTTTGATTTTCTGTTGATTTATATACTCAATAGTAATCTATTTTGATATTCTGTTGATTTAAATACTGAATATTAATCTATTTTGATTTTTTGTGGATTTAAACAGTCAATGTTAGTCTATTTCGATTTTCTGTTGATTTTAATAGTCAATATTATTCAATTTTGATTTTCTGTTGATTTAATAATCAACATTAATCAATTTTGAATATCTGTTAATTTTCAAAGTCAACATTAATCAATTTTGATTTTCTGTTGATCATGATAATCGATATCAATCAATTTTGAATTTCTGTTAATTTTGATAGTCAACATTAATTGATTTTGAATTTCTGTTAATTTTGATAGTCAACATTAATCAATTTTGAATTTCTGTTAATTTTGATAGTCAACATTAATCAATTTTGAATTTCTGTTAATTTTGATAGTCAACATTAATCAATTTTGAATTTCTGTTAATTTCGATAGTCAGCATTAATCAATTTTGAATTTCTGTTAATTTTGATAGTCAACATTAATTAATTTTGAATTTCTGTTAATTTTGATAGTCAACATTAATCAATTTTGAATTTCTGTTAATTTTGATAGTCAACATTAATCAATTTTGAATTTCTGTTAATTTTGATAGTCAACATTAATCAATTTAGATTTTCTGCTGACTTTCATAGTGAACATTAATCAATTTTGATTTTCTGTTGATTTTCATAATCAACATTAATCCATTTTGATTTTCTGTTGATTTTCTGTTGATTTTCATAATCAACATTAATCAATTTTGATTTTCTGTTGATTTTCATAATCAACATTAATCAATTTTGATTTTCTGTTGATTTTCATAGTCTACATTAATCAATTTTGATTTTCTGTTGATTTTGATAGTAAACATCAATCTATTTTGATTTTCTGTTGGTTTTTATATTGAATTATGAATTAAATATTCTAGTTTGAATTACTGCTTACTTTAATAATCAAAATAAATTTATTTCTATTATTATTACAACCAAAATGTGCACACGGTCCCTTTTACTCAGGCTTGCTTCTGTTACGGCTTGCTGTAGGTTTTAACTTAAATATTCAATATTAATCCATTTTGATTTTCTGTTGATTTAAATTGTGAATATTATTCTACTATTCTACTTTGATTTTCTGTAGATTTCAATAGTCAATATTAATCTATTTTGATTTTCTGTAGATTTAAATAGTCGATATCAATCTATTTTGATTTTCTCTTGATTTCAATAGTCATTATTAATCTATGTCGATTTCCTGTTGATTTTAATAGTCAATATTAATCTATTTTGATTTTTTGTAGATTTAAATAGTCAATGTCAATCTATTTTGATTTTCTGTAGATTTAATTAGTCAATGTTATTCTATTTTGATTTTCTGCAGACTTAAATAGTCAATATTATTCTATTTTGATTTTCTGTAGATTTTACAAATCAATATTAATCTATTTTGATTTTCTGTAGATTTATATAGTCAATATTAATCTGTTTTGATGTTCTGTTGATTTTAATAATTAATATTAATCTGTTTTTATTTTCTGTTGATTTAAATAGTCATCATTAATTTTTTTTGATGTTCTGTTGATCTTAATAATCTATATTTTTCTATTTTCATTTTCTGTGGGTTTTAATGCTCAATTTTAATCTATTTTGATAATCTGTTGGTTTTAATGGTCAATGTTAATCCATTTTGATTTTCTGTTGATTTAAATAGTCGATATTAACCTGTTTTGATGTTCTGTTGATTATAGTAATCAATGTTAATTTTGTTTTGACATTCTTTTGATTTAAATGGTCAATATTAATTTGTTTTGATTTTTTTTCGATTTTAATAGTCAATATTTATCCATTTTGTATTTCTGTTAACCTAAATAGTCAATAATAATCTATTTTGATTTTCTGTAGATTTTAATAATCAATCTACTCTACTATTGGGACTTTGGTGTCGACGTGTGACACGATGACTCATCGTGCTTTGCTTTCCTTCCACTCCGCTCACTCAGCCGAAGCCAAAAGTTCGGCGGAGTCTAAGCTGAAACTATAAATACGAACTAGCAGGTGCCAAAGGTTCGGCGGAGCCTAAAGTACTATGAGACCTCTATGTTGTATTGCTATTGCACTACCGCAATCTTAGTTAGTAGTTGAACATGGTTGCAACCAACACCTGACTAATGTCGGAGCGCCATTCGAATTCCTCCGAATAAATTCGAGCACCTCCAAACAAATTCGAGCACCTCCAAATAAATTCGAGTTCCTCCGAAAAAATTCGAGTTCCTTCGAATAAATTCGAGTTCCTCAGAAAAAATTCGAGTTCCTCCGAATAAACTCGAGTTCCTCCGAATAAATTCGAGTTCCTACGATTAAATTCGAGTTCTACCAAAACAATTTGAGGTCCTCCGAATAAATTCGAGTTCTAAAATATATATAAGTGTTATTTAAGTCTTCCTAACGAGCTTATAGAGCCACTCAGTCTGTCCGTACCCACCATAATTTTCAAATGGAATGACGGATATTGACTACATTTGGCCAAAATAATGCCTATGGATATTTCTATTGATTATTATTTGACAATTATTTCTATTGATTCTGGAATACATCCGTCCTATCCATTGCTTTTGAGATACCGCTCCCTCACTTTTACTTGATTTTGATAGTCCAATTAGAAAATAGGCATCAAAAATTCAAATTGCTGCCAGAGAGTATTAAATATGTCACATTGGTTCTAACAAACTTAATATTTTATAATAAACCATTTAAAAACGGAAATATAACTTACTTCCGATAGGACGGTATTAGGTTATAGGTTATAGGTCAAAACCTACAGCAAGCCGTAACAGAAGCTCGCCTGATTAAAGGTTAACGTGTACACATTTTGATAGACAAAAAGTACTCCCACGTACCACAAAACCGAGCGTACGGATTTTGACCAAACTTTCAGAATTGGGTCTTTATATATGTAGCTAAGATATATTAAAAATTCAGACATTGATATTATAAGGAAACAAAGCTATATTATTTGAAAAATCAACAGAAAATCAAAATTGATTAATGTTGACTATGAAAATCAACAAAAAATCTAAATTGATTAATGTTGACTATGAAAATCAACAGAAAATCAAAATTGATTAATGTTGACTATGAAAATCAACAGAAAATCAAAATTGATTAATGTTGACTATGAAAATCAACAGAAAATCAAAATTGATTAATGTTGACTATGAAAATCAACAGAAAATCAAAATTGATTAATGTGGAAAAATCAACAGAAAATCAAAATTGATTAATGTGGACTGTGAAAATCAACAGAACATCAAAATTGATAATTGTTGACTATGAAATTGAACAGAAAATCAAAATTGATTAATGTCGACTATGAAAATGAACAGAAAATCAATATTGATTAATGTTGACTATGAAAATGAACAGAAAATCAAAATTATTATAATTTATATTATATTCAATTTTGATTGATTATAGTTTTAGCTCGCCTGATAAGGCAGCTGCCTTATCAGGCTTATAGAATCGCACAGTCCGTCCGTCCGTTCGTCTGTTACCACGATAACTTTCGAACGCATTGACCGATTTTGATCAAACTTGCCAAAAACATTGCCTATGTCCATAAGACAAAGCCTATTGAAAATGGGCCACATTGGTCCATAGGTTGCTGAGATGACGCGCGCTCACTTTGTCTTCATATTGATAGTCAAAATGAAAATATGGCATTAAATGGACATTAAAAGTTCAAATGTGCTTCCTATGGATTGTTAGCGGGATAGTACAAAATATTAAATGCCGCTTCGACCAAATTTAAGATTTTATAATAAAGTAAATAAAACTGGAAAATACCTATTATAGGACGAAAATAAATCTATTTCGCATTTATATGCAAATAGATAGTTAAATTTATATTTTTCGAATTGCTTTCCATTATGATAGCCAACATTAATCAATTTTGATTTTCTGTTGATTTTCATAGTCAACAATTATCTATTTTGATTTTCTGTTGATTTTAATAGTCAATAATAATCTATTTTGATTTTCTGTTGGTTTTAATAGTCAATAATAATCTATTTTGATTTTCTGTTGATTTTAATAGTCAATATTAATCTATTTTGATTTTCTGTTAATGTGAAAATTTTTCCAATAATTATAAATATTGATCTAGTTTGAATTACATTGTACTAATCAAAATAAATTTATTATTATTCCACCAAAAATGTGTACACGGTCCCCTTTGATCAGGCGAGTTTCTGTTACGTCTTGCCGTAGGTTTAAAGCTAAAACCTAGAGAAAATTAAAATCGGTTAATAATGAGTAATAAAATCTTCAGAAAATTAAAATCGGTTAATAATGATTATTTAAATTTAAAGGAAATCAAAAAATGGAAATTTGACTATCCAAAATAGATTTTTTGTCCATCGTCTAATAGTCATTTTCAGATTTAATTTGTTTTATTATAAAATCTCAAATTTTGTAGAAGCGGATTGAAGGATTTTATACTATCACTCTAACAATTTATAGGACACGCCATTGAACTTTTTAATGTCCATTTAATGCCAAATTTTTACTTGGACTATCAAAATGAAGAAAAAGTGGGCGCGCGGTATCTCTGCAAACAATGGACCGATTTACCCCCATTTCAATGATCGTCAGTGGTCCATAGGCATTGTTTTTGCCAAGTTTGATTAACTTCCGTTGGTGCGTTCGAAAGTTATCGTGGGTACGGACGGACGTACGGACAGACCGCGTGATTCTATAAGCTGCCTTATTCAGGCGAGCTAAAAATCAATTTTTGTAATGGCTTGCCGTATTTATTACCAGCGGCCATGGCTGACTGCGCGCCGTGTTTTTCAGCCGGCGGCTGAAAGTTTCGGGAAAAGACGGCGGCGGCAGTGGCTGGCCGTCACGGCTGGGGGCTCTGCATTAAGAAGTAGTCACTGTCTACTGCATATACGTACGTTTCTGACAGTAGAGTCCATGCTCGTAGGATGATTGTTGGATCTTTTCCATCCATCCGCTCCCATGTAAAACGCAAGTTTTTTTATTCGAATTTGAATTTCCACCTATAAGTCAAAAATGTTTATAAAATTAAATTCATACATAGAAGCCATAAAATACACATACATACAAGTCTCCCTTTTTCTTAGATTTAGGGGTGGCGCTGCGCCCCTCCCGCCCCCTACTGAATACGTGCTTGTGGCTGTGCGTTGTGATTGGTTTTCCACGTGTGGATTGCTTGGAAATTTTTGACTATCAGAGTTCGCAGCACGGTTTCATAAATAATATAAACCGTTGCAAAACGGGTATAACAGCAGAGGAGTTTGCGTACCATGCGAATACGACGAACATAATATTATTAATGGTCATCTATATAAATGGTAGTACATTTTTAATACCGGTTGCATTAAGTTATTATTTTGATCCTAAGATATCAAAACTTAAATTCACGTAAAATAAAAATTCCCGGCTTCCTCCTCATCATTAACTCTTGTGATCACGAAAAGGTTTAGTTCAATTTATAAGTTGGTGACTTAAAATTGTTATATTTCCAATTTTCGTAAATTATAACCGTACAGTTCGACACTTCCCGGTCAGGGGGTGTGACCAATCTTACTCACATACGAACTCGGTCTTAATTTTTACCTCAATATTGTGCTCTGAAAATTTGAGTATTATAGGTGTAACCGTTCTAATGTTATCACGGATAAGGACGGACAGACAGACAGACAGAAAGGGTAAACGCATACATTGGAGTAAACTCCTCTGAATCCCTGAGTCCCTGAGTCCAAGGGTGGATACCCCACCAATACTTTTACAAGAGGTGGTCCACCCCCACCCTTGAACTCAGGGATTTTTAAACCATCACTGTCCATGGATGGACCAGCTTGGGCATGGCCTGAAAAGTGGTCCCACTTTTCTTTTATTTTGGTTTTTTTTTATTTTGCCTTAAATATCAACTGATTTTAAGGAAATTTTCTACACAACGAGAGAAACGCATTCTTGACAAATACAAAATTCCTTGAGGTTGTTAGGCATATCTGCTCGAACCTATAGGATAGAAAAAAGACCCAAAATCCATGGATGGACCACTGCTTGCATTCTAGGGTTAAAATGTGATACGTAAGTTTCAGAATTGTGCAGCACACCCAGGGACGCAGCCAGAAAAAATTTTCGAGAAAAACTTTTTGGATTTTAAGGCTGGCTCTTTGGGTTACTACCTTTTACTAAATACTGCCCACTCTCACCCATAAAAAACATAAAACATGAACTCCCCAAAATTTCATGTAGTCAGTATTATTGTATACTCTAACTTTTTTGTTTCGTGTCACATAGATTCTACAGTTGTTTGAAAAGTTGAAATTATTAAAATGCAAATAATTAATCAATCAAAGATCAAAAATATTATTTGGTAAAGAAATGACATACATAATTGGGCTGGGCTACAACCACAATCACAAATCAGCCGCAAAAATTTTCATTTCAGGTTTTCCTATTTGCTGTTGGTAATAGAGTGACACTTGTCTAGTACTAGACCTAATATTTGCCTTGCAAATACTGTTGCTATCACGAATTCGGGATATGGGTATCATAAAAACCGCAGTCGAACTCAGTCGAAGTCTCTTCTCATTGGTGGATTCAAATTGTTTTTAGCCAATAGGATTGCAGCTTTCAATTACAAAATTTTATATGCTTTCCACAAATCACCCCAAAAGGGAATGTTTATTGTTGTTTACTACATTTCATTACAACAGACATAATACACTGAATATAGGCTCCCTATCTTTTCTGTACAAAAGAAGTTAGCTGGTGGGGACAATACGTATTGAGGTACCCTTCACCCTCGAAAAAGTGTGTTAAAAATTCGTGAGAGTGGGAGTCGAGTCATTAAAAATATGGGTTTAATACCAATCTGACCAATGTTAACTACTAAAACGTTGACTTAGTTGAGGAACGAACTGTCCATAAAACTGACGAGGGTATTTTGCCGTTATGACAATAGAATAAAATAGAGTAAAGCTACGTTTTGAGTGTCACTTTCCGTTTCACTTCCTCCTGAAAAGCGGATAATTCAGTTACTTATTCTGCCTAAAATTCCAAATGACCTTACCTGGGGCAACGCCGTTGTGGGTCGGGGTTTTTTGGGAAAAAACCCAACCTGCTTTACTTAAGGGTTTTTTACAAAACATACAAAAATGTGCACTACAGCTCCATCTAGATACGCAATACATACTAATTTCTATTCGAAAATGTAAACAAATGCATAATCAGGGGGAAACAAATATAGCGTTCTATTCTACACTTCTACGGGTAATTAATGTTATGTTATGTTATGTTATGTTAGCTTTATTCAAGTGTCAAAAATAGTCCAATCAATACAAGATTAATATCAGTAGGCACAGTCATAGACAGGTCACTGCTTTCCAACTCATGACACACTACTCACTACTTATTACTGTATATCCTACTTACTATTACATTATTATTACATTACTAGTAACTAAATTGTACAGTGATATTAGTAATTAATACTTCGCTATGACGTTTTTCCTTTCAGTTATCATGAGTTGCTGCACTTTTTCCGTCAAAATATTCAAATTGAGCTCTTTATATACAAAGCTTCTTGGTAACCTGTTCCAAACTAATGCGGCAAAATGCTGCACAGATTTCCTTTTTAGAGCTGTTCTACAATGACTAATATTACATAGTGGCTTTGCCCTTCTGGCAAGGTAATCCTGTTTGATGGTAAACCAACCTTCGGTACCTTTATAGCCATAATTTAAATTTTTCCATACAAATTTGATCGCATATACATTACGTCTTTCCTTAATGCTAAATATATTACATTTTCCTAGCATATCACACACATTTAATTGATTACACTTTCTTTTCTTCTTACATTTATTCTTAAAACTATTCAACTTACACAATCTTGGATAAAAATAATTAACTATAAATCTATTAATTTTATCATCTATTTTACATAATTGTAATTCAGTTTGAATTGACCATACTAACAATCCATAATCTGCTATCGAAATTACAAATGAATGTATTAACATTTTTATTACACGTAACGGAACCAATCTTTTTATTCTATATAGTCTACCTATTGCGCACTTTGATCTAGTATCAATTGATTCATAATGATATTTGAATGATACCGTTGAATCAAAGTATATTCCTAAATATTTAAATACATATACTCTTTCTAATCTATTACCATTTATCATTACATTATTAAATTCTACTCCAGCTACCTTCAAGTCATGTGATTTATGAAATATCATGTACTGGGTTTTTTTAAGCTCACAATCAAGTAGTTTTTTTCACACCATTCAAAAATTCAAGCTAAATTTTCATTAATTTTTTTAATCGCTGCATTTACATCTGTGTCACATGTCCATAAAACGACATCGTCTGCATACATGCAATAGTTAATGTCTATACACTCACCTATGTCATTTATATATAGTGAAAACAGTAGCGGACCTAGTGACGAACTAGCTCCAGTGCCGGCTTGAAACACATAAGTAGTCTTTGACATATAATTACCATTTTTAATCCTAAATGTTCGATTTGACAAATGATTTTGCAATAACTTAAGCATGTATGGCTCTAGTTTAAAATTGGCAATCAGTTTTAAAATTAGACAATTGAATTGACAGGTGTCAAAGGCCATGGTCAAATCTAAATAAACTGCCACTACTCTTCCATTCATTTTGTCTAACCCTTCATATAAGCTCTGTGAGAACTTGTGAAGTGCATTCTCACATCCCAGCTTTCTTCTAAAGCCGAATTGATTGGCGTTTAAAAATTCATCAACCATACGGTTTAACCTATTAAAGATTATTTTCTCAAATATTTTTGCAAAGAATGATAAGTTAACTACTGCTCTGTAATTTTTTACATCAAGAAAAGAGCCTTTTTTCTTATACAAGGGTATCAATACAGCACTTTTAAAGTAAGCAGGAATGATAGAAGTGTGCAGTATCATCGTAAAGAGAATAGCAATTGGAATGGAAATCACATTCTTGGTCTGTTTGAAAACTTTGACAGGGATATTAGTGGAAGAGTTGTATCCCTTGTCAATTACATCAATTGATTTTATCACCTCCTCATTATTTACATCAAATTCTTTCTGATTATTGAACTTATCACAGTATTCATCTATACGTTCTTTAACGAGCTCATCAGATACCACATTGTCTTGTTTTTTTATGATATAGTGCGCCGCAAATATATCACATAACATTTCATCATCCTCTATTACAGTATCATCGCTATCTACTAATCTACATACTTTACTAGCTTCTCTTACTCTAAAATTAGTTATTTAATCAATTATTTTCCATGTATTTTCTGATTTCAGGTTTTCTTCCAGTTTCCTGACAAAATACAAGCTCTTACATTTTCTAATAACATTAATCACATAATTTTTCATTACTCTATACTTTTTCCAACTACTAGAAATACATTTATTCTAATAGCTTCTGTTTTTAATATATCTCTAATGTTAATTAACTCCTTAATACTGCTAGAAAACCAAGGTGCTTGTCTATTCTTACACCACTTTTTTCCTTCTGGTGCAAACCTATTTACTATATTAATAATAGAACCCACAAAGTTCATACACGATGTCTCCGTGTCATCGACATCCAAGTAGTCATAATTTTGATTTAGAATTTCTTGAGAAAATATTTCCCAATCTACCCTCTTGTAGCTTCTAGCAGTTATCAGCGTAGGAGACAGTTTGCTCTTTGGAGTTTTTCTAACTACGTATGTCATATTGTGATCCGACCCTGCAAAAGGGAATTGACCATATAAACTATAATTGTTCTTATTAGATACATATATGTGATCTATAAGCGTAGAAGAAGTCTGAGTAACCCTTGTTGGTTTATCAACTATCTGAAACAAATCAAATTCCGTATATATTTCTTTAAGCTTTGCAGCATAATCATTTTTCTCAGACAGATCATAATTTATATCACCCATAATTACGATTTCATATTTATAGTATCTTAAGCCTTGCAAAAGATTACAGAAGAAATCACGAAACTCTGTTTTTAGGACAAGATTGGGGTGACTATAAATTGTAACAACTAGTATTGGTGCAAGTCCATCTCTTCTAATTAATACCACTTTATAATGGATTTCTATATTCTTTGTTAGCTTTCCCATTTCCTCATCCAGGATTTGGTATTGATACTTATTACTTATATAAATCACTATAATTCATTGTATCGTAATGTGAAGACTATAATAATGTTAGTTTAATGTGTACTTTAGTCATTGCATTGTGAAGATTATGTTTACAATATTGTTGTACACATAATTTCAATTCGTCCATTCATCACTTACATATTCATTACTGCAATGCTTTGCAGTTAAAGCTTCAAATTAATAAAGGAATAATTTCATAAAGTTAATATAATCAGTAAAATTTTATAATGCTTAAAATTTCACTATAGTTCATTTGTAAATAAAGGAAACTTGGAAATTCTGAGAGGTTAGCTGAAATGGTTTACAGAAATAACAAAATAAATAATAAACTGCAATATGGCCCTGTTTCGTTTTCGCAAAAATTTTCAGGTTGTCATAGATTTCGCCAATTTCTGCACAATTACCTTTCAAAAGTTAATGCATTTGTAAGCCTTTTTTCAAGTTTCCTTTATTTACAAATGAACTATAGTTGTTATCAAATAGTAGGTACGGACGCAAAATATTTCGCTCCTCAAATTTCTTTTTTTTGACGTGTTTTATCCTTAAATGTTATACTTTAAAATATATCATTCGATTCGTTGAGACTTGCTCTATTTGAAGATCTTTATTTTTCTGGAAAGCATCGGAGGAATTTCGTGTACTCTTTCCTTTTGGATTGGAGTCTTATCTTTTTTCATGTAATCATGATGTCTAAAGATAATGTATATCAATGACTTTTGCAACATATTCTGTCATACATAAACAAGTGTTCATATGGATACTAATACGCAATGCTCTACTTGCACAATTTGCGGCAAATCTTGTAAAGGAGAACGAGGACTCAAAATTCACACATCAAAAGTTTTAGAATTTCTATAACCAGCCAGTATTCTCAATCTCAGCAAATTTTGAATGAATCCTCAAGTATCTTTGACTCTCCTGTTATTATTACCGAATTAGATAAAGCGAAAGAAAAACTTAAACATTTCGAAGAACGATTTGATGTCTTTATAAATGATGATGATTCTTTTGATGAAAATGGTTTTCTAACTTTGTATGATGAATTTATCTGTACATTACGAGATACCCAAGATAAATTACCTGCTATAACTCATCCTGCGAAAAGATACTATAACATAAGTAAGAAGGCTGGCTTTGTTAAAAAACCTAATGCCATCGGATTTTCTCAATCAAGTAATCCATCACGCAGTAATAAAGAACGGAGAAACAGGAACCGCCAAGACTATCAAAATCAGCTCATACAACATTTCTACTATTTTAATAGGAAAAGATGCGTGGATATTTTGATGAATAATAAATCGAAAGTTTAATGTAATATTCCCATTGAAGAACTTCATCGGTCTTTTACATTAAGATGGTCTACTGTTAATAACCAGATTCGTCCTGAATATGAGCCCGGGCCTACTTTGTTTGAACAGGATAGATTGGACATTTGCTTTTCAACAGAAGTATGTAAGGCTCAAGTTAATGAAGCCTTGAAAGGAATATCGATTTTATTTATGCAAGAACAATTAAAGTTGCTGATTGCCCGAAAACCATTGCTAAAATATTTACGATCATGCTGAAGAATAATATAATACCAAACTCAATGAAAAAAGCTAAGACTATCTTAGTATATAAAAGTGGCTGTGAGAAGGATCCAAAAAATTGGAGACCGATAAGCATATGTTCCACATTAAGATACGAAAGAGTAATCATCTCAATGGTTAGTCGATATTACTCAACTTGCTCTTTCCAGTCTGGTTCTGCTCATTCTCCAGGAACTTTTGTCAATACGTCTATATTAGATGGATGTTTGAAGCTTGCTAAATCAAAAAGAAGAGATCTAGTTATCTTATTTTTGGATATTCTTAAGGCATATGACATGGCTGGACATAAACATCTACTTTTAACACTAAATTCACTTCGTATGCCAGATATATTGAGAAGAGTCCTAAAAAATCTTATTATCAATAATACTACAAGATTAGAAGTGAATGGAAAAAGATCAGATGAAATATCGTTTTTCAGAGGAATTTTCCAAGGTTCCCCACTCTCTTCATTGTTGTTTAATATGAGCATTGATCATATTATTAAGCAAATAGCCGAAGTGGAGGTATCCAAGAAATTTGGTTTTAAGGTTAATGACTTTCTTAATAACCTATCATTACTCGGTTTTATGGATGATACCGCACTTTTAGCTAATTCAAAATCTAGTGCTACAGTTCTCTTTAATATGGCTAACAATCTCTTCAATGAAATCGGATTATCCTTGAATGTGGAGAAAACCAATGTCATCAACATAGAAAATGGAAAATTAATCGAAAAGAGCTTGCAAATTACAGCTGATCAAAGCATTACATCAATTCAAGAAGGAACTGTTATAAAATATCTTGGGATAAATTTTTCCAATGAAATAGTTTTGGATAAAAAAGGTTTCCTCAAGGAATTAACATTTGGTCTTAATGCTCTAGTTTCAACTCCATTGCTTTTCCCCAATCAAAAGTTAAGCATAGTCAACATATTCATTTGGCCTAAATTTGTATATTCTATACAATCAACACCTCTATGCAATCTATCTAAATGCTTTCTTGAGGATATCGACAAAATCATTAGAAGTTCCGTCAAGGAAATGTTGATGTTACCGAGTGATTTCCCTAACAATTGTATGTATTCAAGTCCAAAACACAAAGGATTGGGCGTTATACGATCTTTATGGGAAGCTCCTCCAAAATTTTAACATCAGTCTTACTTTGTTAAGATACAACAATAAATATGTTTTGGAATTACGTGACTTAAACAAACATCAGGAAAAATGTCTCGAAAGGATGGATATCATTGAAGAAGTGAAAAATATAGATATACCTAGTCTTTCAGTAAGACAAGTTTCCCAAAAAATTCGGGAAATTTTGAGAAACAGAGAATTTTCATCATGGTGCTCTCTTAATTTTCATGGCAGAGGTGTCAGTGAATTCAAACAATGTGAGAAAATCAATAAATCCCTTTTCTATAAGACAGGCCTGACTAGTACAGAATGGACTCATTACTTGAAAATGATTCCAAATGTGACTGCCAGTAGATCTATCCCTGGACAATCCCAAGATAGGGCCCATTCCAGAAGATGTAATGAGACTAGTGAAACTTTACCCCATATTCTTGGTTTTTGTCCATTTGGATTACAACATCGCAACAGTAGGCATCACCAAATCAGAACAATTATCGCAAACGCATTTCGCAACAAAGGACTAGATGTATATAAAGAAATTCATACTATAGCTACTAACAATTCAAATAGAAGGGTTGACATTCTTGTATTAAACCATTTGGAACAATCAGCTCTCATTCTAGATCCCACCATACGTTTTGAAAGTAATTCTGATCAGGCGACAACGGTGGATTTAGAAAAGAAAAGTATTTACGAAGATTGTGTTGCAGATCTCCAACGTAAATACTCCATAAATTATCGTTTTAAAGTAATTGGGCTTTTTATTGGGGCTCGCGGAACAATTTCTACTTTTCTTGAAGATTTCTGTAATAGATTCAAAATTCCTACTGAGATTTTGGAGGAAGTGGCAATTATTGCTATAAAAGGATCTACATCAATTTTACAGAACCATTTATTTAAATCTCAAATATAATGTCATATTATTTCACTTTTCATAACACTATTACTTTACATTTCTGTTTTTCGTTATTGAATTATTCTGCTGTGTCTGAAGGCAATCTCAGTTTGAGACAGTAATAAAATGTATATAATATAGGTGTTCACCAAAGGTTGTCTCAAGCGGATATTTGAATATTGAAAATTCATTTTTAGCTCGCCTGAATAAGGTAGCTTATAGAACCACACAGTCTGTTCGTACGTCCGTCCGTCCCCACGATAACTTTCGAAAGCAATGAGGGATATTGACCAAACTTGGCAAAAACAATGCCTATGGACCACTGACGATCCCTATTGAATTGGGGGTAAATCGGTCAATTGGTTACTGAGATAACGCGCGCTCACTTTGTCTTCATTTTGATAGTCAAAGTGAAAATATGGCATTAAATGGACAGTAAAAATTTCAATGGCGTTTCCAATAAATTGTTAGCGCGATAGTATAAAATATTTCAATCCGCTTCTACCAAATTTGAGATTTTATAATAAAGCAAATTAAACCGGAAAATAACTATTAGACGATGGAAAAAATCAATTTTGGATTTTTATTCAATTTTCTAGTCAAATTTCCATTTATTGATTTCCTTTAAATTTAAATAATCATTATTAACCGATTTAGATTTTAATACTCATTATTAACCGATTTAGATTTTAATACTCATAATCAATTAAGACTAAATATCTGTTGATTTTCATAGTCAACATTAATCAATTTTGATTTTCTGTTGATTTTCATAGTCAACATTAATCAATTTTGATTTTCTGTTGATTTTCATAGTCAACATTAATCAATTTAGATTTTCTGTTGATTTTCATAGTCAACATTAATCAATTTTGATTTTCTGTTGATTTTCATAGTCAACATTAATCAATTTTGATTTTCTGTTGATTTTCATAGTCAATATTAATCAATTTTGATTTTCTGTTGATTTTTATAATCAACATTAATCAATTTTGATTTTCTGTTGATTTTCATAGTCTACATTAATGAATTTTGATATTCTGTTGATTTTCATAATTAACATTAAACAATTTTGTTTTTCTGTTGATTTTCATAGCCTACATTAATCATTTTTGATTTTCTGTTGATTTTGATAATCAGCATCAATTTATTTTGATTTGCTGTTGATTTTGATAGTCAACATCAATCTATTTTGATTTTCTGTTGGTTTTTATATTGAATTATGAATTAAATAATCTAGTTTGAATTAGTGCTTACTTTAATAATCAAAATAAAATTTCTATTATTATTATTACAACCAAAATGTGCACCTGTTCATAATTTATGGTCTGGTTCCTTTCATACTTTATGTTTCATGTTATGCATAAAATGTCACACTGAATTTATGAGAGTACATTCTCTCACTTACACTACGTGTGTGTGTTAGGGGGAGAGCACGGCTACTATACTATTGATTAGTAGATCTATGCTACCGCTCAAGCCGCGAGGGCTTACTTGCAGTGACTCCCGGAACAACTTTACTAAGTGTACAGACTTATACGAAGAGACTTAGTGAAGAGTACTGAACCATGAGACGGAACGACTCAACACTGTCCCGCAACTCGATCTGGTGAGCAGGCAGAGAGGGACCGGGACATGTAAGCCGACCACCAGTGACCATCTCCAAATCACTTATGGCAGTCTACTTCAACCCACCTTATCACCTCATGTGCATCCCATTGTCCAGATTTGTGCTAGGTAGAACTCGTAGCACGTATACAGACCAACAGAACAATCTATACACTACAGACAGGGCATTGATAGATAATCATATTGTCACTAAGATAAGCAAATCAATGCTAATAACGAATATACTGCAATGACAGCTTCTCCCAGCTCCAGACTACCACCTTATGGACCTGAGGCGCTCCAGAGATTCGAACTCCAGACATCAGCCTGAGAAGCGGCTGTTTAGACCACTAGACAGACCTGTACGCCCACACTTACACTACGTACAAATTGTAGTTTTATTCAAAATGTCTCACTGTGATATCAAAGGGTGTTTGAACAATCGACAAACAAAAGAAAATAGGGAAGAATTTACTCTTCATCGTATGCCGGTGGATCCTATTTTACGTTCGATATGGCTATCTAGTTGCAGTTTAGAAGATAAGCGAAAAGGCAAAGATAATCGCAAAATATGCGATAGGCATTTTGAAACTCGGGATTTTATTAAAGATTCCAAGGGTCGTACCAAACTCATAGATAGAGTTGTACCTACTCAAAATCTTCCAGGTATTTATACTGTAATTGAAAATAACCAGAACAATGCCGGTAAAATCAATTTACACTACCATTTTAGGATATTAGAAATGCTGCCTCACCGCCAGTACACTATTAAACTACCTGATTGTGAAAGAAAGAAACAGAATAACTTCTTTTTGGCAAGACTAGAAAATGGAACAGTCATAAAAATCACGTACAATATAACTACTTTTCCTTGTTTTCTGGTTTTCCTTGCGTCTCCCTATGAGTTTTTTAAGGTTTTTACCTGTAATCATCATACTATATTATAATTTACAGTTGTTTGTTTTTTTGTCCAACCCTTTTTTGAGCATGTTGAATCCCTATTAGAGCATGTTGAATCCCTATTAGAGCATGTTGAATCCCTATTAGAGCATGTTGAATCCCTATTAGAGCATGTTGAATCCCTATTAAAGCATGTTGAATCCCTATTAGAGCATGTTGAATCCCTATTAGAGCATGTTGAATCCCTATTAGAGCATGTTGAATCCCTATTAGAGCATGTTGAATCCCTATTAGAGCATGTTGAATCCCTATTACAGCATGTTGAATCCCTATTAGAGCATGTTGAATCCCTATTAGAGCATGTTGAATCCCTATTAGAGCATGTTGAATCCCTATTAGAGCATGTTGAATCCCTATTAGAGCATGTTGAATCCCTATTAGAGCATGTTGAATCCCTATTAGAGCATGTTGAATCCCTATTAGAGCATGTTGAATCCCTATTACAGCATGTTGAATCCCTATTAGAGCATGTTGAATCCCTATTAGAGCATGTTGAATCCCTATTAGAGCATGTTGAATCCCTATTAGAGCATGTTGAATCCCTATTAGAGCATGTTGAATCCCTATTAGAGCATGTTGAATCCCTATTAGAGCATGTTGAATCCCTATTAGAGCATGTTGAATCCCTATTAGAGCATGTTTAATCTATATTAAAGCATGTTTAATCCTTATTAGAGCATGTTGAATTCCTATTAGAGCATGTTGAATCCCTATTTGAGCATGTTGAATCCCTATGAGAGCATGTTGAATCCCTATTAGAGCATGTTGAATCCCTATTACAGCATGTTGAATCCCTATTAGAGCATGTTGAATCCCTATTAGAGCATGTTGAATCTCTATGAGAGCATGTTGAATCTTTGCAATTCCGTGGGCAGTGTATGGGGAGATGAATACTACTTAGAGGTGTTTATTGGGTTGTGTGAGGAAGGTATTTGGGTAAGTGGGCAATCTATAGAGATGTTATATTATTTTATAAAGTATGGTAAATTGTAACGGATGAGGGTTTAGTGTATGCGCAATACGTTGATATATATAAAATTATAATATATTAGGTAAATTCCCGAAAGGTGGAGATTGGATGTTGATGATAACATTAAATTTTGTTAGAGGAAGGGGTGGAAAGGTGGATACATGTTGATGAAAACATTATGTTATATCAGGGGTGTAGAGATGAAGAATGCCTGTCGATGAAAGTTATATTTAATTGAGCACAGGGGAAGGATAGAAGAAGTGAGGACTACATGTCAATGGAAAGGTTATGTTTTATTTGGGAAAGGAAGGTAAGGGGGTAGTGAGTACCTGTCGAATGAAAGTTTACATTTTGTTTTAGAAGAGGAAGGTGCCAGAAGGTAGAGACTCCATATCGAGAAAAAAGATATATTTTATTTGGTACAGTTGAGGATCGGTAAAGTGGGGACTACATTCCATTATGTTTGGAAAAGGGGAGGAGGCGGGAAGATGGAGCCTAAATGACGGTGAAAGCATATTTTATTTGGGGAGGGAGTGGGAAGTAGGTTACTACATGTCAATGAAAACAATATATTTTATTTGCGGAAAAGGTATCCAGAAATATGGTCAAGCGGGGGCGCAACCAAAGTAATGTAAAAGAAAATCATTTTTCAATTTTTAGCCATTCTTGGAAAAAGTCTTTTTCTCAGATTTAGAGGGAAACGTTGCAATCCCCTACTGGATACGTGCTTGGAGTTAGAGACTACATGTTGATGAATTAATTATGTCATTTAGGAAAGGGGCGGGGAAGGGGAGACTAAATATCGATGAAAAAATTTTGCTATTTGTAAAGGGTCGGGGAGTAGGAGAATAGAAGCTGATATGAAATAATTATGTTGTTTGGGAAGGCGCAGGAAGGTGTAGACTACATGATGATGAAATAAATATATTGTTTGGGAAGGGGCGTGGAGGTGGAGGCTACATGTTGAAAGGAAAAGTTGTTATTAGGGGGGTGGTGGAGACTACATGTCGTTGAACATGGAAAAACGATCTACTTTTTAGGATAATAGAAGCGCTAGGTTGTAACGATTAGGTGAAGTCGTATAGATCCATCAGCTGAGCGCAACGTCAGAACTTGATTGGCTTAGAGAATTTATTAGCCACTCAAATTGTGACGTTGCGCGCGGGAGCGGAGGAATACACCTTCACCGTAAGATACCACTTGCCTCTTCTACTAGGTGGAAGAAGATTGTTTTTCCATGGTCGTTGAAACAATTGCTATTTGGGAAGGGGCGGGTAGGAGGAGGTTATATGTCGGTGAAAAAGTTGTTATTTAGGAGTGGACGGGAAGCGGGAGACTACATGTCGCTGTAACAATTATGTTATTTGGGTAGTGGCGTGGAGAAAAATTTATTAATTGGGAAGGGGTTACGAGATAGAGACTACATATCGATGGAAAATTGTCATTTGAAAAGAGGTGGGGAGATGGAGATTACAAGTCGTTGAAAAATTTATTATTTGGGAGGGGGCGGCAAGGTGGAGACTACATGTCGCTGAAACAATTGTTATTTGGGAAGGGGCTGGATGTTTTATGTCGATGAAACAATTAGGTTTTTGGGCAAGGCGTTGGGAGGTGAAGCCTACATGTCGACGAAAAATTTGTTATTTGGGAAGGGGTTGGGTGATGGAGGTTTCATGTCGGTGAAAAAGTTGTTATTTGGGAGGGGGCGGGGAGGTGGAGACTACTACATGGGTATGAATTGGCTAGGTTGTATAGGAAACTGTGGAATGAAATATCAGAGCATTTGAGTTTGGGATTAATTATATTTGAATCTTTAATTTTGGTTTATGTGAAACAAAGCCCTTTCCAAGGCAAATAGACTGATTCCCGCCCCCTTCCCCCTCCCTGGCATCAGGTGGGTTCAGTAGAAGGAAGTCCCATAAGAGAGTTTGAACTTTTTTATGGGACTTGCAATATACTCATGAAGGGTGGGTATCCATCACTACCAGCATCTTGGTCTGGGACCGGAATGGGACTAATTTCAAAAGAAAGTGCCATATAAAAATGCAAACTTTCTCATTGGACTTTCTCTACTGAACCCACCTGATGCCAGGGAGGAAAACGGGAGGCAAGGAAACAGTTTATTTGCCTTGGCCCTGTCGTAGGACGGGCTTACCAGCTAGTACTATATTATAATTTACAGTTGCTTGTTTTTTTGTCCAACCATTTTTTAAACATGTTGAATCCCTATTAGAGCATGTTGAATCTCTATTATAGCATGTTGAATCTCTATTATAGCATGTTGAATCTCTATTATAGCATGTTGAATCTCTATTATAGCATGTTGAATCTCTATTATAGCATGTTGAATCTCTATTATAGCATGTTGCCTCCCTATTAGAGCATGTTGAATCTCTATTATAGCATGTTGAATCTCTATTATAGCATGTTGAATCTCTATTATAGCATGTTGAATCTCTATTATAGCATGTTGACTCCCTATTATAGCATGTTGAATCTCTATTTTAGCATGTTGAATCATTATTATAGCATGTTGAATCTCTATTATAGCATGTTGAATCCCTACTAGAGCATGTTGAATCCCTATTAGAGCATGTTGAATCCCTATTAGAGCATGTTGAATCCCTATTAGAGCATGTTGAATCCCTATTAGAGCATGTTGAATCCCTATTAGAGCATGTTGAATCCCTATTAGAGCATGTTGAATCCCTATTAGAGCATGTTGAATCCCTATTAGAGCATGTTGAATCTCTATTAGAGCATGTTGAATCCCTATTAGAGCATGTTGAATCTCTATTAGAGCATGTTGAATCCCTATTAGAGCATGTTGAATCCCTATTAGAGCATGTTGAATCTCTATTAGAGCATGTTGAATCCCTATTAGAGCATGTTGAATCACTATTAGAGCATGTTGAATCACTATTAGAGCATGTTGAATCACTATTAGAGCATGTTGAATCACTATTAGAGCATGTTGAATCACTATTAGAGCATGTTGAATCACTAATAGAGCATGTTGAATCCCTTTTAGAGCAAGTTGAATCCCTATTAGAGCATGTTGAATCCCTATTAGAGCATGTTGAATCCCTATTAGAGCATGTTGAATCCCTATTAGAGCATGTTGAATCACTATTAGAGCATGTTTAATCCCTATTAGAGCATGTTGAATCCCTATTTGAGCATGTTGAATCCCTATTAGAGCATGTTGAATCCCTATTAGAGCATGTTGAATCCCTATTAGAGCATGTTGAATCCCTATTAGAGCATGTTGAATCCCTATTAGAGCATGTTGAATCCCTATTAGAGCATGTTGAATCCCTATTAGAGCATGTTGAATCCCTATTAGAGCATGTTGAATCACTATTAGAGCATGTTGAATCACTATTAGAGCATGTTGAATCACTATTAGAGCATGTTGAATCACTATTAGAGCATGTTGAATCACTATTAGAGCATGTTGAATCACTATTAGAGCATGTTGAATCACTATTAGAGCATGTTGAATCACTATTAGAGCAAGTTGAGTCACTATTAGAGCATGTTGAATCACTATTAGAGCATGTCGAATCACTATTAGAGCATGTTGAATCACTATTAGAGCATGTTGAATCACTATTAGAGCATGTTGAATCACTATTAGAGCATGTTGAATCACTATTAGAGCATGTTGAATCACTATTAGAGCATGTTGAATCACTATTAGAGCATGTTGAATCACTATTAGAGCATGTTGAATCACTATTATAGCATGTTGAATCTCTATTATAGCATGTTGAATCTCTATTATAGCATGTTGAATCTCTATTATAGCATGTTGAATCTCTATTATAGCATGTTGAATCTCTATTATAGCATGTTGCCTCCCTATTAGAGCATGTTGAATCTCTATTATAGCATGTTGAATCTCTATTATAGCATGTTGAATCTCTATTATAGCATGTTGAATCACTATTATAGCATGTTGAATCTCTATTATAGCATGTTGACTCCCTATTATAGCATGTTGAATCTCTATTATAGCATGTTGAATCCCTATTAGAGCATGTTGAATCTCTATTATAGCATGTTGAATCCCTACTAGAGCATGTTGAATCCCTATTAGAGCATGTTGAATCCCTATTAGAGCATGTTGAATCCCTATTAGACCATGTTGAATCTCTATTAGAGCATGTTGAATCCCTATTAGAGCATGTTGAATCCCTATTAGAGCATGTTGAATCCCTATTAGAGCATGTTGAATCCCTATTAGAGCATGTTGAATCCCTATTAGAGCATGTTGAATCCCTATTAGAGCATGTTGAATCACTATTAGAGCATGTTGAATCACTATTAGAGCATGTTGAATCACTATTAGAGCATGTTGAATCACTATTATAGCATGTCGAATCACTATTAGAGCATGTTGAATCACTATTAGAGCATGTTGAATCACTATTAGAGCATGTTGAATCACTATTAGAGCATGTTGAATCACTATTAGAGCATGTTGAATCCCTATTAGAGCATGTTGAATCACTATTAGAGCATGTTGAATCACTATTAGAGCATGTTGAATCACTATTAGAGCATGTTGAATCACTATTAGAGCATGTTGAATCACTATTAGAGCATGTTGAATCACTATTAGAGCATGTTGAATCACTATTAGAGCATGTTGAATCACTATTAGAGCATGTTGAATCACTATTAGAGCATGTTGAATCACTATTAGAGCATGTTGAATCACTATTATAGCATGTTGAATCACTATTAGAGAATGTTGAATCACTATTAGAGCATGTTGAATCACTATTAGAGCATGTTGAATCACTATTATAGCATGTTGAATCACTATTGGAGAATGTTGAATCACTATTAGAGCATGTTGAATCACTATTAGAGCATGTTGAATCACTATTAGAGCATGTTGAATCACTATTAGAGCATGTTGAATCACTATTAGAGCATGTTGAATCACAAATAGAGCATGTTGAATCACTATTAGAGCATGTTGAATCACTATTAGAGCATGTTGAATCACTATTAGAGCATGTTGAATCACTATTAGAGCATGTTGAATCACTATTAGAGCATGTTGAATCCCTATTAGAGCATGTTGAATCACTATTAGAGCATGTTGAATCACTATTAGAGCATGTTGAATCACTATTAGAGCATGTTGAATCCCTTTTAGAGCATGTTGAATCCCTATTAGAGCATGTTGAATCACTATTATAGCATGTTGAATCACTATTAGAGCATGTTGAATCCCTATTAGAGCATGTTGAATCACTATTAGAGCATGTTGAATCACTATTAGAGCATGTTGAATCCCTATATAGCATGTTGAATCCCTATTAGAGCATGTTGAATCCCTATTAGAGCATGTTGAATCCCTATTAGAGCATGTTGAATCCCTATTAGAGCATGTTGAATCTCTATTAGAGCATGTTGAATCCCTATTAGAGCATGTTGAATCCCTATTAGAGCATGTTGAATCCCTATTAGAGCATGTTGAATCCCTATTAGAGCATGTTGAATCACTATTAGAGCATGTTGAATCACTATTAGAGCATGTTGAATCACTATTAGAGCATGTTGAATCACTATTAGAGCATGTTGAATCACTATTAGAGCATGTTGAATCACTATTAGAGCATGTTGCATCACTATTAGAGCATGTTGAATCCCTATTAGAGCATGTTGAATCCCTATTAGAGCATGTTGAATCTCTATTAGAGCATGTTGAATCCCTATTAGAGCATGTTGAATCCCTATTAGAGCATGTTGAATCCCTATTAGAGCATGTTGAATCACTATTAGAGCATGTTGAATCACTATTAGAGCATGTTGAATCACTATTAGAGCATGTTGAATCCCTATTAGAGCATGTTGAATCCCTACTAGAGCATGTTGAATCCCTACTAGAGCATGTTGAATCCCTGTTAGAGCATGTTGAATCCCTACTAGAGCATGTTGAATCCCTATTAGAGCATGTTGAATCCCTATTAGAGCATGTTGAATCCCTATTAAAGCATGTTGAATCCCTATTAGAGCATGTTGAATCACTATTAGAGCATGTTGAATCACTATTAGAGCATGTTGAATCACTATTAGAGCATGTTGAATCACTATTAGAGCATGTTGAATCACTATTAGAGCATGTTGAATCACTATTAGAGCATGTTGAATCACTATTAGAGCATGTTGAATCACTATTAGAGCATGTTGAATCACTATTATAGCATGTTGAATCTCTATTATAGCATGTTGACTCCCTATTATAGCATGTTGAATCTCTATTATAGCATGTTGAATCCCTATTAGAGCATGTTGAATCCCTATTAGAGCATGTTGAATCCCTATTAGAGCATGTTGAATCCCTATTAGAGCATGTTGAATCACTATTAGAGCATGTTGAATCCCTATTAGGGCATGTTGAATCCCTATTAGAGCATGTTGAATCCCTATTAGAGCATGTTGAATCCCTATTAGAGCATGTTGAATCTCTATTAGAGCATGTTGAATCCCTATTAGAGCATGTTGAATCCCTATTAGAGCATGTTGAATCACTGTTAGAGCATGTTGAATCACTATTAGAGCATGTTGAATCACTATTAGAGCATGTTTAATCCCTATTAGAGCATGTTGAATCCCTATTAGAGCATGTTGAATCCCTATTAGAGCATGTTGAATCTCTATTAGAGCATGTTGAATCACTATTAGAGCATGTTGAATCACTATTAGAGCATGTTGAATCACTATTAGAGCATGTTGAATCTTTGCAATTCCGTGGGGAGTTTATGGGGAGATGAATACTACTTAGAGGTGTTTTTTGGTTTGTGTGAGGAAGGTATTTGGGAAAGTGGGCAATCTATCGAGATGTTATATTATTTTATAAAGTATGGTAAATTGTGACGGATAAGGGTTTAGTGTATGCGCAATACGTGGATATCAATAAAATTATAATATATTAGGTAAATTCCCGAAAGGTGGAGATTGGATGCTGATGATAACATTAAATTTTGTTAGAGGAAGGGGTGGAAAGGTGGATACATGTTGATGAAAACATTATGTTTTATCAGGGGTGTAGAGATGAAGAATGCCTGTCGATGAAAGTTATATTTAATTGAGCACAGGGGAAGGATAGAAGAAGTGAGGACTACATGTCAACGGAAAGGTTATGTTTTATTTGGGAAAGGAAGGCAAGGCGGTAGTGAGTACATGTCGAATGAAAGTTTACATTTTGTTTTAGAAGAGCAAGGTGCCAGGAGGTAGAGACTCCATGTCGAGAAAAAAGATATATTTTATTTGGTACAGTTGAGGATCGGTAAAGTGGGGACTACATTCCATTATGTTTGGAAAGGGGGAGGAGGCGGGACGATGGAGCCTAAATGACGATGAAAGTATATTTCATTTGGGGAGGGAGTGGGAAGTAGGTTACTACATGTCAATGAAAACAATATAATTTATTTGCGGAAAGGGTATCCAGAAATATGGTCAAGCGGGGGCGCAACCAAAGTAATGTAAAAGTAAATTATTTTTCAATTTTTAGCCATTCTTGGAAAAAATATCTTTTTCTCAGATTTATATAGGGAAACGCTGCACTCCCCTTCTGGATACGTGCTTGGAGTTGGAGACTACATGTTGATGAATTAATTATGTTATTTAGGAAAGGGGCGGGGAAGGGGAGACTAAATATCGATGAAAAAATTATTATTTTTGAAGGGTCGGGGAGTGGGAGAATAGAAGTTGATGAAATAATTGTTGTTTGGGAAGGAGCGGGAAGGTGGAGACTACATGATGATGAAATAAGTATATTGTTTGGGAAGGGGCGTGGAGGTGGAGGCTACATGCTGGTGGAAAAGTTGTTATTAGTGGGGGGGGGGGATGGTGGAGACTACTACATGGGTATGAATTGGCTAGGTTGTATAGGAAACTTTGGAATGAAATATCAGAGCATTTGAGTTTGGGATTAATTATATTTGAATCTTTAATTTTGGTTTATGTGAAACAAAGCCCTTTCCAAGGCAAATAGACTGATTCCCGCCCCCTTCCCCCTCCCTGGCATCAGGTGGGTTCAGTAGAGGGAAGTCCCATAAGAGAGTTTGATCTTTTATATGGGACTTGGAATATACTCCTGAAGGGTGGGTATCCATGACTGCCAGCATCTTGGTCTGGGACCGGAATGGGACTAATTTCAAAAGAAAGTGCCATATTAAAGTGCAAACTTTCTTATTGGACTTTCTCTACTGAACCCACCTGATGCCAGGGAGGAAAACGGGAGGCAAGGAAACAGTTTATTTGCCTTGGCCCTGTCGTAGGACGGGCTTACCAGCTAGTGTTTTTTATTTTAAGGTTCAGGTATTTTCAAAATACGGGGAAATTCATTAAAAAAGGTCAAGTAAAGGTTACGGGGAAGTATCTATGGCTACGTTTTAAAAGTACATAGAGGCATAGAAATTTACTCTATGACAATACTGAAAAATACTTTTTTGGAAAACTTGTAACTCCTCCTAGAATACTGCTCGTAGAAAGACAAGATTGGACTCTAAAATTCGAGAAAAGGTTGTTTTAACCAAGTACGTTGGAAAATTTTAAAATTTTACCTATGGTTGCGAGATATTGCTTCTTTTTCCACAAAAACATTAATATCTCAAAATCGGAAGTAAAAATGTTGAATATTCCAACGTACTTGGTTAACACAACCTTTTCTGGAATTTTAGAGTCCAAACTTGTCTTTCTACGAGCAGTATTCTCGGAGGAGTTACAAGTTTCCAAAAAAAAGTTTAGAGCTATTTTGATAGTCGAGTTCAAGTCACGTGACTTGGTAACCGGGAATCTTAAAGTTTTAATTGTTTATGAATATATAGTTTATATGTAATGTAGCGCTATATTGAAGGTTAGGTAAAATATTCTTAGTGAAGTAACAATATTTTAGGTCTGTTAATCGCAAAACAATTTTTTTTATTCCTGGAATATTTCTTTTCCTCATTTTTAAAATCATTTTCTACCCCTAGAAAATTTCCCAATTTCTAAAATTATTTTAAATCCCTAGAATTTTTTCCCGTCGCTGGAATCCGTAAAATGTATATTATCATTTATTCTTAAAATCATTAATAAAATACTCTATCGAATGATATCAGAATTTGGTTTTATGGGGGGCTCTGCCCCCCAACCCCCGTCAGGGGAATGATAGATTTGTGTTGTGGTTGCACCCAATGGTTGCACCTAGTAATTCAAATGCTTTGAATTAGTATACTAGGCGACGGGATTCAGTCACCTTGTATATTACTATGACAGAGTGGCTTGAGAGGACGTAATGATACGGATTAGAAAGTCTACTACACTATACTACTACTATACTCTGTATCTACGGAAACTGAATTTGAAAATTGCAGAGAATCGGACCTCCCACAGAGTAGCTGAGCTAACGCAACGTAGTTCGAAGAATAATCTACCCTTTTTGTATCTATAATTTTTCCCCAAAAGTTTCAGGTTTTTGAGGTACGCTTGGCTAGTCGTTTTGACTCAAAGGGGAAAAGGATACATAGGGATTGACAAATCCTGAGGACAGTTAGCCTGCCTCGAATGTCTCCCTATGAAAACCTACAGCAAGCCGTAACAGAAGCTGGCCTGAGTAAAGGAGACATTTTTGGTAGAATAATAGTAGAAACAAATTTATTTTGATTACTAAAGTAACTATTAAACAAAAATTTAAAATGTGGTAGTATAATAACTATTAAATCAACAAAACCTACAGCAAGCCGTAACAGAAGCTCGCCTGAGTAAAAGGGACCGTGTGCACATTTTTGGTTGAATAATAGTAGAAGTAGATTTATTTTGATTACTTAAGTGAACAGTAATTCAAATTAGATGATCATTGTTCAAAATGCCAAAATAAATTATCATTGACTATCAAAATCGACAGAAAATCAAAATAGATTACTGTTGAGTATCAAAATCAACAGATAATTAAAATTGATCAATATTGAGTATCACAATCAACAGAAACTCACAATTGATTAATATTGAGTATCAAAATAAACAAAAAATCAAAATTGATTAATATTGAGTATAAAAATCAAAATAAAATCAAAATCGGTTGATATCAACTATCATGAAAGGTACTTCGAAAAATGTAAATTTGTCTGTCAAATGCGAAATAGATTTATTTCCGTTCTATAATAGTTATTATCCTGTTTTGTTTACTTCATTATTAAATCCTAAATTTGGTCGAAGCGGAGTAAAATATCACATACTATTAATTTTTAGGAAACACAATTGAACTTTTAATGTCCATTTAATGCCAATTTTTCATTTTGACTATCAAAATGAAGACAAAGTGAGCGCACGGCATCTCAGCAACCTATCGACCGATTTGAACCAAATTAAATACGGTTCGTCAGTGGTCCGTAGGCATTGTTTTTGCCAAGTTTGGTCAACTTCCGTCGTTGCATTCAAAAGTTACAGTGTTGGCGAACGGACGGACGGACGGACGGACTGTGCGGTTCTATAAGCTGCCTTATTCAGGCGAGCTAAAACGAAAATAGATTAATGTTGACCATCAAAATCAACAGAAAATCAAAAACTGATTAATGCTGACTATCAAAATCAAAGAAAATCAAAAATTGATTAATGTCGAGTATCAAAATCAGAAGAAAATCAAAAGTGATTAATAATGATTATTAAAATCAAAAGTAAATCAAGATTGATTAATTTTGAGTATCAAAACGAAAAGAAAATCAAGATTGATTAATATTGGGTATAAAACCAAGTCAAAATCAAAATCAGTTAATATTGACTATCAAAATGAAAAGAGATTAGAAAATGTAAGGTTTACTATAAAATTGAATATAAATCCAAATTAGATTTATTTCTGTTCTCTAATAGTAAACTTTCGGTTTTATTTGCTTTATTATGAAATCTCAAATTTGGTAGAATCTGAGTGAAATATTTCATACTATCACGCTAACAATTTATAGGAAACACCATTGAACTTTCTAATGTCCATTTAATGCCAAATTTTCACTTTGACTATCAAAATGAAGACAAAATGAGCGCGCGGTATCTCAGCAACTTATGGACCGATTAGAACCAAAATCAATAGGGTTCGTCACTGGTCCATAGGCATTGTTTTTGCCAAGTTTGGTCAACGTCCGTCATTGTGCTCAAGAGTTATCGTGTTAACGGACGGATGTACGGACAGACTGTGCGGTTCTATAAGCTGCCTTATTCAGGCGAGCTAATCAACCGAAAAGCAACATTAATTATTGTTGACTATGAAAATCAACAGAAAATCAAAATTCATTAATGTAGACTATGAAAATCAACAGAAAATCAAAATTGATTAATAAGGACTATGAAAATCAACAGAAAATCAAAATTGATTAATGTTGACTATGAAAATCAACAGAAAATCAAAATTGATTAATGTTGACTATGAAAATCAACAGAAAATCAAAATTGATTAATGTTGACTATGAAAATCAACAGATATTTAATCTTAATTGATTATGAGTATTAAAAACAAAATCGGTAAATAATGATTATTTAAATTTAAAGAAAATCAAAAAATTAAAAATTTGACTATAAAATAGAATAAAAATCCAAAATAGATTTTGTTCCATCATCTAATAGTTATTTTCCGGTTTTATTTGCTTTATTATTAAATCTCAAATTTGGTAGAAGCGGATTGATATATTTTATACTATCTCGCTAACAATTTATAGGAAACGCCTTTGAACTTTCTAATGTCCATTTAATGGCAAATTATCACTTTGACTATCAAAATGAAGACAAAGTGAGCGCGCGGTATCTCGGTAACCAATGGACCGATTTACCCCCAATTCAATAGGGATCGTCAGTGGTCCGTAGGCATTGTTTTTGCCAAGTTTGGTCAATATCCGTCATTGGTTTCGAAAGTTAGCGTGGGGACGGACGGACGGACGTACGGTCGGACTGTGCGATTCTATAAGCTCGCTTTATCAGGCGAGCTAAAAAAGAAAAACGAAAAGAGAATACGTAATAATAACCGACACCAACTATTAAAAAATGAAGTGACTTTTCTTAAAGAAAAACTTTTTTTAAAGTAAGGAATCTAAACTATTGTGCATAGAAGGGAAGAAATTTTGAAGACCTTTTCCCATATTTTTACACCGATACAGTTGAAAATGATTCAAACAAAGCAAAAGAAAGCTATGTGGCAAAAGAGCAAAATCAACAGGATGTTTGTTGATTTTGCTCAACAGGTTTGTCAGAGAAGTCTTTAACATTCCTTTACCTGGAGTGTCAACAATTCAGCGATACTGCCAGAAAATAGAAATGAAACCTGGAATCCAACAAAGCGTGTTAAATCTACTTAGGCAAGAGTTTGCTTCACTCAACGAGCTGAAAAGGCAGGCAATTTTTTTTCGTTTGATGAAATGGCCATTGATTCATAGGCTTATTACGACAGTAAGGAGGACAAAGTTTATGGAGACAAAAAGTACTTGACTTTAGGAATCATTAGGGCTCAATGTGAAAAGTGGAAGCAGCCAGTGTATTATAGTTTTGACCAAATGACGGTGGAAACTATATATAACGTAATTAAACAATGTTATTCAGTTGGGGTTATAGTTAAAGGCTTTGTTTGTGATCTTGGAGGAACTAATCGAGGGATATTGAATAAACTTGGGATAACCGTTGACAAAACTTTTATTCTCCATCCCGTGACATCCGAAAAGGTTTGGTATTCTCCTGATGGACCTCACCTAATTAAACTTCTGAGAAACAATCTTGTGGACTACGGATTTACATTGTCATGCAAAGAGAAAATTGAAAGGAAGGATGATTGTAGGTCGATTTGGCAAAAGACATTTTGGCAAAACAGTTTTTTTTTCTTTGGGGATAACTTGGGAAATGGGCTGTGGATAGAATGGCAAATCGATGAGGATAGTTTGGCAAAACGTGTTAATAATGTGCGGGTTGAATTTTTATTCATCATTGTCGCACTTTTTTATTATGTCTTATTTAGGCAATCAGGTTCATTAAGCCAGCAAATTCTTAATTTATTACGTTAGTTAAAGTTAAAAAGATGCATTATGCACGCAGTCAAGTACATTATTTATGTAATTAAGGGTCGTAACAAAAGTTATTTCAAATTCAGTGTTACAATTTTTATGAATTTTTGGAAGGGAAAACGTTCAATTAATCAGGCTGTGCACAAATCTCTTTGAGTGCAATACTTCTTTTCTTTCCTTGTACTTCTTAAGCTATAGGATTCTCCGTAGCGGGCTAACTTATGGGTTATTTTATTAAGTGTTTGGGACACGAATTTTAATGTTGACTCAGCCATTCCTAAGAAGAAACTGTCAGCTCCGCTCAAAAGAATGTAAGAGCATGCATGTAAAAAGAGAATGTAAGGTGAGCGTCCCTTAAAGTACCGTCAATATCCACTCAATACTACTGGTATAGTTTTTGCCCAAAGTTCCTGTAGTATTAGCTAGTATGCAGTGTATTTGTGTATCAGGTTACCTCTTCAGGATGTTTGAGAAATGAAAATTCACTTTTTTCATTTGTGGATCTAAATTGGACGATTTAGATCCACAGCCAAATCTGCACTCAAAGCCATATAGCTGTAGGTATCCAATGGCAACCAACCTTTGGGTCATAGTATTCATAAGTCAAAACTGAGAGCTGATTTGGCTGTGGATCTAAATCGTCCAATTTAGATCCACAAATGAAAAAAGTGAATTTTAATTTTTCAAACATTCTGAAGAGGTAACCTGATACTCAAATCACTATAGCTACAGCAACTTTGGTTTTTGCCAGATTGTGCGTTTGCACATTTTACCAAACTCTCCGACATGGCAAAAAGGCGATTTGCCAAATTATCCCGAGGGGTCAAAATCGTGGCAAAAAACTTTTGCCAAAATGTCTTTTGCCAAATCGACCTACCACCGCTAAATTCAACACGGATGCAACGGAGGAACAAAGTTGTTCATTTTCTACGATCGCACATCGCACGTCCCTGATGAAGAAAGTGTCAATGATATAGAAAGCTCAATTCAATTGTTTGGGGTCAGTGAAAATGAAATGCTGGCTGATTGGAGCGGAGAAACTCCTATGGAATTAGAGTAGTCAATTGAAAGTTAAAATACATAACTATTTATAACTGTTTGTAAATTAGTATATATGTTAGGTATTTGCGTAATAGTCAGGATTTCCTATTTGTGTTGTAACATATGTATGTATATTTAATTTATGATTGAACGAAAAACGTCTTAAAAATAATTTCTTCAGAACTAATGTCATTATTTTTGTCGTGCATTCTCGTTGCGATTATCATAGCCTTTCCTTTATCTTCTAAACTGCAATTAGAGAGCCATAGGCGATACGAGGAAGGGCGAACTCCTCTCTATTATCTTTTGTTTTACGTCAGACATCCTTTGATATCACAGTGAGAACATTTTGAACAATACCCAATTTGTACGTAGTGTAAGTGAGAGAATGTACTCTAATTGAGCCTTTTATACGATCAACTTGCTATCTCGTATCCAGGTAGTTTCCAGGTGTTTTTAGAGCGTTGTTACTTAGGACGACGAAATGTTATGAAATTTAACCTGCAAGCTACTACTGATGGGTTCGGTATCCATGACAAAGTGACTTTATTATTTTAAGAAATTTTGATTTCCATATCCTAAGTTACGTAACTCGGCATTTTTGTTATTCGGATTATAATATTGAGAAACAAGAAAAATTACTGGCCCAAATAGAGGAATAAAGACTTTTATATTTGAAAGTTATGACGGACTCGGGCCCAAGTGACAAACTTATGCAATACGTCACATGGCGAATTTGGTCTTTTAGAGTAGTTTCTATAACTACGTCTTACGACGTATTTGGTTTACTGTTACGAAAATTTATTACCGTCATATGACGATTTTGGGCTATGAAAGTGTTTGTTCGACTACATCATTTGACGGAGTTGGTAGCTTGCAGGTTAAAACAGCCGAATCCCCTGGTGGAAATACCTCTTGCCTGATTCAAATGATCAGTTCAATAGGAGATTTATAAAGAAAGAACGGAGAACGAAATTTTATTAATGAGAACTACCCAGAGCAATCTTTTTTACATACCGTACCCAATTCTAACAAAATTTTGAAACTGTAAAATATGAACTTCTTTTCTTTATGTAAACTCAGCGGGCTAATGTTTTTAAATCCACTTGTAAAAGATTTAAAAACATTAACGCGCTGGGTTCCAATTTCCAATGGAATTCAGAGCGGATTGGGCACTTTTAGACGAGTATACTTTGTAACCAGGCACGTATCCAGAAATTTGGTCAAGGGTGGGGGGGCGCAACCAAGAATAAAGTCAAAAATAGGACATATTAGTGCGTAAAAAATGTTTGCAATTTTTGGAAAAAAATCATCTTTTTTCTCAGATTTATTTACGTTAGGTTAGATAAGAGGGTAAATAGTTACGGGAGGCAAAATATTAGGATAATAGTTTATGTGGCAATTTGGAGGAAATGGGATTGGAGGAAACGATATCACGCTGACTAAATTCAGCCAATTTGGTTAGACCCTTGGGAATAGTGTACGGTCCATGACCAGCCGGCTGATCGGCTAAAATGGCTTTTATGCCATTTAAAAACGGTTGAAATTCTTTGTTAGCCAGTCGCTATATAATATTTCCGAATAGGCTAAAATGGTCAAAAATAAGGCTCTGTGAACTGAATAAATCAACATTGACTTTTGGCCATTTTGGTCACAAGGCGGCTGGCTAGTCAAAATAATTTTCAGCCAGCAAAATTGGAGCGCTGTTTACGACTGCTCCCACTCCCTGACCTCGTTTATGGTCAATATAAGGAAATGTTATCAGCTTTTTGGGTAACATAGGTTACGGTTGTCCGGTACTTACCTCGAAAATATATCAGCCGTTTTACAGATTTCCAAATAAAAATTTCATTGTTTTTGAAACGTGTACTTTTTGCACTATCCCATTCAATTACTAACATTATTATTCAGTTGTTGGGTGCGTTGTAAAGTTACTAATGAATAATTAGTTTGTTTACAGTTACTATTGTAAAATAAATACCAGTATGAGCATTATTCTATATACACCGCTCTTCGGCTTAAGCCTGCATATACCCCCGAATCCCAACCCCCACTGACATACCAGGTAGCTCCCGTTTAGGGACCTTGGCAATATGAAACTTCCCCACGTTTACGTATTTCCAATTTGATCTATTCCCCATGTTTGTTTGTTTTTCTACGTGGAACACTCCCCAACTTAGGATCAAAATGTAAAAGTCAGACCCCTTGGTAACGCAAGATTTTATCTTCCCCACTACCAAGTCAAAGGGTTAAAAGGCTCAATTAATTCACTGTGAAATTTTATGCATAACATGAAACAAAGTATGAAAGGTGCTAGGTAGTATAGGTAGTCAAACAAAGCCATAATTTGTTGTGGATCTAAATTGTCAAATTCAGATCTACAAATAAAAAAAATGAATTTTCAATTTTTAAATATCCGCTTGAGACAACAAAAAAGGGGATGGGGTGGTTTAAAGTCTTACTTGGTCGAGCACATAGGTCCATAAGTCTGACTATCGCTGTAGATTATACTCCTTCGGCATCTTTGCATGGCTAGGCCAACTCGAGTGTCTTCCACTCTATGCCGACCAACTGACAACTTGGTTAGAAACTCATACAGACACACACACACCTGAGGATATCCATACTCCTCTCCCATTACTACCCGTTTAACGAAGGCTAAACCTTCTCCTTATAGGTACCCGGTGGGTCAGGGCTTATCCAACATGTGAATAAGAAACAATTACGTTCCGCACATACAGCCTACGAGAACATTGAGCCGCCCACACCATGCAAATATACCTGAAGATAAGGATACTGATAGGAAAGGTAATAGAGATTAGGCAGAAGGAGCGGGGGAGGATAGCCGTGAAGCGGCTATAATGTTAAGGTGCTGCTCATTCAAGTAACCTAGGAATAGGAAAACCAATTTCACTATGGTAATTAATTTACACATCGAGCGTTTGGAAAGAAAACCTATTCCCAATACCAATGTCAGCCGAGCAACTCCGGGATGGAATTGATCTACTAGCCTTGCCGTCTAAAGATTGAAGCCTTAGCCGGCCGGCTAGCTGTGCTCGGCGACAACCTTCCTAAAGCACGCATACACATTGGTCTCACTATGACTACTAGCTAAAACTGCAGCAACTTTGGGTGTTCACAAAAATACTGCATTTGCTACGTTACAACATAATAAAATTAAACTTTTATGCTTTAATTTTTCTTTTCATTGACGTAAGTAATAGAAGTTGACACGGTTGTTGTTGTTGTCAGCTGTAATTTTTATATTATATGGTATAGTATAGGCTTGTATTTATACTTAAAGTTATATAAAAAAACCTTAAACCCAAAAAACCCAAAAATCCCGGGGTCGAAGGTTTTTTCCTAATAAACCCGGCTTTTTCGATACCTTGGGCAACGGCAATGTTTAATTTATGAATTTTCCTTAGCTTGTGAAGTGAAAAAAATGTGACACTGAAAACCTAGATTAAGGTAAATTTTGTATAGCAACGTTAGTATGATAATATGATATTCTACGGTTAAGGATGAATATGGTATTGGATTTCGGGTCCTATATGATACTGACTTTTTCTCAACAATTTTAAAACGCCCTTCTTACTGCAAACGTCCGAATTGTCAAAAATGCATCCATTTAGTTGTGGAGAAAATAAAGCATGTACAAATGGGTGTAACAAAGTGGTGTGTTATGACATTAACGACATGTCTTTGTGACCTTTCGAACGAGTTGCATTGTAACACGACTTTATGCGATAAATCTAACCGAAGTTACATGAATATTTAGTCAGTTGTAGTTTTGACTCACCTCCCCAATCAGGTGGTTACTGGGATTTACTTTTTAATGACGCTGAACATTTTTGCTGTCAATCGAGTCATTACACGACTTTGTAGAACAAATAACACAAAAGTTACATCGATTTTCAGTTATTTTTATGTATTTCACCCACTTTCCCTATCAGGGGATAACAATAACCTACTTAATAGTGTCTATTGACATGTCAGATTTCAATCGAGTCATTACACGACTTTGTAGAACAAATAACACGAAAGTTACATTGATTTTCAGTTATTTTTATGTATTTCACCCACTTCTCCTATCAGGGGATGACTATAACCTATTTAGTAATGTATGTATATATACCTTTGTCCTTTCAATCGAGCTATTTCACGACTTTGCACGGTGAAAATGGCCGAAACTACAACGATTTTTAGTTATTTTTAAGTTTCAAACCCCTCCCCCGGACAGGGGGTGTGGCCGATTTTGCCCATTTACAAACTCGATGTTACTTTTGACCTCTAGTTAACGTAAAAAAAATTTGAACTGAATATCTCATTTCGTTCGAAAGTTATCGAGCTTACAGACGGACAGACAGACAGACAGATCGGTCATTCCTATAAAGTGGTGTACACACCACTTAATAACTTACCCTTTAAATTTATTAGGTATAATCTGTTTTTGTTTAGTGCCAAGTAATATTCTTCGAGGCTTTCATCACCCGTTTTTGCAATAGCTACATTGTGACTTTCTACCGCAAACTCTTTAAGACTATGTTGGTCATAAGTAATGCGGAAACAGTTATCTCCATGTTCAACAACGCGAAAATTCTCAAACTTCTTTTCTTCGCCTAACGCATATTGATAATCATACATTCCGGGGATACCTGTAATAATAATGAGCAAGTTAGTTAATTAGTTAGTTAGTTAATTAAGTAACATTTTCGAAAGATTGCTAAATACTAGCAACGTTACCCGTCCTACGGACGGGGTAGTAACAGAACGCTTAAATTCCTTTAAAAAATTTCAAGCGCAAAATTTGTAAAATTTATTTTGATCAATGTTGAATGATGTGTAGAGTAGAACATGGAGTAAGTGTGGAGTAGAATATTATGGAGTAAGTGTGAAGTAGAATATGGAGTAAGTGTGAAGTAGAATATGGAGTAAGTATGGAGTAGAATATGGAGTAAGTGTGGAGTAGAATATGGAGTAAGTGTGGAGTAGAATAAAGAGTAAGTATGGAGTAAGTATGGAGCAGAATATGGAGTAACTATGCAGTAGAATATGGAGTAAGTATGGAGTTAAGTGTGGATTAGAATATGGAGTAAGTATGGAGTTAAGTGTGGATTAGAATATGGAGTAATTATGGAGTAGAATATGGAGTAATTATGGAGTAGAATATGGAGTAAAGGGCTCTTTAGACTCATCCTATTCCTATCGTTTTGCTATTTCTATACAGATTTTTGAGTTTACAGTTCGATTGATAGTATCGTTTTAGTGATGTTGTCACATTCATATAACTTTCATATTCATATAATTCTTGGACACTTTATACTCATGCTGCTGACGAGTGACCGTTAAACTGAATTTTCGTACCTTGGGCACTGGCAGTGTCGTATTGATGATGATGGCGGTGCAGGATAGATGAGTGACAAGATTCAAACTGACGATGCGTGCCTAATTGTGTGTTTTTTATAATAAATATGTATGAAAACTAGTATTTTGCTTAAATACTATTTATTACGAACTAAAGCAAAATCACACAATTAATTTAAAGAAAAGAAAGGTAACAAATGACCGAAAATGGCGTCCAGAATTGAAAAGGTAGAGAAGAACACAAAGTAGACACTTACTGGCGCCGGCACGGCACGCAACTGAATGTAGAAAGAACAAGTTCACGCTGGTCTGAAAGAATGCTTAGAATTAGATTAACGGCTAAATCTAACTTTCTATTGGTTAAAAGTAACATGATTTAGCCTATTGCAATGACTAAACTTAGACACAACTAAGTACTGAAAGAGTTTTACAAAAGAATAATAGATGGCTTACAATGTACTGCAGACATTCGTATGCCTACGTAACTAGAACAGTTATAGATGAGAAACATTTCAATTCAACTACTTACTACCCAATAATCACGTGCTCAGTAATTTACTGATAACGTGGTCCGTGGTCAGTAAGGAGCAGTAGAATGCATAACACAATTGTATAGGACAAAATACGTTGTGGATATGATGAATACATATTACGTGAAATATGGCTCCAACACTGGCTATTCATATTCTAATTCTATCTTTGTCAAGAAAAACCTCAATTGAACAAAGTTCAACTTTCAGAAAATCGAAACTCCCTTTGAAAGCCATTTTGTGTAATTGTTGGGACTCAAATTACGACTTTTCTTTTTAGTTGCCACAGTTACAGATCCACTGCAGTGGGAGTGCCACCACCCTGTTTTTTTCGTAATTTTGTCAATTTTACCCCCTTATACCTTCGATTTGATGTATGAATGATACACCAAGACGATAGAAATGCAATGCAAACAGGACCATCTAAAAATAGTGTAAAGTGTTGCTGGAATAGCAATCGAAACTGTTAATGATATGATATGAATAGAAATAGAATGAGTCTAAAGTGACCTAAAGTGTGGAGTAGAATATGGAGTGAGTGTGGAGTGGAATATGGAGTAAGTATGGAGTAGAATATTGTTTAGATAGGTACTACATAATGCTATTACATACGTATGTTCCATGTGCCTATCTAATCCCTAACCCGGCTGATTCAAACAGTCCGGTCTTGCCTCTTGTAAATAAACACTCTCTTTAAATAACTCCCCGATTTAACCCCATATAAATTATTATCGTCCCGTGTCAGCATCCGCTCAGGTCAAACCATAGGCACGGGATGACACAAATATGAACATAGTGTGGAGTACAATATGGAGTTAGTGTGGAGTAGATAATGGAGTATGTTTAGAGTAGAATAGAAATGATAGTGTTAGTTTAAGGACCCTAGGCAATTCTGAATCTATGCCTAGAGGTTACAGTTTGGAATTATGTGTATTCTTGGGAGAAACAGAGAGGGTTACCACAAAGTGTCATAGGGAAGGAAGTGATATATTGTACAAGGGTTTCCCGTTTTTTGCTTTGGTTACTGTTTGTGTATTTTTTGAGAATACCTGTTATTTCTCACTATAGTTAATATAGAGTGTAAGTGAGAAATAAAAAAAACCTGAAGATTGATGCCAGGTAAATAGGGCTAAGTAATTTATGATAATCTGAAGGAGCATACCAGGTACATAATAATAATAGCCTGAAGGTTAATACCAGGTGAATAGTTAGTATAATTTAGAAAAACTGGTGAAAATCGCCAAATAGTAAAATACTTATTCCTCCAAATAAATTACTGTTTCCAAATATTTGCTTCAGCCGATTGTCAATTTGCATGAACATATTAAGACTAACCATTGATACCTCGTCAATGATTATCAATTTCAAATCCTTTAGCTTACATTCCAGTGTATTCTTGAAATTGTTGGTTAGTCTTGAAACTTGACCTCTTGATTGATTCAAGGGTAGGCAAAATGTTTCATGTAAAGTAGCTCCTTTTATATTATACGCTGCTTTTCCTGTTGGGGCACATAAAAGTATTTTAACAGATTCTGGATTTGCACCAGGAAGTGAGTTGAGGTATCTGCAAGAAGATTGCACAATAGCTTTAATTAAGTGCGTCTTTCCTGTACCAGCGCCGCCTGTTATAAACTCATAAGACGGATCTTCATTTACTTTTAGAGAATTTAGTGTATGGTACATAAATCTCCTTTGTTCTTTATTTAAAGACCTCATCAAAACAGCGTAATCTTCATTGGATAAAATATTCGGGATATTGAATACTTTCGTCTTCAATTTTTCGTCGTCAAAATTACCAGCAGTATTTAGTAAATTTTCGTTAGGGATATCCAAAATCATACTTTCTTTCTCATTTTCTAATTGGCCGATTTCTCCATTTTCATCCTCAATATCTTCTAAATCCATATCTTCAATACCAGACTGCTGTTCATACTCTTTCCTTTTCGATTCGATTCTTTGTAAGTTAATATGGTATATGCTTTTGATATCGACCGAAATTAACTCTTTGTCTTCGTCTCTCCAAGAGGTGTATAACATCACTCGTTCACGGAAGTAATTATCCTGGTCATGATACCTATTATATCTTCTATACCTGATAATCTTTGCTGTACTTCTTTCTCTAATATAGCCCGAATTGTCCTGCAATTTAAAGATTTTAGCTGCTTCATTACTGTCTTCAACCTCTTCAATGTTGTCATCATTTTGTACTCCATCATTCAATTTCTTTGAAAAAGCAGAACCTCTTTTTGATTTCGAAAACGTAAAGTATACTGCAAAATCTGCTAGACAAAGTTGCTCTAGTTCAACTGGTCGCTGACAATAATGTTCTAATAGACCAGGCGCTAGCACATCAGTTGAATCTGGATTTAGCTGTTCTATTTCTTCGGTTGATTTTGCAAATCCCACTTTCTGATGCCGTTCTCCAGTTGCATTGAAGGTAGCACTCCTGCTGCACATGCTCAGAGGGATGCATAATATCGTGTATGCAGCCTCTTGAGCTGAAACATCTGTAGAATTTAAAAAAACGTTGGCCACCTTTCTCAATTTATGTTGAATGGAAGAATTGCCATATTCTACATCTTGTACAACAGCTTTGAGGAGCTTTGACATTCCACGACAAGATTTCGAAATATAGGATACGCAGTACTTGCATTGCACTTACAAGCATATGGGTCTAAGATAAATTGAATGTCCATACTTGATCTCCACACAGTTGCAATTTTCAAATTGTATGCATTTTCAAACACCGCATTCACGTTTCGCTTTAAAAATACGGTTGGCCGTTTGATAGTTTGTCTTACACACCGTAAATACGATGTTTCGTCAATACCACAAAGACTGATAAATTCGTCAACACTGATGTCAGTATTATTATCTTTATGCAATTCAGTCAGTAATTCTTTAATCTGGACACTTAATTGACTCAATTTTGATTTGGTAGTTTGTGGAAAATTGTCTGGCAAAGGCAGAAAAATATTAGTTGCTTTCATTGGGAAATATGGCATCCCAAAACGACAAGTGATCCCGGCCTTCGTTTTCCTTTCACATGTATCTGTATGCCTATGACTCTGATGGATAACGCCCTCAACATTCACTTCACACTGTATAAATTGATCAATAAACTTAATACAGTCTTCATTCATCTCAGATCCACCTAAATCATTGAATTTAGGAGATCCTTCTAGCCAAAACAATCCATGCATATGAGGTGAACCTCTATGTTGGAATTCTATCCGATAGAAGAAATATTTTACTGGATATCCATTGAAGGCACCACCGTGAGAGAGAAGAACCGTGACCGTGAGTCCTCTTCGGTCGGCTCTTCGTACCTCTGATTTTGCAATATCGCCGTAACTGACTTTAATTTTAAATTTTCTCTTCACACCACAGTAAATTGTTGGGAAAGCAAGTTCTTCCGCATTCATATCATTAATCATTAATCATTTATTTTCTCCCGGAGCATATTTTATTGCCTTATCGTCATTCAACTGTTCAATGCTAAAAAGTAATGTCTCATTTCCGCCGGGATTTACGGGTTCTTGATCAGCTTCATTGCTTTCGTTATGTTTGATAATTTGTTCTTTATCTGTTGATTTGTCGATCTCATCAACAATGAAATCAAGATTCTCGTCAAGCAATCTGTTTTCCCAATCGTCAGTTAAAGTAACTTGTTCTTCTAGGTAAGTCTCCGTAGTACATAAGTACTTGCAAGCATTATAAACTTTAGCATGTCTAATGCTTTCATACAGGTACGCATTCTTGTAACACATTCGCCTCATTAATTTCAATTGAATAACACTGCTTTGATTGAACTTTCTCGGAAGGACAGTTGCAGTGTAATCAATTGTGTTTAAAATGTTGATCACATTGCCCTTCAATCCATATTGCCTACATACACCTAAATTTCGTATTTGCATAAACGGAAGCCTTAATGCACAAAGTCTTTCCTCTAGTTGAGTTAAATCCTTCAGTACCTCTGGAATTTCAGGATATTTGAAGCCATTGAATTCTGACAGTTTGGGTATCTCTCCTCTGTTTATCGTACTCCAGCAAGTGAAACACAATACTCCGCTTTCATTGTTTATGACATTGCCGAGAAATGTTTTGCTTAATCCTTTCTTTGTAAGATTTTCCAAAGTAAATTTGCGAATAGAATCCGGGAACCATAAACTATAACAACAGCAACAAACATTTGTTGGTCCACATTTAATGTTTTCAAGAAATATTGTTGCACAATCATCCCAATTCGCAAGGTTGCGTTTAGCTTTTTTCGAATCATTATTTATACTTTGCTCTTGTTTTCTAAAGTCGGGATCCGTCCTTTTAATAGTCTTTCGCAAGGCATCGCACTTTTGTTCTTTTTCTAGAAAAGTTTTATCGGACCTTGCCGAAGCCTTCCTTGCAATGTCCCGTATTCTTTCTTCAGCAAGAAATTCTCCTTCTGTTCTTAGTAATGCTTTTCTTGCAGCGTCCCGTTTTCTTTCCTCGTCAAGATATTCTTCATCGGCCCTCAATGAAGTCTTCCTTGCTGCATCCCGTTTTCTTTCCTCGTCAAGATATTCTTCATCCGGCCTTCAATGAAGTCTTCCTTGCAGCGTCCCGTTTTCTTTCAGCGTTAAGAAATTCTTCATCGGCCCTCAATGAAGTCTTCCTTGCTGCATCTCGTTTTCTTTCAGCGTTAAGAAATTCTTCATCGGCCCTCAATGAAGTCTTCCTTGCTGCATCCCGTTTTCTTTCCTCATCAAGATATTCTTCATCGGCCCTCAATGAAGTCTTCCTTGCAGCATCCCGTTTTCTTTCCTCATAAAGATATTCTTCATCGGCCCTCAATGAAGTCTTCCTTGCAGCGTACCGTTTTCTTTCATCTTCAATAAAAGCTTCATTTGTCCGCGATATAGCTTTTCTTACAATGTCTCGTTGCCTTTCCATTTCCACTAACTCTTCATTTTCTCTCAGTACTGCTTTTCTCTCAGCATCACGCTTTTTCTCTAATTCCGAAAACTCCGAAACGAAAAAATTTTTCGTAACGAGGCCATTCTCTTTGCAGCACATTTTCTCTCTGATTCTGCTGATAACATTTACGCTTTCTCGAATTGCAGCTTTTCTCTCCGCCTCTTTCACTCTTTCATTAATTAAATAGTCAGGTTCCAACCTCTTACTTGCCATTATTCTTTTATGCTGAGCTAGTACCCTATCCAAACATTTTCTGTTTGTTCTAGGCATCTTACGTCTCGATTTTCAGGTTTTTGCCTCTTCTAAAATGTAAGATCAGCAGAATATCAAAATAGATAATTGTTGACTATGAAAATCAACGGTAAATCAATGTGGATTAATGTTGGCTATCATAATGATTATCTATTTGCATACCATGATAATACTTAATAGAAAATCTATGTGTTCCAGTTGCATACCGTTATTTCAGCACCTACGTTTATCTTCCCGCAATTTCTTTTAATTTTCTTTTAATTTACGTTCGTAAAGAGTTTCGTATTTTAGTAGTTTAGTTTTAGTAGTTTCGTATTTTTTACGTTCGTAAAGAGTTTCAGCTTACAGTCAGCGAATACCTTCAAATCCGAGAAAGATAAATCTACCGCACCTCACTCACAGATTTTTCGAATTCTCGGACAAAAGATCTTTTTGGTGACACAAGTTAGAAATAAATAAAGCGTTAGTGTCAAATAAATGTATCACTTACCATGATAAATAACCAAACTGGAGAAATGAAATAGAAAATCGAAGAAGATTAATGCTGAGTATAAAAAGTAATAGAAAATCAAAGTAGACAATTATTTTGATATTTATTGATTAACATTGAGTATCAAAATAGATGCATTTTGACCATCAAAAAATAGAAAACCAAAGTAGATAAACGTTGATTATGAAAATCAACAGAAAATCAAAATTGATTAAGATTTTCAATGAAAATCAACAGAAAATCAAAATATATAATTGTTGACTATGCAAATCAACAAAAAATCAAAATAGATAATTGTTGACTATGAAAATCAACAGAAAATCAAAATGGATAATTGTTGACTATGAAAATCTACAGAAAATCAAAATAGATAATTGTTGATTATGAAAATCAACAGTACATCTATATTTACATTCGTACATTTACATTTATAGTCTTACACATCGTAAACACATTGTTTCGTCAGTTCGTCAATGAAAGATAAACATTGACTATTAAAATCATAAGAAAATCAAAATAGATTAATATTGACTATGAAATTCAACAGAAAATCAATATTGATTAATTTTAGCTATCATAATGAGAAGCAATTCGAAAAATATATATTTAACTATCAATTTGCATATAAATGCGTCCTATAATAGATATTTTGCAGTTTTAGCTCGCCTGAATAAGGCAGCTTATAGAATCGCACAGTCCGTCCGTCCGTTCGTTCGTTAGTGAACACGATAACTTTCGAACGCATTAATAGATTTGACCAAACTTGGCGAAAACAATGCCTATAGACCACTGACAACCCCTATTGAAAATAGACCACATTGGTCTACTGGTTACCAAGATACCGCGCGCTCACTTTGTCTTAATTTTGATAGTAAAAGTAGAAAATGGACATTAAAAATTTCAATTGCGTTTACTGTAAACTGTTACCACAATAGTATAAAATATTTCATACCGCTTCTAACGGACTTTAGATTTCATACTAAAGCAACTATAACCGATTTTCATTTCCTTTTAATTTTGATAGTTATTATTAATCAATTTTGATTTTCTTTTAACTTTGATAGTTAATATTAATCAATTTTGATTTTCTGTTGATTTTAGTAGTCAACATTAACCTAATTTGATTTTCTGTTGATTTTAATAATCACATTTACTCTATTTTGATTGTCAGTTGATTTTAATAGTCAACATTAATCTAATTTGATTTTCTATTGATTTTAATAATCACATTTACTCTATTTTGATTGTCTGTTGATTTTAATAGTCAGCATTAATCTATTTTCATTTTCTACTGATTTTGATAGTCAACATTAACCTATTTTAATTTTCTGTTGATTTTAATAGTCAGCATTAATGTTGATTGTAATAGTCAACAGAGAATCAAAATAGATTTATGTTGATTTTAATAGTCAGCAATAATGTTGATTGTAATAGTCAACATAAATCTATTTTGTTTTTCTGTTGATTTTAATAGTCAGCAATAATGTTGATTGTAATAGTCAACATAAACCTATTTTGATTCTCTGTTGATTTTAATAGTCAGCATTAATGTTGACTATTAATTGATTTTGATTTTCTGTTGATATTTTTAGTCAGCTTTAATCTATTTTGATTTTCTGCTGATTTTAATAGTCAACATTAATCTACTTTGATTTCTGCTGATTTTGATAGTCAACATTAACCTATTTTAATTTTCTGTTGATTTTAATAGCCAAAATTAATTTGTTAATGTATCTTTTCCACTATTATTATACCAAAGATGTGCACATGGTCCCCTTTACTCAGGCGAGCTTCTGTTACGGCTTGCTGTAGGTTTATTTACTACATTTAAAATCTTAAATTTGTTCGAAGTGGCATTTAATAATTTGTACTATCGGGCTAACAATCCATCGGAAGCACAAATGAACTTTTAATGTCCATTTAATGTCATATTTTCATTTTGACTATCAAAATAAAGACAAAGTGAGCGCGCGTCATCTCAGCAACCTATGGACCAATGTGGCCCATTTTCAATAGGCTTTGTCCTATGGGCATAGGCAATGTTTTTGGCAAGTTTGATCAAAATCGGTCAATGCGTTCGAAAGTTATCGTGGTAACAGACGAACGGACGGACGGACGGACGGACTGTGCGATTCTATAAGCTGCCTTATCAGGCGAGCTAAAACCTACGGCAAGCCGTAACAGAAGCTCGACTGAGTGAAGGGGCCCGTGCACACAGTTTTAATAGAATAGTAGAAACGGGTTTATTTTCATATTTATTGATTAATATTGAGTATCAAAGTCAAAATGTATGAATGTTGACCATCAAAGTCAATAGAAAATCAAAGCAGATTAACGTTGACTATGAAAATCAACAGAAACTCAAAATAGATTAATGTTGACTATGAAAATCAACAGAAAATCAAAATAGATAATTGTTGACTATGAAAATCTATAGAAAATCAAAATTTATTAATGTTGAATATGGAAATCAACAGAAAATCAAAATTTATTAATGTTGAGTATGAAAATCAACAGAAAATCAAAATTGATTAATGTTGGCTATCATAATGGAAAGCAATTCGAAAAATATAAATTTAACTATCTATTTGCATATAAATGCGAAATAGATTTATTTTCGTCCTATAATAGGTATTTTCCAGTTTTATTGAATTTATTATGAAATCTTAAATTTTGAAGAAGCGGCATTTAATATTTTGTACTATCCCGCTAACAATCCATAGGAAGCACATTTGAACTTTTAATGTCCATTTAATGTCACATTTTCATTTTGACTATTAAAATGAAGACAAAGTGAGCGCGCGGCATCTCAGCAAACTATAGACAAATGTGGCCCATTTTCAATAGGCTTTGTCACAGGTCCATAGACAATGTTTTTGCCAAGTTTAGTTGAAATCCATCAATGTTTTCAAAAGTTATCGTGTAAACGGACGGACGGACGGACGGACTGTGCGATTCTATAAGCTGCCTAGCCAGGCGAGATAAAAAGGTGTTTAAGAAAGTGCAGTGTACTAAGGAAACGATGTGTTTAATTTTTGGTGGTTTTGAAATGAAAAGTAAAAAGTTTATTATTTGATTTTTTGGAGTTATTTTGAGTTTAAAAATGAAACAATGTTGATTTTGATTTGTAGAAATGAAATATGCCCCCTGAAAGCAAGAAATAATATGCATTATGATCTCAATGGTAAATCGTAATGAAAGTAATTATTGATGGTTTAATTTGAAATGGTAAAAATGGAAAAAGTTGTTGAAAATGTAATAAAAATGTTCTAATTGTATTTTTGGGATGAATTTCAGTGGGTATTTCTGAGCTGATGTGTATTCTTGTCTTATTTTTCGAGAGAGCTACAGAGATATCAAGGTCGGACATGATGATATTAACGGCAATGATTGTGATCGTTGGGCAAAGACGATAGCCATATATTGCTCCTGTGGACGTAATCTACGTTCAGAGGTCGACAAAAAATGAGAATACATCGCATCGAATATAAATTATTTGTGATTTTATATTATTTTGTTGAAATTGATGTTATAATTTTGAGAATGGTTTTGATGAAACTAATATTATTGAATTTGTGGAATTATATGATATGATGTATGATATACTGTGTGGTTGAAATTTAATGTAGTATGGAATAAGTATTCAATCCTATAAAATGCTAGTAAAAATGTGATGTTCGCTATAGATGGGCCTCGCTCCAGGCAAGCATCAGCACTTCCACATGTCAGTGGTTCAGCCCATCTTTGGTTCTGCTTAAATGTAAGCCGGCAGAATAATGCTATCATATGCTACTGTTGCGCTCGCATTTTAAAAAAAACCTACAGCAAGCCGTAACAGAAGCTCGCCTGATTAAAGGTTAACTTGTACACATTTTGATAGACGAAAAGTACTGGCACGTAGTACAAAACCGAGCGTACGGATTTTGATCAAACTTTCAGAATTGGGTCTTTATATATGTAGCTATGAAATATTAAAAATTCAGACATTGGTATTATAAAGAAACGAAGCTATATTATTTCAAAAATCAACAAAAAATCTAAATTGATTAATGTTGACTATGAAAATCAACAGAAAATCAAAATTGATTAATGTTGGCTATGAAAATCAACAGAAAATCAAAATTGATTAATGTTGACTATGAAAATCAACAGAAAATCAAAATTGATTAATGTTGACTATGAAAATCAACAGAAAATCAAAATTGATTAATGTTGACTATGAAAATCAACAGAAAATCAAAATTGATTAATGTTGACTATGAAAATCAACAGAAAATCAAAATTGATTAATATTGACTATGAAAATCAACAGAAAATCAAAATTGATTAATGTTAACTATGAAAATCAACAGAAAATCAAAATTGATTAATATTGACTATGAAAATCAACAGAAAATCAAAATTGATTAATATTGACTATGAAAATCAACAGAAAATCAAAATTGATTAATGTTGATTATAAAAATCAACAGAAAATCAAAATTGATTAATGTTGACCATGAAAATCAACAGAAAATTAAAATCGGTTAATAATGATTATTTAAATTTAAAGGAAATCAAAAAATAGGAATTTGACTATTAAATTTAATATAAAACCAAAATAGATTTTTTTCTATCGTCTAATAGTTATTTTCAGTTTAATTTGCTTTATTATAAAATCTCAAATTTGGTAGAAGCGGAATGAAGTATTTTATACTATCACGCTAACAATTTATAGGAAACGCCATTGAACTTTTTAATGTACATTTAATGCCAAATTTTTACTTTGACTATCAAAATGAAGACAAAGTGAGCGCGCGGTATCTCAGAAACCAATGGGCCGATTTACCCCCAATTCAATAGGGATCGTCAGTGGTCCATAGGCATTGTTTTTGGCAAGTTTGGTCAATATCCGTCATTGCTTTCGAAAGTTATCGTGGGGACGGACGGACGTACGGACGTACAGACGTACGGACAGACTGTGCGGTTCTATAAGCTCGCTTCCTCAGGCGAGCTAATAGCATTTCATTCGTCAAATACCACTACTAATACCTAAAATATTGACAACTCAAATGTCTTCAGCACCTGCACATATAAATATTTAACCTAATTTGCAATTTCCTCAAAATCAGCAAAGTAAGACTGTCATTGTATTCAAAAAATTTAATATCCATTACAATATATCTGTACAAATAAATGCAATTAATTTAAGCACTATTGACTTTATTAGGAGATTCTTTCTTGACTTGCAACAACAATTGGGAACAGGATGGATTTTATCAGAAAGATTTTTCTTTCCGTTCCTCTGGATAAAATGAAAAAGGTGATGAATTTATTGGACTCAGCCTTGAAAAGGAAGAAAGGTACTGCAGGTTATACGATGAAGTCGAAGGTGGAGGCTACAGTGCCTGAGGAGTCTGGAATCTCAGAAAAACCCGCGCCCTTGCATGAGGAGCCAGCGTTCTCTAAAAAACTGGACAACTCAGGTACTAAAACTACGGCCGAAGGATGGTGGATTGCTAAAAAACCCTGCAAATATTATTTCTATCGATTTTGAAATGGTTACTCACGTCGAAGATCCATCAAAGTTGGAAATTGCTACGGTAGCCATTGCCAAAACGAAGATAGAAATTATTTTTGAAGTAAGTTGCGCTATTTGCTCTATTATACGTAAAAATTAATAATAACTAAGTAACTATTAACTTTATTGATTTCATTTTAGTCAAAAGTATGTCATGCAGCAAATAGTTTTGTTTAAAATCGATTCACAAAAGCCGTGAATGGTTTTGCCGCGAAATCTTTAACGCACGGCGGAAATATGGAGACAGTTATTTAAAAAGTGAGGGAAATATTAGAAGCAAACTCATCATAGTCTACGGGGGTATTAATGATTTTCTTTGTAAGGGTTTGTGGAGAGGGCTAATAAGGCTGTGCTATGAGTCATTTTAGGTTTCCTTACTTTTCCATGCTCCTAGAATGATGTGGTGAACGTGCAAGCCGCGACTTGGTGTGAAGACACTTTTATTTATGTACTATAAATAATTACACACTTATACACACATATTCTAGGTTAAAACTACTAACTAAAGGCAGGTAAGTTAATGGGGTTCAGGTGAGTACACAGGTAACTTAAATAGGGCACTAATTAAGTTTTGGAGAACAGCACGAAAATTGCGTGCTTCTCCGTCAGGATTCGGAAGTGTACTACTTGCTAGCAATCAAACTTTGGGGCTAGGCAAGTGCAGTTGTGTCACATGACACATTCATTACAACATAGGTAGGTATGGGCAATACATCTACAGGCTATGCTATTATTCATACAAGTAGGTAGGTAGGTTAGACTACACACTATTGTACATACACATTACATTATTTCATTCTTACACATTGCATATTTCATAATACTAGGAAGCCTACACTAAGGGGTTTACACACTTAGCCTAGTACGTTTATGTACTATAGCACCATAAGGTCTACAGTGGAAGAGGAGATTTCGAGCTAACGCCAAAGCGACCGTCCGTTCCATCGCTTCCATGGTGCTCATGAAAGAAGGTAGCAGGAGGCCTTTGGGAGTAACTCTGACTCTCTTAAGGTAGCCAAATGCCTCGTCATCTAATTAGTGACGCGCATGAATGGAGTAACGAGATTCCCACTGTCCCTCTCTAGTCTTTATACTAGAAGAAAGCCTATGGCGTCTCCATTCTCCCCACTTTGAAATGTACAATTTCAATACTAGATAGACGCAAAATACATTCAATTTCATACATATCTTATCTAGGGGGGTTACATACTTACATAACATTGCATCATATTACATACACATACAGACACATGGAGAAACATATGTGGGAGTGCAGAGAAGGATGATTCTCTCGTTAGTCGTAGCCTCTCAGTATTATAAAAGGCCAAAGGCAGTGCACACTACCCGAATTTCCATTGTAATTACACCCTACAACCCACATAAATTCGATGAATCATTTTGGAAAAAATCATTATGTATGTAAATTAGCCTACAGATTTCAAAATCGAACACTATGCTTGTGCCCCTACAACCGCTATAGCGGAATGGGGTCATCCACTATATCGGAAACTTTAAACTTTGTAATTAAATTCTATAAAAGCGGATTCAGATGTTATTGAGTATACTGATTCCAAAATTGGACACCAATTTCATATCCCATCAACCGCTATAACGGAATGGGGTCATCCACTATATCGGAAACATTTAACTTTTGTAATTAAATTCTATAAAAGCGGATTTAGATGTAATTGAGTATGCTGATTTCAAAATTGGACACCAATTTCATATCCCATCAACCGCTATAGCGGAATGGGGTCATCCACTATATCGGAAACTTTAAACTTTGTAATTAAATTCTATAAAAGCGGATTTAGATGTAATTGAGTATGCTGATTTCAAAATTGGACACCAATTTCATATCCCATCAACCGCTATAGCGGAATGGGGTCATCCACTATATCGGAAACTTTAAACTTTGTAATTAAATTCTATAAAAGCGGATTTAGATGTAATTGAGAATGCTGATTTCAAAATTGGACACCAATTATATATCCCATCAACCGCTATAGCGGAATGGGGTCATCCACTATATCGGAAACTTTAAACTTTGTAATTAAATTCTATAAAAGCGGATTCAGATGTTATTGAGTATACTGATTCCAAAATTGGACACCAATTTCATATCCCATCAACCGCTATAACGGAATGGGGTCATCCACTATATCGGAAACATTTAACTTTTGTAATTAAATTCTATAAAAGCGGATTTAGATGTAATTGAGTATGCTGATTTCAAAATTGGACACCAATTTCATATCCCATCAACCGCTATAGCGGAATGGGGTCATCCACTATATCGGAAACTTTAAACTTTGTAATTAAATTCTATAAAAGCGGATTTAGATGTAATTGAGTATGCTGATTTCAAAATTGGACACCAATTTCATATCCCATCAACCGCTATAGCGGAATGGGGTCATCCACTATATCGGAAACTTTAAACTTTGTAATTAAATTCTATAAAAGCGGATTTAGATGTAATTGAGAATGCTGATTTCAAAATTGGACACCAATTATATATCACATCAACCGCTATAGCGGAATGGGGTCATCCACTTTATCGGAAACTTTAAACTTTGTAATTAAATTCTATAAAAGCGGATTCAGATGTTATTGAGTATACTGATTCCAAAATTGGACACCAATTTCATATCCCATCAACCGCTATAACGGAATGGGGTCATCCACTATATCGGAAACATTTAACTTTTGTAATTAAATTCTATAAAAGCGGATTTAGATGTAATTGAGTATGCTGATTTCAAAATTGGACACCAATTTCATATCCCATCAACCGCTATAGCGGAATGGGGTCATCCACTATATCGGAAACTTTAAACTTTGTAATTAAATTCTATAAAAGCGGATTTAGATGTAATTGAGTATACTGATTTCAAAATTGGACACCAATTTTATATCCCATCAACCGCTATAGCGGAATGGGGTCATCCACTATATCGGAAACTTTAAACTTTGTAATTAAATTCTATAAAAGCGGATTTAGACGTAATTGAGTATGCTGATTTCAAAATTGGACACCAATTTCATATCCCATCAACTGCTATAGCGGAATGGGGTCATCCACTATATCGGAAACATTTAACTTTTGTAATTAAATTCTATAAAAGCGGATTTAGATGTAATTGAGTATGCTGATTTCAAAATTGGACACCAATTTTATATCCCATCAACCGTTATAGCGGAATGGGGTCATCCACTATATCGGAAACTTTAAACTTTGTAATTAAATTCTATAAAAGCGGATTTAGACGTAATTAAGTATGCTGATTTCAAAATAGCGGTTGATGGGATATGAAATTGGTGTCCAAATTTGAAATCAGCATACTCAATAACATCTAAAGCCGCTTTTATAAAATTTAATTACAAAGTTTAAAGTTTCCGATATAGTGGATGACCCCATTCCGCTATAGCGGTTGATGGGATATATCATTGGTGTCCAATTTTTGAAATCAGCATTCTCAATTACATCTAAATCCGCTTTTATAGAATTTAATTACAAAGTTTAATGTTTCCGATATAGTGGATGACCCCATTCCACTATAGCGGTTGATGGGATATGAAGTTGGTGTCCAATTTTGAAATCAGCATACTCAATTACATCTAAATCCGCTTTTATAGAATTTAATTACAAAAGTTAAAGTTTCCGATATAGTGGATGACCCCATTCCGCTATAGCGGTTGATGGGATATGAAGTTGGTGTCCAATTTTGAAATCAGCATACTCAATTACATCTAAATCCGCTTTTATAGAATTTAATTACAAAAGTTAAATGTTTCCGATATAGTGGATGACCCAATTCCGCTATAGCGGTTGATGGGATATAAAATTGGTGTCCAATTTTGAAATCGGCATACTCAATTACATCTAAATCCGCTTTTATAGAATTTAATTACAAAGTTTAAAGTTTCCGATATAGTGGATGACCCCATTCCGCTATAGCGGTTGATGGGATATAAAATTGGTGTCCAATTTTGAAATCAGCATACTCAATTACATCTAAATCCGCTTTTATAGAATTTAATTACAAAGTTTAAAGTTTCCGATATAGTGGATGACCCCATTCCGCTATAGCGGTTGATGGGATATGAAATTGGTGTCCAATTTTGAAATCAGCATACTCAATTACATCTAAATCCGCTTTTATAGAATTTAATTACAAAAGTTAAATGTTTCCGATATAGTGGATGACCCCATTCCGTTATAGCGGTTGATGGGATATGAAATTGGTGTCCAATTTTGGAATCAGTATACTGACTCAATAACATCTGAATCCGCTTTTATAGAATTTAATTACAAAGTTTAAAGTTTCCGATATAGTGGATGACCCCATTCCGCTATAGCGGTTGTAGGGGCACAAGCATAGTGTTCGATTTTGAAATCTGTAGGCTAATTTACATACATAATGATTTTGTCCAAAATGATTCATCGAATTTATGAGGGTTGTAGGGTGTAATTACAATGGAAATTCGGGTAGTGTGCACTGCCTTTGGCCTTTTATAATACTGAGAGGCTACGACTAACGAGAGACTCATCCTTCTCTGCACTCCCACATATACATAAACACATTATGCTTGACGCTTGTAGCACTGTTGTACTTGTAGCGTGTTTTCCACATGCATAGAATCTTCGTAGAGAAGAGTTGCAGGTTGCGTTGAGGAGCAGGATGCGTGGATACGGCTGTCCAGTCCTCCATCATAAGTGGTGCGGCTGAGGCACCAAAACACAATTCATGTCTATTGCACTGTATACTAAACTTACGTGCAACTGGTGTAGTAGCGAGAGTCCCGTAGTTCCGCAGTGGAGACTGTGAGAGCATCTGCTGTCCAAATAGTTCCAATCCAGTTGATGTAGCTGTAGAGTGCAGAAGTAATGATGAGACGATCGGCGAGTGCGATGTCCATCCATTCCATTCATCCCGCGAAGAGATGCGGGTGATAGCTGAAGAGCGTTGAGTGTCTGTACAGCTAGGCTGTGTGTGCACAGACGTAGTAGGCCGGTCCGGCCGTAGTAACGATGAGCTAATCACTTGCGACGCGAAGTCCGTAGTGATGCTCTCGTTCGATTCATCAATCCATGAAGCTGCTGCATGTACATTCCGTTGTTGCAGTTGGATGGGGATGGCGAGCGGAGAAAGTGGCGGAGGCAGCCAGACAATTCCGGTAGAGTCCATCCATCCGTAGTTTCTTCGTAGAAGGTTAGAGTAGGCTGCGTGCATGCAGCGCAGATGTGCTTGACAAGTTGTAGCACATAGTCCATTTCATTCCTTATGCTATGCACGGGCGGTGCATAGCATTTCACTTGTACGCACACTTGGACTGCAGAGTCCCACAACAAAGTGGCGTGCGTGGATTCAATCGTAGAGGTGGACTCGCGTAGCTTGTGCAAAGCTACGTACCGTGCAGGTTGAGTGTCCATCAATGTGATTTCGTACAGAAGTCCGTGTGCACTGTCTTCGTAGCAGGGCAGCAGAAGTTTGTGCGTGCGATTCAGTTTATGCATGTAGAGTGTGTACATCATAGCACTGTACACAATTTGCCGTTCTGGCGTAAGTCGTCGAAAGTCTTGCTTGCATTGCATTGCAAGCAGCCTTCGTGCACTTAAAGCAGGTTGTGCGATTGACTTGTATCTAAGTCGAGTAGCACTTTTGTCTTCCCCGTCGCTGTACGCCTGTTGCGTAGCGAGTGGGAATAGATGCGTAGATTGCATCGTACAAGGATTTGCTTGTAGAGGCCCGACGAGATACTTCCTTGCGGCTGAAGGACTTCTGTCGGGTGGCTTCTTTTCCTTCTCCAGGACTAGATGCTGGACGGGTGCAGAGTTGGTGGCTGTACGAGCACCAGAAGTTGAGATGAAACTCGTGTAGGCGTATGGAGGACGCACTAACGAGGTTTCACTCACACTTTTCACTATGCTCATGTAGCCATCCGTAGGACGCACTAACGAGATTCGTAGTTAATATAGCACAATCTTCATGTAGCCATCCGTAAGACGTACTAAAGAAGTTGAACATGCACTTCGTTCAATATTCATGTAATGGTACGCCTGTACCTTGTGTGCGCTGATGCTGGCCTTAGGAGCCGAGTAGTCGAACCAACGTTCATTTAGTTGCACAGTTGAGTGCACAGAGTTGTCTTGTAGCATAAGACACAAACAAAAAACTTCACTTTGGTGCACGGCACGGTGCACAGAACAGTCTATCAGTTTAAGACTGACACTAATACTTTTAACACTTGGCGAGATCCTAGACGTAGAATCTGCCGATGCGTCTGACACTGTGCGTGGCTGCATGGAGGGTGTAGACGGCTTGAGTGCTGCGGGCTGCAGCGAGTGGGACAAAGTTACATTTGTCGATGTGTGCGTCGGCACGGACATAAGCTTGTGAGAAATGGTTGTAAAGCATTTACTCACCAAAAGTTCACGTTCAATTTGAAGCGTAGGTTCCAGCTTCTTCTTCGGGTGTAGAGAGTTGTCTTGCGGCTGAAGACGAACACTTACACTTTCACTTGGCATGACTCTAGACGTAGAGTATGCCGGTGCGTCTGAAGCTACGCGTCGTTCACTGACGGTAGTAGACGACTTTACATCAAATGGATGTGGAGGCTCGTGCAGAGTTCCACTTAACAGTTCGTGCTTCGGCACGGGTGCATGTAAGATGCTAGGTGTGAGGTTTGTACTCACCAAAGTTTCACGATGCGATGCGATGAAATGAGATTCACTTCACGTACGGTGGGTGGCTTGAGACCCGAGTGGAGAGTTTCTTCAGTGGATGTTCCAGCGGATGTTTCTGCGGATCTTCTCTGTTCCTGCGAATGTTCCGAGTGGATGTTCCTAGGCTTTTCTTTTATGTTCACTCTTGAGGCTGCACTATGGGATGTTTCGATGGACGTTCCGTCGGGAGACTCCGGTGAATGTTCCGCTTGGCTGCTCCTAAGAGATGAGTGAGTGGATGCTCCGATGTACGATCCGAGTGGATGTTCTTTGGGATGTTCGCGCACGATGTTCCCGTAAATGTTCCGTGTGGATTCTCCTTCCATGGACGTTCCTTTGCATTGTTCAATAGCGATAGCTAGCTTGTCTAGTCTATCATGTAGGACGATGTAACGAGGTTCGACTTCATAGTATTCCTCGTCCGTTGTAGCGAGGCTGCTACACTGTTGCAGTTGGCTACTGCATGTATCCCGCAGGACGTCTACTTCTTCTTCCAATAGGTGGCGCTGGTCGGCTGACAGGCCATGCGTAGCTCCGTACGCAATGAATAGATTCTCTATCCTAGTGATGCTTGTGCAAAGCATAGTCCTATCTTGTCTAACCGCTTCCATTGCTGCTACTCAGTGTACAAAATTTACCACTTTTTAGCCTTTTTTACCATCACAGTGGTAAAAATGCACTTAATGGTAAAAATGCATTTAATGGTAAAAATGGTAAATTTTAGCGATTGATTAGACAGCTGAGTACAGATACACTAAACTTCCTAAAATATAAGTTTTAAAACTTTGTTTTCTATGAAATATTTCCAATATCAATTAAATTAATCATATTTATTTGATTGTACACCAAAAGTTATAAAAATGAAGAAAGAAAGATTGTATTTGTTATCGCCCATTTAAAATTGATGCTAATTTAATTGCAATTAATTTCTCAATCGGCAAGGGTTGTTAGCGCCCCCATTGGTTGAATCCTACTCTGATTGATGAACACTTATCAATTTGTGACAACAATGATCATCTGCTAAGCTATTTCGTTTTTTGCCCCCGAATTTTGTTCAAAATTCAAACACGAAATTTAAATGAAACTATTTCCTACCATTTTTACCATTTATACCACATACCACTACTTTTTAGGTAGTGGTATTTAATGTTAAATACCATTAAAAACCACTTACCACTGGTAAGTGGTAAATGGTATTTTGTACACTGCTGCTACTGAGTGATGGAGGGAGACAAGGATAGCTCAACTTACTGGGGTGATGTGCGATGAGACGATGTGTCTTCTGCAGGGATCTAATCTTCGTGTCTTGCAAGTCGACTCCAGGAGTGGCTTGAGACGGGGAGTGATGAGACTGAAGCTTCGGCTTCAGTTCGTAGCACAAGAAACAAATCAAAATTGACGTTCAGTCCGCTTACTTCCATCGATGGGCGATCGATGGTGCGATGACGTCACAAGCACAGTATCAGTTTCCCGATGTGGAGTTCACGGTAGCACTAATTCACTGATGAATACTGATGACTGCCGATATCCGAGCACGAAGGACCAAATGGAGAGGGCTAATAAGGCTGTGCTATGAGTCATTTTAGGTTTCCTTACTTTTCCATGCTCCTAGAATGATGTGGTGAACGTGCAAGCCGCGACTTGGTGTGAAGACACTTTTATTTATTTACTATAAATAATTACACACTTATACACACATATTCTAGGTTAAAACTACTAACTAAAGGCAGGTAAGTTAATAGGGTTCAGGTGAGTACACAGGTAACTTAAATAAGTTAAGTTTTGGAGAACAGCACCGAAAATTGCGTGCTTCTCCGTCAGGATTCGGAAGTGTACTACTTGCTAGAAATCAAACTTTGGGGCTAGGTAAGTGCAGTTGTGTCACATGACACATTCATTCAATACATAGGTAGGTATGGGCAATACATCTACAGGCTATGCTATTATTCATACAAGTAGGTAGGTAGGTTAGACTACACACTATTGTACATACACATTACATTATTTCATTCTTACACATTGCATATTTCATAATACTAGGAAGCCTACACTAAGGGGTTTACACACTTAGCCTAGTACGTTTATGTACTATAGCACCATAAGGTCTACAGTGGAAGAGGAGATTTCGAGCTAACGCCAAAGCGACCGTCCGTTCCATCGCTTCCATGGTGCTCATGAAAGAAGGTAGCAGGAGGCCTTTGGGAGTAACTCTGACTCTCTTAAGGTAGCCAAATGCCTCGTCATCTAATTAGTGACGCGCATGAATGGAGTAACGAGATTCCCACTGTCCCTCTCTAGTCTTTATACCAGAAGAAAGCCTATGGCGTCTCCAGTTTGGATATTGGTAAGTATGATGTTTTTGAATTGTCTAACCATTTTCTACGGCAATATATCAAATATGGTGAAAAGGTTTTATAATCAATAAATCTGCTTATTTCTTATATTTTATATCAATTTTGGTTTGAGTGCAGAATAATGATTAGGTTATTATTGTGGCGGTTCGCCAGTGCCAAATATAATGGAGCCAGTGAAGTTTCATATTCATTCATCCAAAAAACTAATGCAGCTTGCACAGATCGTGGCACTGGCTCTCAGGCGCGGGCTCACTCAGCTGTATTTGGTTTTCTGTATGTCAGTTAAAATTAACATTATAAATAAAACCTACGGCAAGCCGTAACAGAAGCTCGCCTTAGTGAAGGGGACCGTGTACACAGTTTTAGTGGCATAATAGAAATAGTTTTATTTTCATATTTTTTGGTTAATATTGAGTATAAAAATCAAAATGTATGAATGTTGATCATCAAAGTCAACAGGGAATCAAAGTAGATTAATTTTGACCATCAAAAGCAATAGAAAATCAATATAAATTAATGTTGACTTCCAAAATCAGCAGAAAATCAAAAATGAATTTTGACCATCAAAATCGACAGAAAATCAAAATAGATAATTGAGTTCTTCCGAGCAAAAAGGGCGGTTGGATTTTCTCAAAACATAAACATCCTTAGCAACCTAAATAGTATTGTCACGGGTGTGTGCAAAAATTACGTATGCACGTATATTACGTAGTTAGATAAAAATTTCGAAATCTGATTTCGTAATGTTATCGCCAATCAGAGTCGTGGCCTGAAAAAACATTAAGCTGAGGAACCAGAGAAAACGAAATTTAATTTTAAATTTTTTGTTTTTGGAGATTCAATTTTCGATTCTGAGAGGGCATGTTGGGGCCTACTAGTTTACTGGAATACAGTATCTTAAAACCTTTTTAAAAATGAAGTTCATTCGTACTCCCCGAAGGCCGGCTTCTTGATGACGTCCAAAGCTAAAAACTATTCTGTTTAATTAGCCAAATTTCAAAATTTATTTTAAAAAAATTAAACTAAACTATTTCTAGTTTAATAGGCTTTATTCATTTAAAATTCAAAACTTTTTACTTAAAGTTTTAAGATGAGATTTAAAAAATTACTTCAAGTTTTAAAATTAAAATTTTTAAGTTAATAGCAAAATTTAAGATTCGGAAAAATTAACGGAATTTGATAAAGTACGTATGTTTTAAGCAATATATGATTCGCAAACAGCATTGATAATTTGGTCCCAATAGAGGTGTGGCGATTAAATTTCTAAGCTTCTCCGTATTATATAGTGTAATAATATTTCAATTTAGTTTTAAATCAGATCGTAGGTTTTAGTTAATTTGAATCTATCATTGGGCGTCGGTTCGATAATAACTTTCTCTTAAATTTATAGTTTTTTAACACAACTTTTCGTTAAAACAATTTTTCGTCATACAGGCTAAATTGTGAAAAGGTTGTAATCAGCCTGAAAATAATGGTAACCAAAACACAAATATCATAACCATTTGTAATCGTTAGTTACGTGGGACGTCCATGGGCAACCAGCAAATTATTCTGACTATCATATTGCCTCTTTACTCTTTTAGCAGAAAAAAAATCAACTCAAAAACCAATAGACCTACAAAAAAGTTTAAAGAGGAAAAAAGATGCTCCTTATAGCATTCGGCTCCGAAAAAGTATTTCAAACATATTAGTTCAATCTGGAGAAATAAACGTTTTCGTACCGAATTTGGCATTTAATCGCAACTAAAGAAAAAAGTTTAAAATATTCTTCGGAGCCGATTGCTGTGGGCTATGGAGTATCTTTTTCCCTATTTAAACTTTTTTGTAGGTCTTTTGGATTTTGAGTTGATTCTTTTTCTGCAACAAAAGTTAATAGGCAATATGATATTCAGAATAAATTGTCGGTTGCCCATGGACGTTTCCCTTAACATGAAAGAGCTTTTAAAAATCTCAGTTATAAAACAATAGATGATAAATGTCAAATATAAAACTCAAAAAGTCACATTTACAATGTACGTCAAACAACGAAAGATTCGAGATTGTCGAGATTCTAATCACTAAGCTCTAAAACGCCAAGAATTTTAGAATTTCACTTGTGGTCTAAAAATGATCTAGGTTGGGTTTTGGGGTTTAAGCCGTCCCACAATAAATCCAAGATTTTAATAAATACGCTAAACGATTTCGGAAATAGATATTGACTTGTTTAGGAAAATGCCAGCTTAGCGGGCAATGCTCTGGTTGGAGCACCTTGGAGTAAACCAATTTTTTGGCCGGTTGCAACTTTTGTGACATTTTTGTCAATTTTTGTTTGCTTTAGGTTATGGTCATGTCATGCTCGTTTCTGTATTCAACCGTAAACATAATCAAACAATATGTGACACAAGAGTTGCAACGTTGGTACCGGTTAAAATGTGGTTAACCAAAGTGTTAATTTGGACTTTTGCCTTCTCAAGTGAGGAAAATCCGGAGTTTGTTCTGAAGAAGTCAATATATCCTACGGGACGTAAACCGCCTCTTCCACAGAGGGGAGTTGGGCCTCCATGTAAACTCAAGCACCTTGATAGTAGCAATCCCATTTATCTTGGAGGAGGTTGTCTACGTCCCGTAGGATTTGTCGATTTTTTCAGGACAACCGCCGAATTTTCCTCACTCCAGAAAGCAAAAGTCCAAATTAACAATAGTAAACACTTTGGGTTAACCCAAAAGACTTGAGTCTCTCATCCCCCTCGAAACTCGGCTCCATAGATACACAAAATTTATAAATTTGTGGTTACATAATTTTTGAATCGACCCTAAAAAAAATTTCAGTTTATTTATTTGTTTTCTGAAAATCCAACCGCCATTTTTGCTCGGAAGAACTCAATTGTTGACCATGAAAATCAACAGAAAATCAAAATAGATTAAAATTGATGTTAAAAATAAACAGAAATTCAAAATAAATTAACATTGACATTGAAAATCAACAGAAAATCAAAATAGATAAATTGTTGACTATGAAAATCAACAGAAAATCAAAAAAGATAATTGTTGACTATGAAAATCAACACAAAATCAAAATAGACAATTGTTGACTATGACAATCAACAGAAAATCAAAATAGATAATTGTTGACTAGGAAAATCATCAAAAAATCAAAATTGATTAATGTTGACTGTGAAAAGCAACAGAAAATCAAAATAGATAATTGTTGATAATAAAAATTTACAGAAAATCAAAATAGATAATTGCTGACTATGAAAATCAACAGAAACTCAAAATAGATTAAGATTGACAATGAAAACCAACAGAAGATCAAAATTGATTAATGTTGGCTATCATAATGAAAAGCAATTCGAAAAATGTAAATTTAACTATCTATTTGCATATAAATGCGAAATAGATTTATTTTCGTCCTAAAATAGGCATTTTCCGGATTTATTTACTTTATTATAAAATTTTAAATTTGGTCGAAGCGGCATTTAATATTTTGTACTATCCTCTAACAATCCATAGGAAGCACATTTGAACTTTTAATGTCCATTTAATGTCACATTTTCATTTTGACTATCAAAATGAAGACAAAGTGCGCGCGCGTCATCTCAGCAACCTGTGGACCAATGTGGCCCATTTTCAATAGGCTTTGTCACAGGTCCATAGGCAATGTTTTTGCCAAGTTTAGTTGAAATGCATCAATGTCTTCAAAAGTTATCGTGTAAACGGACGCACGGACGGACAGACGGACGGACTGTGCGATTCTCTAAGCTGCCTTGTCAGGCGAGCTAAAATTGAGGTTGACTATCAAAATCAACAGAAAACCAAAATTGATTACTGCTGACTATCAATATCAACAGAAAACTAAAATTGATTACTGCTGACTATCAAAATCAACAGAAAACCAAAATTGATTACTGCTGACTATCAAAATCAACAGAAAACCAAAATTGATTACTGCTGACTATCAAAATCAACAGAAAACCAAAATTGATTACTGCTGACTATCAAAATCAACAGAAAACCAAAATTGATTACTGCTGACTATCAAAATCAACAGAAAACCAAAATTGTTTACTGCTGACTATCAAATCAACAGAAAACCAAAATTGTTTACTGCTGACTATCAAAATCAGCAGAAAATCAAAATTGATTAATGTTGACTATCAAAGGAGCTTAGGGGAAATGTAAAGAAACTTTGCCTAAAAATTTGGACATGGGCCGATAAACGAAATTGAACCAAAATTTAACCAGGCTTAATTAATTAACCTTTTTAAATTAATTAATTTAATTAACCTTTTTAAAATCATATGTGATTTTTTCAGAATTATGCTATTTTTTGTTTCGGAGATATTGGGGTCTGAATGGACAGTGTCTCCCCATTTGAAATGCATTGCATGTGCATTCGGATTAACAAATGGTCACCGGCCGATAAACGTAGAACCTTGAAAATGATACCACACTTAAATTGGCTATTCAAGAACATTTGGTTTTTTTTTAGAATTATGCTATTTTTTGTTTGTGATTTATAGAATTTCGAAAAAAAAATTCCGATTTTGAAAATCCTATGCATATAATCTAACGCAGGTATAGCAAGCTAGTATACCACAAGACTCGTAGTACGAATGAACTATGACCGTTACCGTTACTAGGGTATACTAGTAACGCGGCCCGTCCCCCTGGAGGGTTCGTAACAGGGCTCGTAGCATACCAAGTATACTTATTGCTAATGGTCACAAGGTTTAAGACACTTGTTCAGGCACTTTTATACGCGCAATTTCGGATTACCAAACCTTGTTGGGAGTAATTAATTAGGCAGTATACTATACTACCATTGATCGTTGACCAGCCGGTTAAAATGGCCACCCGGGGGTTTAAAACATTTGTAAGCCAGTGACTAAAATGGCCAAATGGGGTTATTTGAAATGAAAATTATTGTTCTTGTTTGGTGGGAAATTCAATAAATGACGATTGTTAGCCATCAAAGCCACGAGCTATTTTAGTCAACTAGGTGGCCAATATAATTTTAGCAGATTAAAATAGAACAGTGTTCAAAATTGTGGCTCATACATGGAGCGCTAACCTAAACAAACATTTCTTTCCACATGTATGTCACATTTTCATGGATGTGGAAATTGGAGATAATGATGTCATTTGTGTTGCATGTATTTATTAAAACACTTCATAAAACATTGACCAGTTTTGAAAAATTGCTAATCTTTTCGACCAATTTCGAATTTCTTCGACTAATCATATATATATTCGTAGACTTTTAAAAATCACCCACCTATGTATGTATGTATGGTATGGTAGGGAGAACCTAGGAAACCTGCACTTATTACGCAACGTAAAACCCCATCCGCAATGTATAACTGCTGACTCTAACTAACACTTTTGGGTACCTCCTCCTCCCACCAACTGCCACACGTAATATATGGACATTCCTTAAAAGCAAAATGCGCATGACCACTTACTCTAAACTCATATTAACTATTATTATTATTATTATTATTATAACTCTTATTAATCTAAACCACCAATCTGAGTCGTTTCAAAATAATTATAACATCAAAACATAATATTGGGATAATGTTATAATTTATGATATTTCGAAAATAAACCAAATGTTGACACTGAATTTATTTAATAACTACTAATAATTATAATTCTGCCGATTTTTTATGGATGCCTACTTTTCAAACTTTAGTCCCACAATGCTGGGAGCCTAGTTACTAATAATTTTGGTTAATTTCGTATGTCTTCGACTAACTTCGAATCTTTTCGACTAATTTCAAACTTATTTGACCAATTTAGAATCTCTTTGACCAATTTCGAATTTCTTCCGCCAATTTCGAATCTCTTTGACCAATTTCGAATTTCTTCGCTCAATTTTGAATTTCTTTGCCTAATTTTGAATCTTTTCGACTAATCTAATCGAAAATGTTTGAAACTAGTGAAGAAATTAAAAATTAATCAAAGATATACGAAATTAGCCAAAACCTTTTGAAGTTAGTCGAAGAAATTCGAAATTAGTAGAAGAAATTCGAAATTAGTAGAAGAAATTCGAAATTAGTCGAAGAAATTCTAAATTAGTAGAAGAAATTCGAAATTAGTCGAAGAAATTCGAAATTAGTCGAAGAAATTCGAAATTAGTCGAAGAAATTCGAAATCAGTCGAAGAAATTCGAAATTAGTCGAAGAAATTCGAAATTAGTCGAAGAAATTCGAAATTACTCAAAGAAATTCGAAACCAATCAGAAGCATTTGAAGTATTCAAAAACGGCCAATACCGGATTTTCTAAAATTCGAAATTAGCTTAAAAATATTGGTTTCTCTGCTACCATTCTTAAGTCAGGGAAATTATATTGTTAATTACGTGGCCTGTATTTCGGCCAAAGCGCGTCAGCTCGACTATTCTTGTGCCATATGCAGACTATAATCTTTCGTCGATAGAAATCTCTTTTTGGTGGTAACTTGCCCCTTAACTTTTGACGATAACTGGCCCCTTAACTTTTAACGATAACTGGCCCCTTAACTTTTAACGATAACTGGCCCCTTAACTTTTAACGATAACTGGCCCCTTAACTGTGGCTTTCCAAAATTCTGAAACTGTGAGTTGCTACGGGTAAAATTATTAAAAATGACGTCATTTTCGTAGGCCATATTGCAAGTCATTGAAATTGGTCTGATTTAGCCGAAGTTGCTATTCTTACACGATAAGATCCTTTCCTTATTGAGACGAGCTAAAACGCCTGTGTACAATAATGGATTAATATTGTCTACCAAATGAAATCGTCATGCTTTTTTAAACAAAAGCACGTCTAAATTTTCAATCTAATCTTTAGTACCCTCGTTTTTCGACAGCTGGAAGCAGTTTTAACAAACAAAAAATCGCATTATTGTTCTTACTATTGAAAAAAGTCTAATTTAGAAACACACAAATGTTTTTATTACCAGTTTTAATTTCCACTAACAGGATAAGTTTTAAGTAGAAACGTTTATTGCGACTATAAAATTACCTATTAAAAGCAAGCAGAATAAAATGGACAATTTGTAGCTTGAATATGTTAATCAATAATTTGGCAATTAATGCTATATTAATCCAAGCTTTATAAGAGCAGAATTCATGTTTGACAAGCATACAGATTTATTTTGGTCTGTGTTTTACAACCATTACAAATATTTCAACAAACTATTAGTAAAAGCGGCATTATGGCAATCAACAGTAACAACGAAGATTAAATAACGTACTTTTTGGGCTTCTATTTGCGAACCGTTAGACATATTTTGTCAAAAATTAATAGGGATCGTCAAAAGCCCATAGACGATGTTTTTGCCAAGTTTGGTCAAATTCTGTCAATTCCTTCGGGAGTTATCGTGGGGACAAACTTGGGGTAGTTTCATCGCGCGGACGGACAGACTGTGGGATTCTATATAGCTCGTTAGGCGAGCTAAAAATGTTTTTGTTTCAGGTTTGTGGAGGTGTTTGGCTAATTTCTACACCCTTTTAAAAGAGTAAAACAACTCTTCAGAGTCAAATTGCGCCTTTTCTAAGACTAAATAGACAATAGTATTTTCTAAGACTAAATAGACAATAGTATTTTCTAAGACTAAATAGACAATAGTATTTTCTAAGACTAAACAGACAATAGTATTTTCTAAGACTAAATAGACAATAGTATTTTCTAAGACTAAATAGACAATAGTATTTTCTAAGACTAAATAGACAATAGTATTTTCTAAGAATAAATAGACAATAGTATTTTCTAAGACTAAATGGACAATAGTATTTTCTAAGACTAAATGGACAATAGTATTTTCTAAGACTAAATAGACAATAGTATTTTCTAAGACTAAATAGACAATAGTATTTTCTAAGACTAAATAGACAATAGTATTTTCTAAGACTAAATAGACAATACTATTTTCTAAGACTAAATAGACAATAGTATTTTCTAAGACTAAATAGACAATAGTATTTTCTAAGACTAAATAGACAATAGTATTTTCTAAGACTAAATGGACAATAGTATTTTCTAAGACTAAATGGACAATAGTATTTTCTAAGACTAAATAGACAATAGTATTTTCTAAGACTAAATAGGCAATAGTATTTTCTAAGACTAAATAGACAATAGTATTTTCTAAGACTAAATAGACAATAGTATTTTCTAAGACTAAATAGACAATAGTATTTTCTAAGACTAAATAGACAATAGTATTTTCTAAGACTAAATAGACAATAGTATTTTCTAAGACTAAATAGACAATAGTATTTTCTAAGACTAAATAGACAATAGTATTTTCTAAGACTAAATGGACAATAGTATTTTCTAAGACTAAAAAAATAATAATATTTTCTAAGACTAAATAGACAATAGTATTTTCTAAGACTAAATAGGCAATAGTATTTTCTAAGACTAAATAGACAATAGTATTTTCTAAGACTAAAAAAATAATAATATTTTCTAAGACTAAATAGACAATAGTATTTTCTAAGACTAAATAGGCAATAGTATTTTCTAAGACTAAATAGACAATAGTATTTTCTAAGACTAAATAGACAATAGTATTTTCTAAGACTAAATAGACAATAGTATTTTCTAAGACTAAATAGACAATAGTATTTTCTAAGACTAAATAGACAATAGTATTTTCTAAGACTAAATAGACAATAGTATTTTCTAAGACTAAATAGACAATAGTATTTTCTAAGACTAAATAGACAATAGTAATTTCTAAGACTAAATAGACAATAGTATTTTCTAAGACTAAATAGACAATAGTATTTTCTAAGACTAAATAGACAATAGTATTTTCTAAGACTAAATAGACAATAGTAATTTCTAAGACTAAATAGACAATAGTAATTTCCAAGACTAAATAGACAATAGTATTTTCTAAGACTAAATACAAATTAGGCTTTTAATGGCGTGCAGTCACAACTAATGCGTATTCAATTCTACGTCCTAAATAGTTGGGGTGGTCTAAGTGATCGGGTGAGTGGAGGGTAAACCTTTAAAGGCTTTCGATCATAAAAATATATTCAAACTGCAGCCTTAATCATTGGTGTGGTACAAGTGATGGGATAAGTAGAGGGTATAGAGAATAGTTACCGAAAGCCTGCAAGGCTTTCGGTAACTATTCTCAGTCAAGTAAATAACATTAAGGGAGAATGCATCTAAAAACCTACAGCAAGCCGTAACAGAAGCTCGCCTGAGTAAATTTTACCGTGTACACATTTTGGTAGCGAAAAGTACTCGCACGTTACACAAAACCGAGCGTACGGATTTTGATCAAACTTTCAGAATTGAGTCTTTATATATGTATCTACGACATATTAAGAATTCAGACATTGATATTATAAGGAAACGAAGCTACATCAATTGAAATATCAGCATAAAATCAAAATTGATGATTATTGACCATGAAAATCAACCGAAAATCAAAGTACATTAATGTTGACTATAAAATCAACAGAAAATCAATGTACATTAATGTTGACTATTAAAATCAACAGAAAATCAAAGTACATTAATGTTGACTATGAAAATCAACAGAAAATCAAAGTACATTAATGTTGACTATGAAAATCAACAGAAAATCAAAGTACATTAATGTTGACTATGAAAATCAACAGAAAATCAAAGTACATTAATGTTGACTATGAAAATCAACAGAAAATCAAAGTACATTAATGTTGACTATGAAAATCAACAGAAAATTAAATTACATTAATATTTACTATAAAAATCAATCGAAAATCAAAATTGATTAATGTTGACAATCAAAATCAACCGAAAATCAAAATTGATTAATGTTGACAATCAAAATCAACCGAAAATCAAAGTACATTAATGTTGACAATCAAAATCAACCGAAAATCAAAGTACATTAATGTTGACAATCAAAATCAACCGAAAATCAAAGTACATTAATGTTGACAATCAAAATCAACCGAAAATCAAAGTACATTAATGTTGACAATCAAAATCAACCGAAAATCAAAGTACATTAATGTTGACTATGAAAATCAACAAAAAATCAAAGTACATTAATGTTGACTATGAAAATCAACAGATATTCAACTTTGAATATAAATGCGAAACTGATTTATTTTCATCCTATAATGGTTATTTTGCAGTTTTATTCACGTTATTATAAAATCTTAAATTTAATAGAAGCGGAGTTAAATATTTTATACTATCACGCTAACAATTAATAGGAAACACAATTGAAATTTATATGGCCCATTTTCTGCTTTGACTATCAAATAAAGACAAAGTGAGCGCGCGGTATCTCAGCAACTTATGGACCGATTTTAACCAAAATCAATAGGGTTCGTCACCAGTCTATAGGCATTGTTTATGCGTAATTTGGTCAACTTCGGTCAATGCGTTCGAAAGTTATCGTGGGTCCGGACGGACGGACGGACGGACAAACAGTGCGGTTCTATAAGCTGCCTTATTCAGGCGAGCTAAAATACAATTTTTCCGATTTTGCTGATTACTAGCCCCCGCTGGGGGCTTAACCATCTGGTAGATATTATATTTAGTTTATTTATTGGACTATGTTTATGTTATGAAGTATCATTTTTGGAATTTGGGTTTTTAGGATATCAAAATTGATTTCTTTTCACTTTGTTTTCTTTTTGGTTAAGGGGCAAAGGCTGTGGAAAGCCTTTTATGTAAATTAGGGGGATGTGGCATTGTAATATTATTATAACTATAAGCTAATAGTAGTAGGATAATTAAATACTGCACTACCGTGCCTGAACTTATCGAGCCAATGAGAGGTCGAGTTTTGGACGTGAACTCTCGATGCTTCGAGAAGGACATGCGGCTGCCGTAGTAGTTAGTTGTAGTGCGCCAGAAAGATTCAGTCTGCTTTGGGAATCAGTCGGGCTTGGACAGAATCTGGCTTTGGTATTGGGACAAGAACTTAAATAAATCGAAGTGCAGAGAAGATAATTTGTTGGTGGTTCACTTGGGCATCTTACTGGCATTCCGGATCCGGGCATTGTTGCATCCCGAATAAACCGTACCTAGCACTGGCGTTTGATCCAAACCATCCCTAGACAACCTGCTGTTTGACAATGTTTATTGTTATTTACTGCTAATAACTGTTCTAAAACTGAAAATTACCAAGCTTTTTAAGAGACATTTCGGCAGTAATACCCAATTTTATGTTTCTCACATTCCTGCCCCGACACTGGAAACAGCCTAGCGATCATACCCAAAATGACTTTCGTACAGGGCAGTAGGGCGTGACATAGCTTTCACACGTTAAAATCAACTTAAACACACACTGGACGGGCGACAAATCTAACCCTATGGAAACTTATTTATCATAGAAGGGATAGGCTTACTATCTTATCTGTACAAAAGAATTTTGGAGGATTCCACAATACTATATGGTGACAAATTCGAGGTATCTTGGGTACCACTGTCTATAGTCAGTTCTCGACTGTGAAAATCTAATTTTTCATACTGTTTTGATGCTGTTTTCCTTTCCGTCACTTTGGAAACACAGCAGTCCGTTTCCAGCACATTGGAAACTCAACCCAACACAACTGTCATGTTTTCAAGATGATTTTTTTTTGCATATTCACACTCGATTTTTGAAATATCAGTATTACATAAATAAAGTATAGGGAAGAGAGAGAAGTAATGCCTCATTCGCGGCCCCACTTTGAGAGTTTGGCCCTACCTAAAGGATTTTGGCTTAATCTATCGGGTCATCTAGACCTGTAGACACCCTAAAAACCAACAGCAGGAGAATATCATCAATTTGATTATATAATTATATTCTAGCGCTTGAGCATTGTTTGACTGACTGACAAGGTGAACAGTACAGGCAGTTTATTCACTGAGCCCCAATTACAGTTTTTTAGATCATGAAGAACATTATTGTTAACACAGCAGACTTGCCTGCCTAATCGTACAAGCCGATTAAAGTCGTACCTAAAGAAGAATTCTTCCGCCATTTGTAGAATTCCCATTTTTCTGTTTCCCAAAATTATCCCAAGTCGATCAGAATCCCAATTTTGAGTCACAATTGCTCAGCTGACTCACTTTTGTTACATTATTCACTATTCCCAACCCCATCCATAAAATTCAGTACTTTAGTGGCACAATAATCGTTAAATTGCTCATCAGTAATAAAACTCTGTGCGTTAATTATATCACTAATTATTCAAGTGTCAATAACTGCTAAAGTGCCAATAACGGTATCAGCAAAGTCGTATCGTTACACAATTCCATGTACTCAATGAGGGCGTACAGGTCTGTCTAGTGGTCTAAACAGCCGCTTTTCAGGCTGAGGTCTGGAGTTCGAATCTCTGGAGCGCCTCAGGTCTATAAGGTAGTAGTCTGGAGCTGGGAGAAGCTGTCATTGCCGTATATTCGTTATTAGCATTGATTTGCCTATCTTGGTGACAATATGATTATCTATCAATGCCCTGTCTGTAGTGTATGGATTGTTCTGTTGGTCTGTATACGTGCTACGAGTTCTACCTAGCACAAGTCTGGACAATGGGATGCACATGAGGTGATAAGGTGGATTGAAGTAGACTGCTGTAAGTGATTTGTCTGGGGTCACTGGCGGTCGGCTTACATGTTCCGGTCCCTCTCTGACTGCCCACCAGATCGAGTTGCGGGACAGTGTTGAGTCGTTCCGTCTCATGGTTCAGTACTCTTCACTAAGTCTCTTCGTGTAAGTCTGTACACTTAGTAAAGTTGTTCCGGGAGCCACTGCAAGTAAGCCCTCGCGGCTTGAGCGGTAGCATAGCTATACTAATCAATAGTAGTAGCTGTGCTCTCCCCCTAACACACACATGTACTCAATAAGTTTATAATTATCCAACCATATTATCATTTTGTGTTTAGTTATTTTGTATATTTAGTCAGTTAAAGATAACCGCAAATTCCCATCCCCAGTTCCATCCGTTCAGTGATAAATAAATACACCAAACGCGCATTTATTGGTAAAGACTAAACTCGTGACGTTCACTAACTTTATTACATCACATCATTGCGCAACAGCATATTATCATCTCGATTCCTCGACATCCCCACCATCCATATCACAGAGGAACTTAGTTGTAGAAGAGGTTTGTTGTTTTCTCCGAAGGACTCCATACACACACAACCCAACGCGAGAGATCTTTCATAACCTCCTGACAAGCTGCAAGGAATGAAAACCGACCTGTCTCGTCAATGAAAGGTCAACTGCCATTACCGAAACATCCCGTTAAGGCGAACGAAATCCGGAGCATAGAGAGCCCAGCTGCTTCTGACCAGACCCTGATATTCTGCGGAATAACAATCCCACTATCCCACACTCTTCAAATAAAAGGTCAAGTACTTTTTCCATTTTACCAACAACTGTTTGGTCTATAAATAGCAATACCAAAATATATTGATTGAGTAATAATCTATCAAAGTATTGATAAATTCTCTTTAACCCTTTGAGCCCCAGTTTCAGCTTAAGTCAATCTATTCCTAACCCAATATCCGAGTCATTCCAGTTAATAATTTACCATTCAATTTGTTTAATTATAACCCACTCTTCACAAACATCCAGACCTTTATTAGACGAGTTAGCTCACAATAATTAAAAACCTACAGCAAGCCGTAACAGAAGCTCGCCTGAGTAAAAGGGACCGTGTGCACATTTTGGTTGTAATAATAATAGAAATTTTATTTTGATTATTAAAGTAAGTACTAATTCAAACTAGATTATTTAATTCATAATTCAATATAAAAACCAACAGAAAATCAAAATAGATTGATGTTGATTATCAAAATCAACAGCAAATCAAAATAAATTGATGCTGATTATCAAAATCAACAGAAAATCAAAAATGATTAATGTAGGCTATGAAAATCAACATAAAAACAAAATTGTTTAATGTTAATTATGAAAATCAACAGAATATCAAAATTCATTAATGTAGACTATGAAAATCAACAGAAAATCAAAATTGATTAATGTTGATTATAAAAATCAACAGAAAATCAAAATTGATTAATATTGACTATGAAAATCAACAGCAAATCAAAATTGATTAATGTTGACTATGAAAATCAACAGATATTTAGTCTTAATTGATTATGAGTATTAAAATCTAAATCGGTTAATAATGATTATTTAAATTTAAAGGAAATCAAAAAATGGAAATTTGACTAGAAATTTGAATAAAAATCCAAAATAGATTTTTTCCATCGTCTAATAGTTATTTTCCGGTTTAATTTGCTTTATTATAAAATCTCAAATTTGGTAGAAGCGGATTGAAATATTTTATACTATCCCGCTAACAATTTATAGGAAACGCCATTGAAATTTTTACTGTCCATTTAATGCCATATTTTCACTTTGACTATCAAAATGAAGACAAAGTGAGCGCGCGTTATCTCAGTAACCAATTGACCGATTTACCCCCAATTCAATAGGGATCGTCAGTGGTCCATAGGCATTGTTTTTGCCAAGTTTGGTCAATATCCCTCATTGCTTTCGAAAGTTATCGTGGGGACGGACGGACGGACAGACTGTGTGGTTCTATAAGCTGCCTTATTCAGGCGAGCTAAAAAGGGCCTTTCGCTAGCTCGCTCTTATCGTTTCAGAGCATTTATCCATTATTCGTCCATTCAGTTCTAAAATCCGAATAATATTATTTTCTACTCTTTTACAACTAGTTTAGTTATGCAGTAGAGCGGAAAGGAATCATTTTATGATCTTAGCCAACATTTAAAATCTGAATTCAATTTCTCAGCCCCAACTTATTTCAAAATTCGAATCACCAGCCATATTCAATCCAGGACATATCTGTCATTCATTGTACACGTCATTTTACATTTCTTTCTTATTCCCAAATTCCTGAGACAAAGAAAAAGATAATGAACTTTTGTCTCTTTTGCCCGCACGGAGAATTCTTCCCAAGCGACGGCGTCAGTTCTGGAAATTTACATAGTTCAATGAGGATTATCCAAAGTCACTTTGAATCCCTCAAGCTATACAAATACTAATCACTATTAGTCAAAAGCCAGCAAACAATAATTAGGAACTGAGTCAATCTATTATTTTCCACATACAATCCAACGCATAATATTATGTACTAGTCTGCTGTCATGCACTCATGTCAAGGTGACACAGATTGACCCTCCTATCATTATCTCAACTTACCTGAGCAGCCCATTTGCATACTCAATCACTAATTCTGAATATTTGGTATTTCTTGTGATTGACATTCACCTTCCCTCACACGTTATAGTCAGCTGTGATATACGGATATGTTTATATCACAATGAAGTGGTCTGTCTCTATAAAGCTTCAAGTAGTAGAGTTCATCAGCTATAGTGAATTGACTACTTGTGATTATCTTATAGAGTTAGTTCAGAAGACAGTCTCGTCAATAACCGATGCTTCTGCAATCCTTGCTGGCACCAAAGCAAATTTAAATATTTCCGTATAGTGTAGACATACAGAGAGACTGCAATTTTACAATTAATAGCATTCACCACTTTTTCACTACCAAATTGAACAAAAAATCAGCCTCTTTGCATATTAACAATTCTCATTCACAAATTGCAATGAATATTTAATTTTCCGATTTCTCAATCCAGCTTAGTAAATAAATACTTCTAGAAACTATATCCCGAATCATAATTTGGATATTTTTAAAATATTCTTCATGGCCACCGCCAATAATACAGAAAGTGCAGATCCGCTAGCAGCATACATGCTAAGACCTATGACATCTACAGCTATATTGCAAAGAATCAATTTTCTATGTCATAAACTTTCATCCAAATCTACTACGGTAGATATATAGCAATTTTCCGCAGTCTGTCAACTCATCTCTAAATTCTCACAGATCATGTGTGTTAACCCAATCGAATTTTCAAGTAGAATCCAATAGATGTGCAGAAAGTAAACCAAATCAACAACAAATCGATGAAAAACAATTTCTTACTCAACAAAATCAGTCACAACTAGGAAATGATTCATCAGAAATTGTCCAAACCTCCCCAGTAAAAACCATAGATAGGTTTACCATTCCATTAGACCCTAATGAACAGTTAAACACTGCAACAGCAGAATCTACTGAAAGTGCTACCAACACAACTAACAACAACAGGGAGCAGAATTCACCCAAGGATAATATCGTCGTTTCATTTACATGACAAGAGTTTTCATAAATTCTAAATACAAGAAAAATAAGTCCATGGTTAATACAACTCCAACTGCCACTCAGGTCATTTCTAATAAGGTTGCATACAAAATACCACCATTTAACGACGTCATTATGTCTCCGGAAGTCGCAAATCACAATTTATCTTCCTCAAACCTAAATAACGATCAACCTTTGCACGACGTCATTCAGTCCGATCCTATTTCGAACAATTCCACACCCACAAATCCACCTATGATTTATAATAATGTCAATTCTCAAACTTTCATACCACCTAGTAATGATCATTCTCAGGAGAATCAAACTATAAACTTAAATGACCCATTTCACCTGACAATCAATCACGGTACAAAACATAATCTCCAATTCCAACTTAACTGATAATTGTGACATGAGCATTGAGGATCATCCACCAAGGGAATCGTATTATCCCTTCCCAATTGAAGATATATCTTTTTACACACGCAAAGACACGTTGAAGAAAGTAAAATTCAAAAATCTTCACCTGTCAGGAGGATATATTGAATTCTCTCGTGTCAGGAGGTTATGAAGATCTCTCGTAGGGTTGTGTGTGTATGTATGTAGTCTTTCGGAGAAAACAACGAACTTCTTCTACAACAACAATATTGCCAGTAGGTGCCTTAGCATTTGCTTGAATTGTTGCAGACTTGCCTGTCTAATCGTACAAGCCGATTATCACTGTGACTGTGTATGGCTGTATTGATTGATTTGAATTGTATTGTAAATAAAGATATTGTTTCAGTTCCTATAACTGTCTTGTGGTCTTGTGTACCTCATTGTAGTGTAATCAACTGATAGAGATAAGTGTATTAACTCAATTAGACCAGGTCCTCGGATCCAAGATAAAGGTTTAGCATATAACTGTCTCTGTATTTAGTTTGATTGTTTAGAATTCAATTAGCCAAGTTACGGCTAGAAAGAGACATAGCTGGCCGTAACAATTATAATACAGATTACATACGACTTCCTTTACAGCAACCGAATCAAATCAAAAACCAATAGACCTGCAAAAAAGTTTAAATAGGGAAACAGATCAGGTAACAAAAAAGGTACTCCTTTTTACCTTAAAAGGTAAAAAGGCAAAGAAGGACTGCTTTTTAAAAATCATACTCCTACCTTTTTTATAAAAAAGGTAGGTGCTGTGGGTTATGGAGCATCTTTTTCTCTATTTAAACTTTCTTGTAGCTCTTTTGGTTTTTGACTTGATTCTTTTGGGGCAAAAAAAGTTAAGCAATATGAAAGTCAGAATAATTCGCCGGCTGCCAACGGACGCTTCCCTTAATGCTTAGGCATTAGGCCTAGTGCCTGAATTCACGTATTACCGCTAACATATACATAGATCGATTGGTAAATTTATTGCGTAATATCTCCCAGAGAAAAGAAGTAAAGTTATTACCGGTTGTCTTAAATTTCATAAAAATTGATGAAACGTCATCGGCTGCCAGGCTTATCATGTGGTCTAGATCTTGATCTGAAATCTCAATCAATTTGCGATAATATCCTCCTTCAAAGTTCAACGGGTTTTCCAATCTTCGTTTTAACGAAGGCTATAAAACAAATATATTTTTATAATTTTATTATTCGAATCATATATTATAAAATACAAACTTCTCCACTATGGATGTAGCTTCAGAGGTTTTGTTGGATTAGCTATAACAATGGGCAGTACGTTTATAGAACTACTACTACATAGTTTCCTTTGTGGGTATAAATAATTAAACCAGCCACGTAATGAAAATTTAAATGGGAGTATGAAATGAATGTCATTATGTAATGAAGGTCTGACAATAATAATACGTTTCCCATAGTCATTAGTGTGGTTAAGTATCTGCGATAGCATCGTCATTTTCAATGCTGTATTATGATTATCTCTGTTTGTCTCCCATTTTCCCCAGTTTCACATAGTTAGTTGCCTCAAACACTTCTCTCCATTATTTGGGTAGAGATCAGTGTACAAAATTTACCACTCTTTAGCCTGTTTTACCATCACAGTGGTAAAAATGCACTTAATGGTAAAAACGCATTTAATGGTAAATTTTAGCGATTGATTAGACAGCTGAGTACAGATACACTAGCCTTCTTAAAATATAACTTTTAAAACTTTATTTTCTATGACATTTTTCCAATTAGCCCCTTAATCAATTAAATTAATTATATTTATTTGATTGTACACCAAAAGTTATAAAAAAATTTAGAAAGAAAGATTGTATTTGGTATCGCCCATTTAAAATTGATGCTAATTTAATTGCAATTAATTTCTCAATCGGCAAGGGTTGTTATCCCCCCCCCATTGGTTGAATCCTACTCTGATTGATGAACACTTATCAATTTGTGACAACAATAATCATTTGCTAAGCTACTTTATACTTTGGCACCGAAATTTATTCAAAATTCAAAAACCTTAAAGTAGATGAACTTACAGTAAGACTTGCTTGGTTCATTTTGCTGGCGGAATAATGAGTGAGGAGAGCCCAGACTATTATTTTGACCTTCGTTTTTGGAGTGATGCAACATACTAATCAAGACTTCCTGTATTCTATTCTTATTATTTCATAATAAGAAAATCAAGAGTCGGAGTCAAATTTTTGAAAATTACCTTAGCTACTAGCTAATTTTAATTTAAAATCCCTCCCCTTCCCCTTAGCATAAAACTGTACACTGTAGGTACCAAAGGCATCAATTCGGTGTATTATCATACTTTGGAAGTGTGCCCATTTATGCGAAGAGGTTGTTGAGGGGATAATGGAGTGAGGTGCTAAATTCAGAGGAAACTGATCAATTTTTGCTTGTTTTGTTCGAAGAGTCGGTGTCAAATTTTTGAAAATCACCTTAGATACTAGCCTTAGAAATTGTAGCGAAGCTGTAGTAAGTGACCAAAGTTTAGCAACACAAATAGTCAAATAATGGAATTTCTTTTGATAAAATGGGTTGTTGATGACTCTATTCCATTCCGCTTTTGTCGTCAATTTCTTTTTCTGCTGCATCTTCAACCTCGAGTTCAATATTATGTCAAGCTTCGCCACAATTTCTGTACCCTTTACTACCCAAACTTTAAGACACAATATCTCCTAAAGTGGGCTTGTTCTTTTTCTAATTCCAATTAAAATCGATGCACATATGAGCGTTTCGAACGAAAAAGGAGGAATATAAAATCAATTTACTATTTAGTTTAACCCATAGTTACTAATGTGTCAATTTTGATAATAATGAAAAGTCAGGGGTAGGATTTACCGATGATAAGTTAGCAATTGCAATGAAAGTAAACCGTCTTTCCTGCAATGCAATTAAAGGGAGCGTGTGTAAAAACAAGCAAAGAAACTTATATGGTGTCAGATCGGTTTAAGTATTGTGCACTTTTGTCCTTCATCAGTTCAATTCAGAGTCGCTTGAAATTAACTTAAACATTGGGAACTAAATTTTCTAAATAAAAAAGTAGTATTACAAATACTAGTGTAATGATTTTGTCTATTTTTCAAAAATCGCGAATTTCGGTTGACCTGCTTTATAGTGTGTGTAGCACAGGTTACTGTTGTTTCAATGACATCCTTTCAATAATGACAATACTTTGCATTATTGAAAGAAACGATGTCAATTTTAAATTTTGGTAATATTTAAGCACACCATTGAATTGGCGGTAGATAATCATATAATATAATACTTTATAACTAACTAAGCCCCCAGTATTAATGCTGAATTTCAAAATGATTAGGCATATTAACAATGTTCAATTTTCGAAATAAGCTAACCATTCATATTGGACTTCCTTGTTTTATGAAATATGCATAGTGTACAGTTTTATTATACAGCGATGGAGTTAAAGATTTTCACGCTAAAAGAGCGGTTCAGCTTGTTAGTAATAAATAATGAAAGCATAATATTCCCACAATAAAATTGATGTCAATTTTAGCCTAAAATGCAGGCAAAGCACGTTCAAAAGAGGGAATATAAACTTTTCACTATGTTTATTTGCTTTGAAGTAATTGGTATTTGTGTTAACTACGATATAATTTTGTCCGTATTACATTAATAACTTGAAAACTAAATACCTAAGCCAAGATAATTTCTTACATGTTATTGGGACTGGGATCAGGTAAGCTGATAGTCCGAGTAAACAAATTAAAATTTCAATTTCTTTCTTATTTTATTTTCATATGCAGCAGTAGGACTACTCTCCCTATCTCACCCTGCCCTTTGCTTACTACCATTCATTTTGGCACAAAATTGTCGAATTTAAAAAAATGAAAAAAAATCGATTTTAATTTTTTGCATTTGACTACCAACCTACCTGATCACAGTCCCAATAATAGTCACTTAGGTAATTATTACGACTTCGTCCTTGAGTAAAACCAATCTTGTATTAATTTTTAAAAAACCCATTATATTAAGTGTTGTATTATGAACTGGAACCTCGTCTTAAGTGCTGAGGGCTTCTCAAGACGTCCAATCGTCGAACCGATACGTAGAAATCGGCGTCTTGACGACTGTAAAAAAATTCATACCCCTAGTGCCCGTCCATCATTTGTCGCAATTCCATAGTTGAAAAATTTTACCCCTGATATTTCATTTTTATCTTAATTGTAACTATGGATTAAATAATCATAAAATAAAACTTTATATTCCTCCTTTTTCGTCCGAAACGCTCATATATGCCTTTCATGGGTTAAAAATGTAAAATGTCCTATATCGATCCTATCTTGCAAGATATATGCGGTCAAATGAGGTCACAAAACGTTAAAATTTAGACTTAAAAATGCAATATTTCAGAAAGTATTGCGAATTTTGTGATGAAACTCAGTATATAACCTAACCTACCTTTAAGACAGATGCTATGCTAATTTCAAGGCCATACCTCAGAAGGGAACGAAGATAGCCCCAAATGGGGATTACGCCCCCCTGAAAAATTTTTTCCGCAAAAAAGTGTCAGATACTAGTTATTAGAGTCTCCTAGGATTGAAATCAGTGAAATTTGTTATATGCATAATATATATCAATTTTCTGTATACTCCTTCCAACGTGTACTCATGTCGTATTAACCCTTTGCCTTGGTATGACGACTATTGCAGGTCAATAATTCTGACTCGTAGCTTGGGGAGACGGCAATTGTTGCCAATAATTATTTATTTTCTTTTTCACGGACTGACGGCTAATGGCGTACCAAAAAATTTGCCGTAGCCATGGGACAACTGCAATTGCCGTCGTAATTATGTTAGTGCAAACGTGGCCTGGAGGCAAAAGCCGTTTTTACCAAGGGCTGTATTAGATCATGTGATAACAAAGCAACACCAAGGTCTTAAACCTGCAGTTTAGCAGATGGGTGCACATTTACAGAGCTGAGTATCGGGAGGGGGGCTAACATGCAATCAAGATATTTCTATTATATATGCGAAAATGTTTTGACGAAAATGAGTCTAAAATGGGCAAATAATCGGGAGAGTGTAAATTTTTAAATTAAATTAATTAAACCGTTACGTGTACAAGAAACTTGAAATTTAAAATTTTAGACCCCTACGTTCTCGCTATTGTGTGCTGTTAGTGGTCAGTGGTTTCATTTGGTAAGTTCAGTGAGTGGGAGGGGTAAACTTTTGAACGTTGGAAAATTTGAAGGCTGAATTTAGGCAGCGGAATATCGTTTCCTCCTCCGTCTCCTCCAACCCTGTTTCTTCCAAAGTGCCACATAACCTATATTATCCGCAAGGTGTCGAGTGTGCCGTAAATGCCGCATGCCGTAAATGCCGTAAATTGAATTTACGGCATTTGGTATTTGGCGGCATGCCGTAAATGCCGTAAATTATTTTTTAAGTTTTTACCTGTTTATACACATAAATTGATGTGGGAAGTGAGAAATAATACGTTTTAAGTGCTTTTATACATCAAAATTGTGTATTAACATGATTTTATGCCACTCATAGTGGCTAAAAAGCTTTGAAAAGGGAAAACTCATTTGATAACTTATGACAGTTATCATTTATTATAAAATGATCAAAATTATATTTTTTGTTCTTCCATTAGTTAAAAATTACCATTAAACTGTCAATTACGTGTATTATATATTTTACGGCATTTACGGCATGCGGTATCTGAAAATAATTTACGGCATGCCGACTTTATACTCTGATTATCCGTTTCCTCCAAACTTAATAAAATACCATCTCTTAAATTCATGCACCCTAACATCCATTGCTTTCCGTAACTATTTGGCCTCTTTTCTAACCTAACGTAATAAATATAACCATGATATTTGTTAGCTATGTTTATTTTTTATTACGTTAGGTTAGATAAGAGGGTAAAATAGTTACGGGAGGCAATATATTAGGATAATAGTTTATGTGGCAACTTGGAGGAAATGGTTTAGGAGAAAACGATATCACGCTGACTAAATTCAGCCAATTTGGTTGGACCCTACCTTGACTTGGAAATAGTGTACGGTCCACGACCAGCCGCTAGCCGGCTGATCGGCTAAAATGGCTTTTATGCCATTTAAAAACGGTTGAAATTCTTTGTTAGCCTATATTTATCTATATTTCCGAATAGGCTAAAATGGTCAAAAATAGGGCTCTGTGAACTGAATAAATCAACCTTGATTTGGGCTATTAAAACCATGACTTTTGGCCATTTTGGTTACAAGCCGGCTGGCTATAGTCAAAATCATTTTCAGCCAGCAAAAGTTGGAGCGCTGGTTGCAACTGCAGCCACTCCCTGATCTCGTTTATGGTCAATATAAGGATATATTATCAGCTTTTTGGGTAACATAGGTTACGGTTGTCGGGTACTTCGAAAATATATCAGCCGTTTTACAGATTTCCAAATTAAAATTTCATTGTTTTTGAAAAGTGTACTTTTTGCACTATCCCATTCAATTACTAACATTATTATTCAGTTGTCGGTTGCGTTGTGAAGTTACTAACGAATAATTAGTTTGTTTACAGTTACTATTGTAAAATAAATACCAGGGTGAGCATTGAGCATTATTCTAATATACACCGCTCTTTGGCTTAAGCCGGCATATATCCCCGAATCCCAACCCCCACTGACATACCCGGTAGTTCCCGTTTAGGGACCTTGGCAATATGAAACTTCCCCACGTTTACGTATTTCCAATTTGATCTATTCCCCATGTTTGTTTGTTGTTCTACGTGGAACACTCCCTAACTTAGGATCAAAATGTAAAAGTCAGACCCCTTGGTAACGCAAGATTTTATCTTCCCCACTACCAAGGCAAAGGGTTAGGGAAGCGTATGAATCTGAAAGTGGGAAAACTCGATAATTTTGTATATAGTACAATAACCATGGATACAATTTTAAATGAAGCAGAATAGACAATTTATTGCACAAAAGTAGTTTGTAAAGCTACGTAGAGGATATTGGCACGACACACAACAGATATCAGCGCGACTCAAGACGGATATTGGCACGACGCACGACAAGGGTGGATATTAAGGTTTTTAATTATGTACCCCAATGCATTTACTTTGGGGTACGTTTCAAAAAGTCTACGCAAAGGCAACCGACAACTGCTCCCGTCCTTCACAAACACGAGCCTTTTCTAAACCAAGGCTAAAACTCACCATTAGTGTCCTTAGTATCGAAATTATGAACAAATTATTCAGATTTTTCAAAAAAAAAATTAACGTACCCCAAACGTAACCCAATGACTTAGACGAATTTAAAGCGTACCCCAAACGTACCCCAAACGTACCCCAATGACTTAGACGAATTTCAAGCGTACCCCAAACGTACCCCAATGACTTAGACGAATTTCAAGCGTACCCCAAACGGACCCCAAACGTACCCCAATGACTTAGACGAATTTCAAGCGTACCCTAAACGTACCCCAATGAACTTAAACGAATTTGTAACGTATCCCACGATGTGTCACGAATGCCGATTCGTTTCCTAGATTTCAACTTGTTTGGAAACATCTTAGAATGTTTCATTAGCCTAGCCAATGGCGACAAAGTAATTTTGGGAGAGGAGGAGCATGTTCGTATAAATAGAGTCGTCCGAGGTCCCTTTGCCCTCAGAAGTAATTTGCTTCTCCTCCTCCCGTTCCGGAGACAGGCTCTCTCTCTTATTGAGACTCTCGTAGTTCTCTGCCTAAATAGCATTAGCCTCTTATTTGGCATACTACCATCACTGCATACTTTGGTATTACACGTCGACATCTACCAAAAGTTCAGAAAAGACAAGATTACATCAAACAGCGCAATCGTCGTCAGCGAGAAAATATAACAAAAAGACCACCAGAATTATCACATCGTCCATCCCACGATTTCCTCGTTCGAGGGAGGAGAATGTCAGAGAGCAGAGCTCCCTATAATGCCTACGCTAAAAGGAGCGAACAGCCCATAGTGCGCCGTTCCTTTTAACCCAACATTCCTTCCAGCAAACCAAGTTGTAGTAGTCGACATGCTGCTCAGCTTCAGCCTACATTTCCATTCGGTCAGCCATTGCACCAACAATGAGAACCTCGTCTTCTCCAGTAGTTCTAATATTCTAAATTCAATTCTGATCTTTGTCAATTAACTAACTGTCATATTAAATTTGTGCTTCTTTTAACTAACCACGGAAGTCTAATTGGCATCGGATAGATTGGGCAAGCACGAAGCCTAACCCCGAGATACATTGAATCATAATTCTTATTATTATTTATATTTGGTAATACACATACAACATTACATCCACATTTCCTAAAATTATTGAGTTTGCTGTTACTACAGTAGAGCAGCGGCAGACTCATAATAAAGTGGCACCTTTGTAGTTGGAACAGTTCACTCTTGTCATTGGAACAGTTCACTCTTGTCATTGGAACAGTTCACCTTTGTCATTGGAACAGTTCACCTTTCATTGGAACAGTTCACCTTTGTCATTGGAACAGTTCACCTTTCATTGGAACAGTTCACCTTTGTAGTTGGAACAGTTCACCTTTGTCATTGGAACAGTTCACCTTTGTAGTTGGAACAGTTCACCTTTGTCATTGGAACAGTTCACCTTTGTCATTGGAACAGTTCACCTTTGTCATTGGAACAGTTCACCTTTGTAGTTGGAACAGTTCACCTTTGTCATTGGAACACCTATGTTGATACTTCTAGAAGCAGTCAAACCCTATGTTGACACTTCTAGAAGCAGTAAAACCCTATGTTGACACTTTTAGAAGCAGTAAAACTCTATGTTGACACTTCTATAAGCAGTAAAACCCTTTGTTGACACTTCTATAAGCAGTAAAACCCTATGTGGACACTTTTGGAAGCAGTAAAACCCTATGTTGACACTTCCAGAAGTGGTAAAACTGGGTAAAACTATATTTTGTCACTTCTAGAAACAGTAAAATTTAAAAACCCTATGTTATGTTATGTTAATTGGGATGGGGCGGTGAGGTTGAGGCTACATCTCGATGAAACAATTATGTTATTTTGGAAGGGGCGGGCAGGTGGAAGTTACATGTCGCTAAAAAAATTTGTTATTTGGGAGGGGGCCGGGAGGTGGAGACTCTGTGTCCTTGAAACAATTGTTATTTGGGGAGGGGTGGGGAGGAGGAGGCTACACGTCTGTGAAAAGTTGTTATTTGGGAAGGGGCGAGGAGGTAGAGACTTCATGTCGCTCAAACAATTGTTATTTGGGAAGGGGTGGGGAGGTGGAGATGACATGTTGATGAAATAATTATGTTATTTTGGAAGGGGCGGGGACTAGACTATACATGTTGTTGAATAAAATGCTATTTGGGTAGTGGCGGGGAGGTGGAGACCTCATGTCGATTAAACTATCGTTATTTGGGAAGGGGCAGGGAGGTGTAGGTTACATGGTGAAAAAGTTGTTGTTTGGGTAGTGGCGCGGAGATAGAGACTACATATCATTGAAACAATTGTTATTTGTTATAGGGCGGGGGGAGGAAGCTGTATGTCGATGAAAAAGTTGTTTGGGAAGGGGCTGAGTGGTAGAAAGATTATTTCGGTGAAACAATTGTTATTTGGGATGGGACAGGGAGGTGTAGGTTACATGGTGAAAAAGTTGTTGTTTGGGTAATGGCGCGGAGATAGAGACTACATATCGTTGAAACAATTGCTATTTGTGATAGGGCGGGGGGAGGAAGCTGTATGTCGATGAAAAAGTTGTTGTTTGGGAAATGGCTGAGTGGTAGAAAGATCATTTCGGTGAAACAATTGTTATTTGGGATGGGGCGAGGAGGTCGAGGTTACGTGTTGGTGAAAAAGTGGTTTTTTGAGAGGGGGAGGTTGAGGTTACAAGTCGGTGAAACAATTGTTATTTGGGAAGGGGGGGGGTGGCTGAGGTTACACGTCGGTGAAACAATTATTGTTATTTGGGAAGGGGCGGGGTGGTTAAGGTTTCACGTCGGTGAAACAATTGTTATTTGGGAAAGGGCGGGGAGGGGTGGTTGAGGTTACACGTCGGTGAAACAGTTGTTATTTGGGAAAGGGCGGAGGGGGGTGGTTGAGGTTACACGTCGGTGAAACAGTTGTTATTTGGGAAGGGGCGGGGAGGGTGGTTGAGGTTACACGTTGGTGAAACAATTGTTATTTGGGAAGGGGCGGGCAGGTGGATTTTGTCGGTGAAAAAGTTGCTATTTGGGTGGGGTAGGTTGAGGTTACATGTCGGTGAAACAATTGTTATTTGGGAAGGGGAGGTGGAGGCTACATGTCGGTGAAAAAGTTGTTATTTGGAAGGGGGCGGGTGCTGGAGACTTCATGTCGATGGAACAATTATGGTTTTTGGGAAGGGGCCGGGAGGTTAGACTACTGAATGGGTACGGATTACCGAGGTTGTAGAGGATACTGTGATATGAAATATCGGGGCACTTGAGCTTGGAATTAGTCATATTTGAATTTTTAATTTTGCTTTATGTGAAACAGAGCCCTGTCGTAGGACGGGCTAAACAGCTAAACCGCACAGTCCGTTCGCCAACACTGTAACTTCTGAAGTCAAAGACGGAAGCTGGCCAAACTTGGCAAAAACAATGCCTATAGACCGGTGACGAACCCTATTCATTTTGGTTCAAATCGGTCAATAAGTTGCTGAGATGCCGCGCGCTCACTTTGTCTTCATTTTGATAGTTAAAGTAAAAAAGTAGCATAAAATGGACATCAAAAGTTCAATTGCGTTTCCTATAAATTGTTAGCCCGATAGTATAAAACATATCATACCGCTTCTATCGACATTTAAATTTTATAGTAAAGCCCCTAAAATCGGTAAAAACTTGTTATGGGATCAAAATCAATCTCTTTCAATTGTTTTTGTATTTCATAGTTATTATTAATGTACTTTGATTTTATATTGATTTTCATAGTTTATATTAATCAACTTTGATTTTATATTGATTTTCATAGTTTATATTAATCAACATTAACCTATTCTGATTTTCTGTTGATATTGATACACAATCTTTTTCAATGTTGATTTTCTGTTAATGTTAATACTCAGTATTAACTATTTTTGATTTTCTGTTAATGTTAATACTCAGTATTAACTATTTTTGATTTTCTTTTGATTTTGACACTCAATATTAATCAATTTTGATTTTCTGTTGATTATGATACTCAAAATTAATCAATTTTTATTTTCTTTTGATTTTGATACTTAAAATTAATCAACTTTGATTTTCTGTAAACTTTAATAATCAATACTAATTAATTTTGAATTTTTGGAGATTTTGATAATCAATATCAATCAGTTTTGAATTTCTGTTGATTTTAATACTGACTGTGAATAAATTTTTAATTTCTGTTTATTTTGATACTTAATATTAATCTAGGTATTTTGATTTTCTGATGATTTTGATAGTCAACATCAATCTATATTGATTTGCTGTTGGTTTTTATTTTGGATAATGAATTATACTAACCTAATTTTAATTAGTGTTCACTCAAAATCATAATTATTTCCATAATTGATATACCAAAAATGTGCGCACGGTCACTTTTACTCAGGCGAGCTTCTGTTACGGCTTGCTGTAGGTTTTTCATAATTTTTGACAGTTTTCATAATTTTTGACGTTTTTCATAATTTTTGACATTTTTCATAATTTTTGACATTTTTCATAATTTTTGACATTTTTCATAATTTTTGACATTTTTCATAATTTTTGACATTTTTCATAATTTTTGTCATTTTTCATAATTTTTGACATTTTTCATAATTTTTGACAGTTTTCATAATTTTTGACATTTTTCATAATTTTTGACATTTTTCATAATTTTTGACATTTTTCATAATTTTTGACATTTTTCATAATTTTTGACATTTTTCATAATTTTTGACATTTTTCATAATTTTTGATATTTTTCATAATTTTTGATATTTTTCATAATTTTTGATATTTTTCATAATTTTTGATATTTTTCATAATTTTTGACATTTTTCATAATTTTTGACATTTTTCATAATTTTTGACATTTTTCATAATTTTTGATATTTTTCATAATTTATTGTGTCGTGCTGAGCACCTGTCGTACCAATATCCGCACTTGTCGTACGTCGTGCCAATATCCGTCGTGAGTCGCGCTGATATCTGTCGTGCGTCGTGCCAATATCCACTACGTCTTTCTATCTCTTCCTTATAATTTGTTTATTTCATTTAGGCTAGGTTTGTTATATCCGTAAAATATGGACCGGTAGGACTAATTTATTATACGATAAGTGTTAAATGTCATTGATGAGGGTTTTGCCGGTGGTAAGTGGTAAAAGATGAATTGGCACCAATGTTTACCGTCAACAACGCTCTACCGGCAACGAGGTACCACTGTCTATAATCAGTCCTCGACTGTTAACAAACTAATTTTTGATACTGTTGTCATGCTGTTTTCCACTCCGACACTTTGGAAACCCATTCCACCACATTGGAAACTCAATCCAACACAACTGTCATGTTTTCAAGTTGTTTTTTTGCATATTCAAACTTTGCTAGTTTGTGTAAGATTGAAATCGATTTTTGAAAAATCAGTTTTACATAAATAAAGTAGGAAAGAGAGAGAAGTCATGCCTCATTCGCATGCCTCAGTCATTCATTGACTGAGAGTTTGGCCCTACCTACCTAAAGGATTTTGGCTTAATCTATTGTCTATCGGGTCATCTAGACCTGTAGACACCCTCAAAACAAATACCAGGAGAATATCATAAAAATTTGATTATATAATTATATTCGAGCGCTTCAGCATATTTGACTGACTAAAAAGGTGGCAAGTACAGGCAGTTTATTCACTGAGCCCCAGTTACAGTTTTTTAGATCATGAAGACTTCCTTTACAGCAACCGAATCAACTCAAAAACCAATAGACCTACAAAAAAGTTTAAATAGGGAAACAGATAGTCCACAATCCCCTGCATTAGGCTCCGAAAGAATATTTCAAACATATTGGTCCAATCTGGAGATATAAACGTTTTCGTGCGGAATTTGCAATTAATCGCAACTACAGAGAAAAGTTTAAAATATTCTTTCGGAGCTGAATGCTGTGGGTTATGGAGCATCTTTTTCCCTATTTAAACTTTGTTGTAGCTCTTTTGGTTTTTGAGTTGATTCTTTTGGTGCAAAAAAGTTAAGGGCCCGGTTCCTCTGACAATCATGAAAAATGTTTCGAATTTCGAAAAAATAACTAGGTTCCTAATGTTAGCCGAAACCCGCATCTTCAAACTGGTTCAAACTACCCCTATGGTTTATGAAAATCATTGGGCATTTTACACGACACTTGATTTTCAAAAACCAAATGAAATGAGGGGAGATAATCTTTTATATTTGCAGTTGAAAATACAAATCTAATGAAATGGCATTACAGTTCTTTTTTTATTGAGAAATTTTTTAGGCTATTCATGTTAAGATTTCTGACAGGTTTCAAAATTTGTATTATGATTTCCATGGATACCCAGACTAGTTACAACATGATGCCCTTTGACCTCCCATGGTCAACCCTTTCAGATAACCTTTTTAAAAATAATTTCAATCATAAATAAATAAGTACAATAAGTTCACAGTCGTAAGCAAAATAAATGAATGATATTTTGTCATTCTAATCAAGGAATCAAGGTTTCTACAGAAACTGTACCATTGTGGTAGGAGGTTAGTCAGTGTGGGAGTTTGCAATTTACAAATTCACTTTTTCCCCTTTGGAGGACAAATCCTATAATTTGTGCTCCACTGCTTGGACAGGATGAAGGACTGGCCAAGGTACGTAAAATTTTAGATTGCCAAGGTGATATGGCATAAGGTAATTTCATGCTCGAAAAATTTGACTTTTTTGCAACCACATAAGAGGCGACATTCCCCTTTGACCCCTGCAGTTACCTGGTTTCCGTTGCCATTGGTAACGGGGAACATGAAGTAACCTTATGTCGCGTCCCCTTCAATCTAAAATTTTACTTACCTTGGGACTGGCATTACTAACTACCATGGTGATTACAGACAGGGAAATATAGAGGTGAAAAAAGTGAATTTGTAAATACCAAACTCCCGACTAACCTCCTAGCATATAGAGGAATCTTGTCAAGAAATTTCAACAGTTTTATCAGAAGGGTTCAACTAGGCCCTTTGCGCGAATACCTATACGGGACAAATTAACCAGTTGTCATTGCCAACAACCGGTTAATGGGCAAAAAACGTCCCATATAGATATTCACTCGGGTGTCTAGCTCAATCCTCCTGATAAAGCAGAAAAGAAGCCAAGGGATACCACGCCCATCAAAGATTCTTGATTCTGTTGATCTTCACTTCAATCTGTCGGGTGTTCTATGACCTATGCATCCGGTCAATTATGTGTCATTTCCAACTTTCCATTTTTGCGAAAACATGCTTTGCACTTCGATCAATATCTACCAAAGTTCTACTCCGATTTTATAATGCAGTACACGGTTGAAATTAGAAACGTATTCCCTTCAAGTTATATAAATAAAATTAGCATTATACGAGCTAATTATGTATTTTGTTAATATTAAGTTGTGAAATCATGGCAAAATTCGACAAAAAAGTTTAACCATTTTTAACGGATAGTAAGCTAAGAATATTTGTTTCTTTTTTTTATATAACTTGAAGAGAATACGTTTCTGATTTTAACCATGTACTGTATTATAAAATCGGAGTAGAACTTTGGTAGATATTGATCGAAATGTAAAAAATGATTTACATGTATTTTGATAGTCTTTTGAATTTTTCAAATCGTATATACCGGGCGCTTAAGAGGCAATATGATAGTCAGAATAATTTGCCGGTTGCCAACATACGCTTCCCTTAAGGTTACACTTTGGCCCTGCATAGCAACCACAGGGGACTATCAAAATGCATGTTAAAAAATCTTTTACATCGACTATTATAACTTCCGGAGGATCAGTCTGATTTTTATGGGACCTACATTTTTGGAACCGTGGACTATCAAGGAACAAAAGTTAGCATTCGGAATTTTGATATAGTTGCTTTAAATGGACCAAAAACATCAACGTTTTATAAAAAACTAAAAATTACTCATTTTTTTGGGAATTTGATTTTAGCTCGCCTGATAAGGCAGCTTATAGAATCGCACAGTCCGTCCGTCCGTGCGTGCGTCCGTCCGTCCGTCCGTTTACACGATAACTTTTGAAGACATTGATGGATTTCAACTAAACTTGGCAAAAACATTGCCTATGGACCTGTGACAAAGCCTATTGAAAATGGGCCACATTGGTCCACAGGTTGCTGAGATGACGCGCGCGCACTTTGTCTTCATTTTGATAGTCAAAATGAAAATGTGACATTAAATGGACATTAAAAGTTCAAATGTGCTTCCTATGGATTGTTAGCGGGATAGTACAAAATATTAAATGCCGCTTCCACCAAATTTAAGATTTTATAATAAAGTAAATAAAACCGAAAAATACCTATTATAGGACGGAAATAAATCAATTTCGCGTTTATATGGAAATAGATAGTTAAATTTATATTTTTCGAATTTCTTTTCATTATGATAGCCAACATTAATCAATTTTGATTTTCTGTTGATTTTCATAGTCAGCAATTACCTATTTTGATTTTCTGTTGATTTTCATAGTCTACATTAATCAATTTTAATTTTCTGTTGATTTTCATAGTCAACATTATTCAATTTTGATTTTCTGTTGATTTTCATAGTCAACATTAATCAATTTTGATTTCTGTTTATTTTCAGTCAACATTAATCAATTTTGATTTTCTGTTGATTTTCATTGTCAACATTAATCAATTTTGATTTTATGTTGTTTTTCATTGTCAATCTTAATCTATTTTGAGTTTCTGTAGATTTTCATAGTCAACAATTATATATTTTGAGTTTTTGTTGATTTTCATAGTCAACAATTGTATATTTTCGATTTTCTGTTGATTTTCATAGTCAATGTTAATCTGCTTTGATTTTCTGTTGACTTTGATGGTCAACATTCATACATTTTGATTTTGATACTCAATATTAACCAATAGAAATGAAAATAAACCTATTTCTGTTATTCTACTAAAACTGTGTACACGGTCCCCTTCACTCAGGCGAGCTTCTGTTACGGCTTGCCGTAGGTTTTTTAAATGCATTTAAAACAACTATATCAAAATTCCGAATGCTAACTTTTGTTCCTTGATAGTCCACGGTTTCAAAAATGTAGGTCCCATAAAAATCAGACTGATCCTCCGGAAGTTATAACAGTCGATGTAAAGATGTTATGATGAATTTTAAATGCATGGAGGTTGACCCGAATTGCTGATGATGGAATACCGAGGGCATAAGTCAATGCAATTCCAAAAAATTAGTTTCTAGGAAACGGGGAAGTGTATTATATTATAAAGATTTCTATACTGACTTGTAGTAGCATTTCATCCTGTCGACATTGGCAATGTAGTGGTACAAACTTTAGTACAAAATCTTTTTTGCTTGTATCGTATCTTTATCCAATACATTCATACTTGTAAGTTTAAGTTATAACCATGGTTGTTATAACTACTATCAAGGATGTCTATTAAGGTTTTTAATTATGTACCCCAATGCATTTACTTTGGGGTACGTTTCAAAAAGTCTACGCAAAGGCAACCGACAACTGCTCCCGTCCTTCACAAACACGAGCCTTTTCTAAACCAAGGCTAAAACTCACCATTAGTGTCCTTAGTATCGAAATTACGAACAAATTATTCAGATTTTTCAAAATAAATTAACGTACCCCAAACGTACCCCAATGAACTTAAACGAATTTGTAGCGTACCCCAAACGTACCCCAATGAACTTAGACTAATTTGTAGCGTATCCCAAACGTACCCCAATGATTTAGACGAATTTCAAACGTACCTCAAACGTACCCCAATGATGTACACGAATTTCAAGCGTACGCCAAACGTACCCCAGACGTGCCTCAATGATTTAGACGAATTTCAAGCGTACCCCAAGCGTACCCTAATGAATTTAGACGAATTTGTAGCGTACCCCAAACGTACCCCAATGAACTTAGACTAATTTGTTGCGTACCCCAAACGTAATCCAATGATTTTAGACGAACATTTACCATATTCCAAAAGTTATCCAATGACTTAGACGAATTTCATGCGTACCCCAAACGTACCCCAATGAACTTAAACGAATTTGTAGCGTACCCCAATGAACTTAGACTAATTTGTTGCGTACCCCAAACGTACCCCTATGACTTAGACGAATTTCAAGGGTAACCCAAGCGTACCCCAAACGTACCCCAATGAAGTTAAACGAATTTGTAGCGTACCCCAAACGTACCCCAATGAACTTAGACGAATTTCAAGCGTACCATAAACGTACCCCAATGAACTTAGACGACTTTGTAGCGTACCCCAATGAACTTAGACGAATTTGTAGCGTACCCCAATGAACTTAGACGAATTTGTAGCGTACCCTAATGAACTTAGACGAATTTGTAGCGTACCCCAATGATTTTAGACGAATTTGTAGCGTACCCCAAACGTACCCCAGTGAACTTAGACGAATTTGTAGCGTACCCCAAACGTACCCCAATGATTTAGACGAATTTCAAACGTACCTCAAACGTACCCCAATGGTGTACACGAATTTCAAGCGTACGCCAAACGTACCCCAGACGTGCCTCAATGATTTAGACGAATTTCAAGCGTACCCCAAGCGTACCCCAATGAATTTAGACGAATTTGTAGCGTACCCCAAACGTACCCCAATGATTTAGACGAATAGCAAGCGTACCCCAAACGTACCCCAATGATTTAGACGAATTTCAAGCGTACCCCACACGTACCCCAATGAATTTAGACGAATTTGTAGCGTACCCCAAACGTACCCCAATGACTTGATGGAAAAAAATGAATTTAGGCTATTTTGTACACAAAATGAAAAATGGATTTTGACTATTTGTACATAAAACGAAAAATAGATTCAGTCTATTTTCTATACAAAACGAAAAATAGATTTAGACTATTTTGTAAACAAAATGAAAAATTGATTTGGGATATTTTGTACACAACGAAAAACTTAAATGGCTCCTTAAGGGGACGATATTTAGCGTCGGACGCCTATAAACAATATCAACATGTTTCAACATGAAATAATACATGTTTTAGTTGGAGTTTGGAATTGGGCTTAAATAAATGGTTCATCAGATAAAATAATAACATCTAATATGTTGATATCAACAATATTTATTACAATCCATTGAAATATGCTAGAAAATCGTCAAATCCAATAGGGTAAACGTACCCCAATGGCTTAGACGAATTTCAAGCGTACCCCAAACGTACCCCAATGGCTTAGACGAATTTCAAGCGTACCCCAAACGTACCCCAATGAACTTAGACTAATTTGTTGCGTACCCCAAACGTAATCCAATGATTTTAGACGAAAATTTACCATACTCCAAAAGTTATCCAATGAATTTAGACGAATTTCTAGCGTACCCCATACGTATCCCAATGTCCTACACGAATTTTTATTGTGCTCCAAAATTTACCCTATTGGATTTGACGATTTTCTAGCATATTTCAATGGATTGTAATAAATATTGTAGATATCAACATATTAGATGTTATTATTTTATCTGATGAACCATTTATTTAAGCCCAATTCCAAACTCCAACTAAAACATGTATTATTTCATGTTGAAACATGTTGATATTGTTTATAGGCGTCCGACGCTAAATATCGTCCCCTTAAGGAGCCATTTAAGTTTTTCGTTGTGTACAAAATATCCCAAATCAATTTTTCATTTTGTTTACAAAATAGTCTAAATCTATTTTTCGTTTTGTATAGAAAATAGACTGAATCTATTTTACGTTTTATGTACAAATAGTCAAAATCCATTTTTCATTTTGTGTACAAAATAGCCTAAATTCATTTTTTTCCATCAAGTCATTGGGGTACGTTTGGGGTACGCTACAAATTCGTCTAAATTCATTGGGGTACGTGTGGGGTACGCTTGAAATTCGTCTAAATCATTGGGGTACGTTTGGGGTACGCTTGCTATTCGTCTAAATCATTGGGGTACGTTTGGGGTACGCTACAAATTCGTCTAAATTCATTGGGCTACGCTTGGGGTACGCTTGAAATTCGTCTAAATCATTGAGGCACGTCTGGGGTACGTTTGGCGTACGCTTGAAATTCGTGTACATCATTGGGGTACGTTTGAGGTACGTTTGAAATTCGTCTAAATCATTGGGGTACGTTTGGGGTACGCTACAAATTCGTCTAAGTTCACTGGGGTACGTTTGGGGTACGCTACAAATTCGTCTAAAATCATTGGGGTACGCTACAAATTCGTCTAAGTTCATTGGGGTACGCTACAAATTCGTCTAAGTTCATTGGGGTACGCTACAAAGTCGTCTAAGTTCATTGGGGTACGTTTATGGTACGCTTGAAATTCGTCTAAGTTCATTGGGGTACGTTTGGGGTACGCTACAAATTCGTTTAACTTCATTGGGGTACGTTTGGGGTACGCTTGGGTTACCCTTGAAATTCGTCTAAGTCATAGGGGTACGTTTGGGGTACGCAACAAATTAGTCTAAGTTCATTGGGGTACGCTACAAATTCGTTTAAGTTCATTGGGGTACGTTTGGGGTACGCATGAAATTCGTCTAAGTCATTGGATAACTTTTGGAATATGGTAAATGTTCGTCTAAAATCATTGGATTACGTTTGGGGTACGCAACAAATTAGTCTAAGTTCATTGGGGTACGTTTGGGGTACGCTACAAATTCGTCTAAATTCATTGGGGTACGCTTGGGGTACGCTTGAAATTCGTCTAAATCATTGAGGCACGTCTGGGGTACGTTTGGCGTACGCTTGAAATTCGTGTACATCATTGGGGTACGTTTGAGGTACGTTTGAAATTCGTCTAAATCATTGGGGTACGTTTGGGGTACGCTACAAATTAGTCTAAGTTCATTGGGGTACGTTTGGGGTACGCTACAAATTCGTTTAAGTTCATTGGGGTACGCTTGGGGTACGCTTGAAATTCGTCTAAATCATTGAGGCACGTCTGGGGTACGTTTGGCGTACGCTTGAAATTCGTGTACATCATTGGGGTACGTTTGGGGTACGCTACAAATTAGTCTAAGTTCATTGGGGTACGTTTGGGGTACGCTACAAATTCGTTTAAGTTCATTGGGGTACGTTTGGGGTATGTTAATTTTTTTTGAAAAATCTGAATAATTTGTTCGTAATTTCGATACTTAGGACACTAATGGTGAGTTTTAGCCTTGGTTTAGAAAAGGCTCGTGTTTGTGAAGGACGGGAGCAGTTGTCGGTTGCCTTTGCGTAGACTTTTTGAAACGTACCCCAAAGTAAATGCATTGGGGTACATAATTAAAAACCTCTGTGCATGTACTTTGACTTAGTTTAGTTGATACTATTTGTGTTAGATACGTATAGCAACATCCCCATTCGTGGCATAAACAATCTGGACTTTTTAACTGTATACCATCACCTTAAGAGTCCAGTTCCTTTACATTTGGAAATCTCTGATGACTATCAAAATACATGTAAAAATTGTTTTACAACTCTTGGAATTCTGTCTAAAGTTCTTACCCGATTTTCTTGTGTGGCACATTTTTGGAATCCTGGATATATTGTACACCCCCTCATTGTACAAAATATACGATATGTTTACTCATTAATATATCTTATTGCGATTATAATTTTGTAGACGACAAAATCTGCTAGAAAATTTAAATATCGTATATTTTGTACAATGGGGTGGTTGACAATATATTCAGGATTCCAAAAATGTGCCACACAAGAAAATCGGGTAAGAACTTTAGACAGAATTCCAAGAGTTGTAAAGCAATTTTTACATGTATTTTGATAGTCATCAGAGATTTCCAAATGTAAAGGAACTGGACTCTTAAGGAGAAGTTTTATCAATAAACCGTGCAAGCTTCCAGTTTGAAAAGCCCAAAATCCAATATGGTCATCCAGTTCTATTTCTGTCTCAGTGATGTTCAAACTTTCACAATGTTTTCTTACAATTAATACTGATTTCAAAGAGATTAAGATAAAGACCCATGTAAGCCACATGAAGGCCCAAACAGATGCCTTGAACGGTGAAATTAAGATATTCCTTAGTGAGCCTACAGACGGTTGACTAAAATACGCAAAAGCCCTACCAGAAAAAATCAATTACATTTTAATATTATTTTATCAACTGAATTTGAAAGTTAATTGTAAAGAAAAAATAATTAATTAGCGTTTATTATACCTTGCTGTATGAATTGTTTGTAGAAAGATGACATTTAGGGTTTTGTAGTCATACATCGTTTGTTGGTTTAGAGATATATCTGCCGATGATGATATAAAAAAGTCAACTGTTCCGGTGCCATTCATTGCAGTTTCTCTGTAAATAGTATTAATTGAAATTACGAATGCTTGCTAGAGTTTGATTCAGAAATTTCCGTTTCAAGAATTTTGGGATCTAGGGCAGAAACATACAGCTATCATAGACTTACGAGAAATTGAGATACTCTCTCAAATCATGGAAAAAATCAACAGATGGTCACGGTTGAAACTGTAGATTTCCTCCATTAAAAGAAAACTTGGGGGCAGCATCATTGAAATCAAATTTCTGTCAATCCAATAAATTATTAGATGATCAGTCACAGCACAGCTGATATATTGCTTTAAAATTTAATAGCTTAATTTTTATAAAGGATTTTTTGTGTTGCATTTTCTATTTACAGCTGCAGTTGCAACGACTTCCTGCTTCCGTAGATTTCTTCTCCTTGAAATATCCTGCCGTAATTTGTACTGAAAGGAAATATCCTGATCCTCCAATGGATAATCCTTCACAAATTGCATAATAGGATAATCTTTGATGAAATATATTTCGAAAACTGACTAGTTGATGATAGTGAATACATGACTTGTCAAAGACAGGAAATTTGTTGGCTTCAGCAAAAGTAGATCTGGCTTCCCTTGAAAGAAAAAGAATGTATTCCAAGTCCAACCCCATGCATCAAGATCATCTTGCATAACAAGGGATAAGTTGTACTACTAAATTCATTAGCCGAATATTTCGTTAAAATTCTTACCTTTATTTCGAACAATGATTGGCTAATTAAACTTAGTAATTAATTAAAACCGTTTGACCTTTATGAATCCTTCAATGTTGTCTACGAAAATATTTGTAGTCGAGGTTGATGAACTGCTACCGAATTGATCGTCCATTAGCTGATTCAAAATGTCTTTGGAATTCAACATCCAAGCTAATTGGACTCCATTTTGAGCATAAAGGCCTGTCCAATCGTGAAAGTAGATAATTCAATGATATATTTTAAATATCAATAAAACAGCTTCCTAAATATTTTCCAAGATGGTTTATATTAATTATTACCTCTTTTGGGAGGCAGCAGATTACTCAATAGAAATATAAAATCCAAACTATTCCACATTTGTAATATTTTAGGGCAGAAATGAAAATAATGATGTAAAATTAGCTGTTTGAATTTTAACATATAAAATTAAGAATGTGAAGTATTTATTAAATTTTTTATTATTAATTTTTTACTTTTAACTTTAAAGTAGAAAATATTTTTAAGATTTTGTGAAGCGAATTTTTTAGGAGACAAATTAGTGAACAATGATATTTACAACTGGGATTGAGGCTCTCGCCTGTCTCCCACAATCCTCATTCTTCATTAATATTATAGCTGATGGCCTGAAAAAAAAAATTATTGCTAGATGCGCTTGTAGGGAACATGCGGATATGGCATGTTTATTTGATAAAATACATAAATTGCTTAAAAGCATTTTTGGATAGATATGCATCGCTCAATTAAAGACTATATCTATATGCACCGCAAATTATTATAGGCATTATATAGGTTCATGAAAACATAGATGGACAGAAAAATGGAATACTGTGAATAATAGCAAAATTATAACCGTTTTATCTTTATCGCCATCGTCTTATTCAGCGTATGTTTATGCCATAAACATAAAATTCTACTAAGGTAATAATATTTGGTTTCTTTTTAAAGATTTAAAAAAAGCAAAACAGGCAGTTGTAAAAATTTGTGTAACAAAAAATAGCATTCAAATCATATCCCAACGTATTTTCTCCCTAAATCAATTAGTCTATATTGCCCATCTATGGATTCTTGTCACTTATGATGACGTTGTGTAAATTAGACAAATACTATGGTATAATGACAATATTTGAATTATTATTTCTTTAATTATAGGCATATAAAGTATTTGTAAAGTGAAATCGTTGACACAGCCAGCGGAAAACAAATAGAAGAATTAGAAAATAAAATCAATAATTTATGCTGTTGGTATCTCCTATGACATGACTTGCTATAATTGATATGTAAGTAGACAATTGATGTATTTAACCTAAATCACTCCACGTGAGCTTCCATTATTGAATATCAGAGATTTCTGATATACCTTGTAAATGCCCATCATGTCTGTCCGTTCGTCCGTACGTCCGTACGTCCGTCGAAAATTCAGTTTCTGTACACACAATGTAACGAGAAGCAGCATAGAATAGATACACACAACACACAATGCAACGAGAAGCAGCATAGAATAGATACACACAACACACAGCATAGAATAGATACATATTCATATCTTTCAATTCAGTTCAGTGCAGCTGCATCCACATCACATGACATACTGGGACGAAGAGTGGTTGCGACAAACAAGAACGTTATTGCTTTTTGTTTGTTTGGAATTTAACCTTCACGAGAATACTAAATACTCATTCTGTCGTCGTTTGTGATGAAGTAATCATCGAGAATACTACTAAAAAGGTCCTCGAGAATTTGTTTGTTTGGAATTCTGGGACGAAGAGTGGTATGCGACAAACAAGAACGTTATTGCTTTTTGTTTGTTTGGAATTTAACCTTCACGAGAATACTAAATACTCATTCTGCCTGTTTTACAAGAATATATGATTAACTGTTACAAACGTTGTTTTCTGCTGCCTGTTCATATCGTCGTTTGTATAATCATCGAGAATACTGCTGACTGTTCATAACGTAAACGAGGTAATTAAATATTTAGGTATTGACGATGCATATCATAATATGGTTAACTGCTCACGTGTAAATACTTAATTAATTTTAAAATATGAATTCAATGAATACTAATATAGTTATCTGTCTGGCTCACACCACTACGTCATCTTTGTTTCTATTGTGCTGTACTGCTGCCTGTCATAACATAAAAAAGGTAATTTAATATTACGTATTGACGATGCATATCATAATATAATATGATTGACTGCTTATGTGTTCTAACTTTCCTTTACTGCTGACAGCACGACGTCACGAGAAGTAGCATATTACGAGAATACTAAAGGAATACTTTTCTTTACTGCTGACTGTTCATAACGTGAAAAAGGTAATTATATATTTACATTTTGACTATGCATAAAATATTATATATTTACATATTGACGATGCATAAAATATTATATATCTACATATTGACGATGCATAAAATATTATATATTTACATATTGACGATGCATAAAATATTATATATTTACATATTGACGATGCATAAAATAATATGATTAACTGTTCACGTGTAAATACTTAATTAATTCTAAAATATCAATTCAGAGAAGGACTACAAATGATGACTGCACCCCAATCGTGCAACGGAGGTGCTAAAGAACAAGTAGCAAGTCATAATCACCAGGCCATTCAAGATTCAGAGACAAGAGAAAACAAAAGGGCAGAGTATTCTGCACAAGTAAAAAGGGAAAAGAAAATAGAAGCTAACAGAGCTTATTATCAAAAAAGGAAGAACGTAGTAAGCAAAAATTGATTAATACCAACTCGCATCACTTATCCAGTCAAAAAGAAAACCAAGAAGCAATTACGAGCCGCAATAAAATGACCATACAAAGTCCAGATTCAACAGAACAAGAAAGCGCAGAAGATGATGCTCAATTAAGACGGGAAAAGAAAAGAGCGACAAATAGAGCTTATTATCAAAAAACGAGAGAAAAGCGTGCGAAGTCACAATGATTTGAACTCACCTCTCAACAATTAACTAACAGTGCTTATTATCAAAAAACGAAAGAACGTAGTAAGCAAAAATTAATTGATACCAACTAGCACCAATTATCCAGTCAAAACGAAAACCAAGAAGCAATTACGAGCCGCAATGAAATGATACAAGGTCCAGATTCAACAGAACAAGAAAGCGCATAAGATATATGTGTTTTTGTTATCAGATGTTTAACCCAATTTGAACTGCCGGAGGTGCCACAATTTGGGGGCTGAAGAAATGTTAGTGAACAACTGGAGAGAAATAGTAGGAATTGCTCACGGAGAAGGAAAAACGCATTTACATTTTTACACTAATGTTCGGAGCTAAATGAGGGAGCACGACTGTTTAGCTCGAAATCCTTGCCCTTGTTGCATGTGCTAGTCTGGACACTACCGAGTGAATAGGGCAAGTCTTGTGGAGTTTCTCGTCTTGCCCCTTTGCTGAGTCTGGGCTCTAAGCTGGCAGGCAAGACGTGAAAGTTCGAAACAGTCTGGTCTTGTCCATATGGTCAAGCTTCTCCACTCTTCCCTACACTTTACATGTAGTAGATAGAGACAGTGGGAATCTCGTTAATCCATTCATGCGCGTCACTAATTAGATGACGAGGCATTTGGCTACCTTAAGAGAGTCATAGTTACTCCCGAAGGAGTAAAGCCTACTCTCTTTCCCACAGCCAGCCTCTTACACCTTTCTTACTAAATGGATAGCTCTAGTTAATACATACGTATCCTGTCTATATACAAGAATAGTTTTCCAGCTGACGTAGTTCCACTATCGACAAGTGACTGACTAAATCTGTTGGCGTGACTTTACTAAACTGACTAAACGGTATAAGGTACAACCGTGTGTGGTTGTACTTATTTTGTATAATCTGGAGCTGTCCATGCTAATACGCATGGAGCAGCACCCAGAGCTACTTTGTTTATAGTTGCATGCATAAAAGTACCGTTAGAATTGTGTATGCACCCACCTAGCTATAGATATATTGATGTAACTAAAAAACTATATGCTACCTACCTAATCCCTATTGTCTTTCCTAAAAAAGTCCCGTTAATCTTAAAATGTCCTTTCACTTAATTTTCCTAAAATAATATTTAGGAAAATTAAGGGTCAATAAGATGCAAGCAGTATCGGGCCATAAGAGGCCATATATTATTTTTTCTATTTTAATCCCTAAAAATTAAATATTAATTAGGGACTTGCATCTAATTACTCGGGGTCAAAAGACAAAGGAACTCGAAGGCTATAAAAGCCTTCGAGCTCCTTTAGTCGGGATCAGATGAATCCAGTAAGTTGCTTGGACAACTCCGAGGATCCTTTGTCTGTCGCCTGCAGTATCTTTCGATACTAGATCGGCCTTATTTGGAGATTGCTTGCCAATCCGCTCAAGTCGCCCCAAACTTACCCTTACGTGAAGTTGCTCGCCAACTAGTCGTAAGTCCATCTTCGATTTGTTTATCTTTATTTAGTATTAAGTTAGATTTAGTTAGTAGTTAGTTAAGTAATTAGTAATTAGTTAGTATTTAGGGTTAGTACAGTTAGAGTCAATTCATTGTATTATTTATGTCAAAGTTTCACAACGACAAAATAATATCCGTATATATAGACTCACCCTGTAAACCTCATGTGTTGTGTGTACCTCATTTCCCACCTGCAACATCATTCCATTCTTCCTATCTAGCAGCATACCTTAGTAGAAATACCCGCCACCAATATGGACAGCGGGTATTGATTGTTTTAGGCTGAGACGAAATCCATCGATCGCACCTGGGCTGCTCTACTACTGTAGAGTGAGCAGAGACCCACGAATTTAGATTCTGCATGTGCTTAGTACACTAAAGTACATGCGAGCTGTCACTCACTCACTCAATCAGTAGCAATAGCATCACCAGCAACCGGACACGCAACTAACTAATTAAATAGTGATTAAAACTCACCATGGACCTAATGAAGAAGCTTTTCTTGTTCTTCTTGATTGCGGGATCGGATGGTAAGTTTTTTTAAATATATTTTATTTCTAATCCTAATACCTAACATTATAACTATCCACTATTATAATATTATACACTATGCTACATAATAAATAATAAATATATTTTAGGATATTGTGGGGGGGATACATGTGAGGAGTGCTTGAAGGATGCTTCATGTGCATATATTGAATATGCAAATTTGCCACCCCTTTGCATTACGGACGACGATCCTGTGCCAGCGCCCTACACCCGCATAACCAGCCTGCAAATTTTCTGTGCAGGTAATATATTATTATACCATTATTATTATACTATTATTATATTATTATTGTTGTTATACTAGTATTATAATACTATATTATTTATTTATTTTAGTTGTGGATAGAAATAAAGCCATGGCGGGTAATGGAGTAGTAGTGGGGGGGTTGAATACAGCCCCCGTCCCTCATGTCATAGCGGTCCAAAATGGAATGGAAAAGCCAGTACCTGGTATCATAGCGATCCCATTGGATGATCAAGAGAAAGATGGACTCTCTGACGCGACTCTTTCCGCCATTTGTGAGTTATTATTTATTATTGCATTAATTATTTTTGATTTTATTTATTTATTATCACATTATTTATTATTTTATTTATTTATTCATTATTTTATTGCAGCTATTGGATCCTTATTTGCTTTTGCCCTTCTTGACGTGGCAATATTTTATTTAATAAAGTATTTAAAACAGCGATATTGCCCTTATATTCCATACTGTAGGATGGTATAAATAAATAAATAATTTTATATTTATAATATGATTGTGTATTTATTTCAATTCATATATTCCTTTTATCCTGATAAATAGTCTATACTACCTATGTCGCTTTTAGTAAAAAGGGGCAGCACCTCGGCAAGGGCATACGATCTATATTGTAGAAAATACAGATAGTATACATAAGCGACACGCCACCCGCCTACCTAACTCTAATTTCTAATACACTACAGAAATAAGGTAAATCATTACTCATGATTTTGATTTATTTCTGAAAAATAAAATCCTCCAAGCACATCCTCACCTGATAAACTTTGTAAATAGTATACAATAGGATTTGACATTTTTATTCCACTTATTACAAAAATTTCATCTGTCCAAGATTTATGCCTACCCTTCTTAAAAATCGACTTCGCCCTGTATATCCTCACCTTATCTCCAATTTTTAATTTCGGTTTACCATCAATCAATTTAAGCGGTTCTTTAGAAAATAACCTATCCCACACCTGCATTTGATTTTCTCTAGTAACTTCTATAGGGGCCATGCCAATGCTACGATGTTTTGTATGCAGATATGATTCTACAATATTTGGCAAAACATCAATATACCGATATGTGTTTTTATGAGTAAAATACGCGTGAATTCTATTTAATATCGTGCGGATAACACGCTCACAAACACTAGCCTTATTTAATGAATATGTATGATAATGGTTGATTCCGTATTCCTTTGTCATTTTCAAAAATACACTGTTAAAGAATTCAGTACCTATAAAAAACCAAAATCATCTTTAGTATAAGATTATTAAATGATTAATTCAAGAATATACCTTGGTCTGTTTGTAAATTTTTGCAAACTCGACCCGAGTCTTCAATTATCGATCGGAACGCTTCTGTAGTAGTTACGCCCCCTTTATTTTTTATGGGAATAATCCACAGATATTTTGACAACACGTCGATAACAAAAAGTAAATATTTCACCCCACCATTATATTTAGAATATTGAGTCACAAATGCCAAGTCGGCCTGCCATAAGTCATCTATTGAATAACTAATTGTTTTTCTTGTTTTAAATTTTTTAATAATCCTCTTATGCAATGAATAACTAGGTTCAGTGGATAAAAACCTTTTCCAAGGTACGTGTAGAATGAGGCACATGTGTTTTGAATGAACTAATTCCACTAAATGCTCCATATTGCTTTGGGTCTGTATAGAGTTCTTTGATTGTAGACATCTTGACATTAAATCTGAATTAAATATCATTCAGCAAGAGATAGGAGGTAGCGCCGCTTAGGAGGGGCCGAACCCGCGTTAGCGGGTTCTAGCCGCCGGGTCCCGCGCCTCCCCACCTTCCATATTTATTTCTATGTCAACAATGACCCACTAAGTAGAGTTAAACTCAATAAACTTATTTATTAATTTTGTTAAAAGTTAATACAGCACTGCACACAATAATTATTTCGTATTTGTTTAGATTTAGAATAAATTTTATGAGTAAAATCTATTATTAAGAGAGAGATTATTTGATAGACAATTATTTAACGTTATACAGTGTGACTTTTTTATACACTTGTCAATAAAGTAGAGACAAAAGGCTCCACATGTATTAGTATCGAATGGTTGGTGCTGAATGTTGTTAGATATTACTTGCATATTTAATTTATTTTGAAAATTGATAAAGTGGCTACCATAATATTCCAAGTTATTACCATAGGAGTCATAAAATACTATACTAGAGCGTCTATTACTTATATAAACAGCAACCCAATGTAATCCACCTGCCAAAACAGATTTACATTTTAAATTTACAATTAATGTTACAACTAATTATTAGTAATAATATCTTTTTATAATATATCACAATTACCTTTATTACTTTCGTCTGTATTTACAACTAGAGCGATTGGAAGTTTATTTATATCAACTATATTTAAAAAGTCGCATGGTAGAGCTGAACAAAACCCCTTTTTTTATTACAAGTTAGAAACCTCAAACAGGAATAAATTTCATTTGTATTCATCCCTCCCGAAAATATGTATTCATTAATTTATCTATACAAAGAACAGCTTGACTTTCAATGTACACAATACATGCTGTTGCTGAAGGTAATGGTTTTTTAAAATTTAATTCTATTCTTATAGTTCCATTGCGTTCCGGCGTGAATGCATTTAATGTTTTACACGATTGTAAATCAAAGGCGTATATAGTGTATCCCTTCTTGAACATTTCAAAAGTGATATCCGTTCCTGAATCATCCCCCAAACTATTAGTTGAAAGATATAAATGAAAATACGCCCTCATGTACAAATCCTGATCATAGTCAAGAGTCATCATCTTTGCTACATACATATCATTATTGACAACTAAATTTAATGCATTAAGATCAAAATGTTTGAAATCAAATGGATTTTTATCATATGCTCCCGCTACTGATAATGAATCCAAGAGTCCAATCAATATTCTAGTAGGTAGCACACCAGACAGAATTGTTTCATTAGTTATTGAACTATTATCCTTTGGTATTGTAAAGGATCTAATGTCAATCTTCTTCATAGGCATCTTAATAAGAGCACCGCTATGTAATAGTTGATGATGCTTCAATGCTATCGATGGTAAGATTGTATACGATCTTACATACAAAACAGCAGATTCTAAAATCAATTTGTAGGCAGCTCCAGCAACCTTTGAGTTTAAACAAAAGGCATCCAAACTTCTAGTCAGTTTAATTCGAATTGACCCTCCAGGAATTAAATATCTTTGCACGAAGAATATATCCGTATACAATTTAGAGCAAAATTCAAACGTTTTGCTCAATGCTACCATTTTTGATCTTGCACTAAACCCCGTGCACGAATCGTCCAGTGCGGCTGGGTCCGACTCTGTTACATATCCCTGAACATATCCTATTGAATCTTTCCACTCTTTACCATAGTTAAGTAGTGTTTCAAAGAATGCACGATATGGATGTAATGACTGACTAGTACTAATTAAAACCTCATTAATATATACTTCTACAATAGAAAACATAGAGTTACATGCATTATTACACAAAGCAACTTCGTCGGTTTGTTTAATTGCCGCTTTTACATTATCTGTAACTTTTCCCCTCACATATATGTATGTTTCGTATAAATCCCTATACAGATTCTCTGAGGGCGGTATATTATATTCTATAGGAGCTACAGCATTATCGACCACAGAACTAGTTGGATGATATTCCCCTAGAACTGTTGACGTCACCGTCGGGTCGATAGCTATATCACTTGTCACATCACACTCTGATCTAAACACAGCCCTCATTGTCAATCAAAAATAGATTTCTTTACAAAATGTTGTCTTTGTTTTTCCTTCTTTCTTGACTTCACTCGCTTCTTAGCACCAACCTTCCGCTTTTTATGCTTGATAACTTTACCACCCTTCTTCGACCTACGTCTCACCTTTTTAATTTTTATTTGACCGAGATTAGATTTTTTAGTTGATTTTCTCCGTTTCATACTCCGTTTGAGACCCTCCCCGTCTTGAATATTTTTACTAATATCCTTTAATGCTCCAATTCCTCTGTCTTTGATCGTTTCTCTAACGTTTCTTCCTTTAATAATGTCTGAAACAGACGATTTCGCAAACGTTTTTGCTGCAGGGAGTAAATATCTTAGCAGGGATAGCAGGGAGAAGAGTTCTTGCTAATGTCGAAAATATACCTCCCCAGCCTTGTGAGCTTTATGATTTGCTTCTTAGATAAAACGATAGATACCCCATCATTAATGATGGAAAAACTTTCAAAGTTGGGACGGCTAAGAAGCCTACTAATTTGTCTCGAGTTTGTACACACATGTCCATTCTTTCGTTTAAATAATTGCTCAGATAATTTACCATGAATGGCATTCATAATTAATTTTATAATCATCATTTCAATTTCGCTCTGACTCACTGCTCGTTTAGCGGACATTTCTGTCATGAATGGGCGTAGCCAAGGCGATTGGTGGAATTTTATTCCCTTGTATATACAATCAAGGACAGCCCATAGGCGTATGTATGTTTGTAGACATTTTGCATGAACAATGTAATTTTTACGTGGATGAAAGGTGGCTAAAAGTTTCGACCCTATTTTCTTTGTTATGTCAGGATTACTACGCAAGACTGATTTCTGGTATGGAGAGAGTTCATCATACTGGATTGTCTCATGTTGAGGAGCTACAGGCCACCACTTCATCATTTCATGTACCTCTCTTGGAAAACTCAAGTCTACTTAGATAATATCCGACATCAGCTTCCAAATCTAAATTTAGAAGGTTACGTTTTAAATAATCCTTTTCTACCTCATCTATCCATGTAAAGCGTCCAGTTGGCAATGGTCCCATCATACTTTTTGTATACATCGCACAGCAATCAAGAAAGCATATCCAGCTTTTTGGTTTAGAAGCGTCATAATCAGATAGTAATTCATTATTTGCTTTAAGATGCCTTTGAGCCACAAATGCAAAACCACCTCTCGTGGCCTTTCTTAAAAACTGCACCATTGTAATGGAGTGCATCAATTCTATTTCCGCCCCTGTCGTTTTTAGAGCTAAATCGATGCTCAAACCAGGAAGGGTATAATAGTTTTTATAATCCAGTTGAAAATTATTGTAAATCTCCTCACCAAAATTTATAAGACAGTCAGCTAGAAGTGTGGTGTCTAAAAGGCAATAAAACTGACACATATCTCCTAGATTGGCTATCTCAAATCGTTCATACAATGAAACTGCATAGTCATAATCTTCCTGTGAACAGGGTACCTTTGTAAGAGAGTTGAAATATGACTCTATGCTAGGAAGTGTGGTTTCTTGAAAGCGGTCAAGATGGTTAAAATATCAAAAGGGATATGGTATTTTTCTGAGCAGTGAGGTGTAGTCACCACAGCCAATATTTTCAAAGCAATATTTTGTAATCCTAAACCTTTCCACACCCTGCCTCAGCACAGTTTTAACGCTATCATCTAGAGATGAGAGTAGGAAACGATAGGAGTCTAAAATTCGTAATACCCCATTTATCTGGATGCAGATAAATTCTTGAGAGGTGACTGGTATAATTTCCACAGTCATATCTCTTTTAAGTGCGGAAATCAGTAATGAAAAATCAAAACGACTTCCGTTATGAAAGTAGCAGTTAAATCTTGGAGTGTCCTGAAGCTTTGCATTACAACTACGACAGCTTACACCTCTAAATCTACCATATCCGTCAATAATTTCTCCCGTTTCGGGATTTTTCTCAGCAATGTGACTATGCTCGTATACTTTTCCTGTTTGAAGGGTAAATTCAACATTGCAAAACGTACAGTGATTGGTCGCATAAAAAATTTCCATTTCATAAGGAGACTTTCTTGCTGGGGCTTGTGTACGTTCAATTACCCTCAACAGTTCGCTATTTGCTGTAAGTGCTGTTCTAAGAAAATGTGTCGCTCCATCCGCACCTAAGAATGACCATTTTTTGATGAGAAAATTGTACTCGTCGAAAAGGAAAAGGGAATAACACACAGGCGCATGCACAGCCCTCCTCTCAGTCCAGCTATATGATCCATCTCTCATGCAGGATTGTATTGGTGTGACTAGAGTTTCAAAGTCAGCGACAAAAAATAATTTTGTTTCACCATGCTTTTGATATTTGTAAATTTGAACGTGCTTGAGCTAGGCATTATCACTCTTTGGAGCCCTAGTTTGCGACACATTGTAAAATGTTCATTTCGCTTCTCCTCAGTGCCAAATTTATTAAAACAGGCATAGCAGTAATAACCAGCATGATTCCCTCTCTTACCAAGCAAACTTGAAAAGACTTGATAAATGCATAATGGGAATTATTCATATCTTGTAAATAGAGCAACTTAAAATGTTTACTCTCATCAGGATGAAGTGATTCTGCACAATAAATGGGAAAAGGGTTATCTTCATCATCCAAACCCGCTAAAATAATTGAACAATCATTGTTTTGTTCGAAATGGGGAATACTACTGATGGCCATTGGTAGTATAATATTATTCATATTAACAGTTTGAAGATATTGTATATATGGCCCTATTGTGTTAGCCCATCGTCTTGTACATGGATATTTTGCGGATAAATATGCGTAGACAAAGCATAGATTGTCATGTGCATTTTTAATATTAATAAGGCAGCGTTTGTTATATATTTTAGAAGGGGCCTTAATATAACTCCTACCGGTCTGACGTCTATACCTCCCAATGTTTATGGTATAGTCCACAACTTTATATAAATTCCAATTTGATCCATGATATTGAAATTCGACCATTCTATATACCAATTTCGATATCATGTCGTGAACAATCGCAATTATGAAATCTGGATGTATAATGGTGTGTGCAAAACTAGTAAAAATAAAGTCGACCATATTATCCATATCATATCATAGTTTCGGATATTCCCATTACCCAGCAAATTTTGCTTGGTTACTGGGAATTCCCACCAATTTGGGAAATGGGAAATAGTGGGAAATAGTGGGAAATGGGTGTCGCCATCTTGCGGAATTAGGGTCTATTTCCCACTTGATTTTTCTATTTCCCATTTTCCCACCCACTTGGCCTTTTTGTTTCCCACTTTTCCCACTGGGAAATGGGAAATGTCCAACTTCTTTCATTTCCCACTCGAAACCATGTATCATATATTATCCAACTTTAAAAAGTTTTACAGTGACGGACATAAAAGATTTAAATGTTCCCAATCTAGAAAAGGCATCTCTAAATAATGATAATATTGCAGGACGAAGAAATTGAAAAAATGTGTCCAAATCAGATATGTGGACCACATCGAGTGTACCTGCCCGTGATTCTAAATATCCTTCATGTGCGGTTCTCCTATTTGGAAAGTAATTTTCAAAGACAACATTAGGATAATCAGAAAAATTCCCACCTCCACCTCCCTGGAAATAGTCCCCATGGAAAGACTGAAAGTGGTAATCTAGATCTTGCCGGCGATTGTACCGCAGGTTGCAGAGTGAACATTCGAAAGACTAAAACAAAGAAATGTGTAAGACTTATAAATTATACTATAATTATCTTTTCAGTAGACTCCAATTGTATTGGGGATGGTACAGGTGATGGTGGCTCTGTAGATGGTGAGTGATCCATCATTTAAAAAAACAATTTGCGGCGGCGGCGGCGGCGGCTCCCCCCGGCGGGCGGCCCCGGCGGGCGGGGGGGGGAGGGGGTGGTGAGTGGATAAGTTTATGTGTCGGGTGGGTGGGTAAGTTGAGTGGTCGGTGTCGGGTGGGTAAGTTATGTGTCGGTGTCGGGTGGGTAAGTTGAGTGGTCGGTGTCGGGTGGGTAAGTTGAGTGGTCGGTGTCGGGTGGGTAAGTTGAGTGGTCGGTGTCGGGTGGGTAAGTTGAGTGGTCGGTGTCGGGTGGGTAAGTTGAGTGGTCGGTGTCGGGTAAGTTATGTGTCGGTGTCGGGTAAGTTATGTGTCGGTGTCGGGTAAGTTATGTGCCGGTTTCAGGTGGGTAAGTTATGTGCCGGTGTCGGGTGTATGTGTTGAGTACTGGTTTCGGGTGGATGTTAGTGTCAAATGAATCTGGACACAATCAGTTTGAATTATCTGGATTTGGAGGAAAGGTAAATGGAGGACTTGGAAATTGAAAGTTGTTTAACCACTCCAATGTGGTTAATGAGGTTGAATGATTGATCAAGTGAGGAGGTGGGTGTGAATCGAGTGTTTGTTGCGAATGTATAGAATTGTTTGCCGAAGATGTACTTGGCGGAGGAGGGGTGGGAGAATTTGCGGGTAGAATAAAGACTGGTGAGGGTGGAGATAGGGATAAAAACCTTGTCGGGTGTTGATTATGGAGGATCTCCTCGGCGAGTTGTTGATCTGCTCCGGAGGATTGTTGTTGTTGTTGTTGTTGGTGCTGCTGCCGATCCCGCCGCTCTTCACGATATTCACGCTCTACCTCTTCAAGATGAGCTAACAGCGCTTGAATGAAGGGGGATAGTGGTGGGGGGACGGTGTACGGGCACGAGCGTTGAGTTGACGAAAAGGTCGACGAGGAACACCGCGCGGGCGGTTCGGCTTCCACACTGGGGGAGCCAGCGGATTGACTGTAGTGTTACTGGGTGTGAAAATACTCACTTGATTAGACCCGTTCGTTATTCAATGATCACTTGAACTTGATGATCTTTAGCGTTTGCACCTCCGACTATTACTCTTTAATATATTGCAAAGCAGTATATAAATAGGTACACTTTACACCAGTATCGAGAGAAAGAAAGAGACAGTGATGAGAATTTTTGTTGAAGACTTTACACAATTAATTTACACAATTGTAGAATTAAGAAAAGACATCTTGGGGAAAGATCCGCAGTTTGGTGAATAGGGAATATGAACCCTCTGTGCACTCAATATAACGTTCACTAGAGTGTGCTGTATGGCTCATATGTATCTGTGGTGGACTTATCTGTCGTAGTTAATGAGGTATAGAAATGTATTGAGCGTTAACAAGTACATTACCTGAGAGTATTGTATGCTTCCTACAGAGATAAGATTTTCCGTCCCGTCCCGATATTGTATTTGACGATTCAAATGTTATTTTATAATAGATATATTTTTATAATAGTTGGTGATAACACAAGTAAACTATGTATGCTTTAGATCCTACTTGTTCAAAAAATGATAAAATTCACTGATAGATTGAATAGACTAATTTTTAATGAATATCTTAAATAAGAAATGGGGAAAATAAACGGTGATATAACATATCATATAATATGGTATCACTTATAAAACACACAATTTCAAGAAGTAGGGTTGGAAGTAGAAATTTTGACAAATAATTACCAGAAGTTGGTCTGGAAATACAGTTGAATGAATTATTTCTCGAGTGAAACAAAATAGACTGAGCTGGTGATGTAAACTTAGGTATCTACAATAAATAGCATAGTTTTTCGTCCGTTAGGTCGAGTCGCTTTTTGTACAAGCTCCTGCAGGTGGGCTCCTAACGTTTTAAACTTTAAATATGCGTATTTTAATTAGACACTCGCTTGAGTCAATAATATTGATATATGATTAATGATAGGGTTAGATACCTAAACAAAATAAGCACGGTTTCTCAACAGTATATAATTGAAAGCCTGTTAGGAACAACAAGATATCTCGTAACTAAGTTTAGTAACTATGAAAACAAATTTGAAAATTATGAAAAATACATACGAGGGGAGAAAATAATGTGCACCACTCCCCTATTAACACCAGAATTTTACTTATTTATTTTTATTGGAATATGTCAATCCGTAGTTTACCACCACAAGCCATATCAGAAAGCTCGCCCAAATTAGAGTGACGAAGAACTTTAATATTATTTCTACTTTGACTGCCCTAATGAAGACAAATTTACCTTAGGACATAGATGTATTGAGGGATGGGCTTTACGGGCTCGCGCCGCCCGCCCCCGAAATCCAAGATAAAAGGTTTTTCTTCTCAAAATAGCAATTTCTCGCTCTGCGCGATTCTTTGCAATTTTTACCCCATTTTCTCGTTACGGGCGAATATATTTAAGATATATATATACCACAGAAAAAAGAGGTTGAAAGGTCTTTTTTTCTAGACCCGAAAGTCAAAGTAAAATGTAGCCGAAGGTTGGGGGACATGACGTACAGTTATCAAGGAGTATGTCTCCGGTAGTAATTTTACAATTTTTTAATTCGGTTTTTCATGTCTATTGCCCGTTATGTATTAAACAGGTGACGTATATGTGTAAATCCATTTTTAAATGGGGTCGGCTAAGCCTTCAGAATTTAGTCGCCCTAGCCATGCATGAGTACAGCGACTAAATTCTGTAAGCAAATTGGACCATATATAAATGGTCTTACACATAATATGGTTACCCGCATGTTACCGGAGTCCTACTCCTTGATAACTGTAAACTGTATAATATTATGTCTTCCAACCTTCGGCTACATTTTACTTTGACTTTCGGGTCTAGAAAAAAAGGCCCTTTCATCCTCCGTTTTTCCGTGATTTATATGAAATGTTAGCCCCCCGAAACCCAGTTCTGCATAGGTGTTTGCCTTGTTAGGATTTGTTAGTTTTCAGTATTTCAATGGGGTTTTTCGATGTAGACAGAGGTGAAATACGAATGCAGTCTGAGAAAATGATTTTTGAAGGCTATAAATTCAAAATTGCCATTATTTTCTAAAGACGTTTGGCTGCGTTTATTTCAAAATTATTTGACCTTAGGGCGATTTTTATTTATTTGCACTATTAGGTCAACACAAAGTACTAATATTGTATCATTGCATTTATATCTTTCCTGGATCGAAAAACAGAGGGGGTAGGTTATTTTTTCAGGCGTTCCGACAGCCAAACTAAAATCCGATTAGAGTTTTTGGTTTTTAGGTATTTCTCTTACCCGGTAAATTTTCAATGGAACTCAGTTGGCATCCGGGCAACCAAGTATGTCACCTGTAAGACCCGTATAATATTTATCAGGTAAGACAAATACGTAAAAGCCGAAAATTCTAATCATCGGTTTCATTTTAGTTTGGCTGTCGGGACGCCTGACAAAAAAACCTACTCCCTCTGTTTTTCGATGGATCGAATTGCTTATATTAGCCCTTCAGTGAGGTATTGTCTGAAGTCTGAATTGTATCCAGTCAATCAGTAAAATGAAAAGCCAATCGATATGAACAAATATTTATGTAAATTTTTTTGGATATACATCAAGTTTTGTCTGTATTAAAGGTTTTGGCATATGAGCTTCTGAGCCTGAACGTATACAAAACTGGGTTTCGGGGGGAGGCCAAGATTTCATATAGATATCTTAAATTTAGCATTTTTGACGAAAATGAGTCTAAAACGGTCTAAAAATTGCGAAGAACCGCAAAATTTTTATTAGGCATACTGCCATTAGTATTTCTCAGTTCATTCAAATTCAATGCGTTTAAAGCGAAAGGACTGACAGACTGCGATTCTATTAGCTCGTCCCGTCGGGTGGCTTGAACTTGAATATGGTTGACTGAACGAAGCAATGGAAATGGCAATGGGTATAATGTTTTTTAATATTTCTCCAAGGGAATGGCAAAACAATTCAAATATAAATGTGGGTAAAATAATATTTTTTCCTACCCTGTACTTAAATTATGCAATTTTTTTGCAAATTTTATTGTTTACGAAAAACTGCTCCGAGATATCTTGTTACTCGTAAAAGGCTTTCAATTATAATAAACATAGCATCAGGAGTCAACTTTTAGGAGCAAGAATAATCGAGAATCCAATCTGACTACCGGGAAATTATGCCTCTGTTTCGAGGTATCTAACCCTATTATTAGACGCTACAGCTACTCATTTCCATCTGACTGAGTAATATAGATATACTATAATATGGAGCGGTTGATGTTGATAATACATTAGTGTGAGTATAGCTATATTCACTCATTGTACATTGACTAATGTGACTATGCTATGCTAAGTGCTGGATGGTTGATTAATGCAAGTAAGTTGTGTAGAAATTCGGAGAGCGAAGTTAATGCTCTATTGTGATATAATATTCCCAGTTTACAGAAAGTGGGTACAAGAGAATTCACATTTATTTAGTCGCAAACTAATCATAATCGGAGTCACTTGAGTGCAAAAATGGATCGGAGAGGTGTAAAGCGTAGTGGAGCGGAGGACTATCAAGTGAAACTTGGAAACAATACATACATCTCTCAGATGTGAAGTGTCATCTGGAGTACTACGCTACGTCCCAGAGAGCTTCACTTCATATAGTGAAAGTTGCAGGTTTATCCGCAGGTATGTATAAACAACCTCCACTGATATACTTTGTAATAAGTGTATAGAAATATATATACATATCATTCATTATGTCATTTTTCATTGATAGGTCAACGTCTAAGTTTTGACGTTGAAAATATACCCATTTTAATGATGGTATTTGCTGCATCGTATGGGAAACTTGGGATGAATTGGAAATCTTTTGAGGAGGCGATGGAGCAGTGCAAGACTGCTCTCGATGAGATAAAGGAAAGGGAGGGGGAGTGGGGAGCTAGAGCTCAGTAACTTGGAGCATCCTCCCATCCGAATAGTCGACCATGTAGTGAGCAACTTCCTCATCACAAGAATCCACGTCTTCTTCTAAAATTGGAGAAAGTCGAGATTCTTCCATATTCTGGATGGAGCCGAGTTCAATCGCCTCCAGTCCATCTTCTTCTTCTTCTTCTTCTTCTTCTTCTTCTTCTTCTTCAACTTTTTCCAAATCTCCTCTCAATTGTGCACGGTATTTAACAAAAATCCCACCGAAAACAAAAGTAGCCAACATAAACAAGGCAACTAAAAATAAAATAAAAAAATAAAAACAGATCTAAATAAAAATAGCTTAGGGGAGTCTCCCTTTATCACTCTGAAAAGCAGTCTGCATAATTTCTAAATGAAAAAAGCTCAGGGGAGTCTTTTTTTATCACTTTTAAATGTAGTCTGCATAATTGTTCAATTACCAACCTGCTAAAGCAAGAATAACGATGATGCTGATAAATGTCTCATCTATATTGGGCTGTTCGCTTTCAGTTTCATTCTGCGCACAGTTCCCACCTTTGCACAAAATCTCCACAGTCTTATTAAGCCCATCAGTAATGAAAGTAAAATTTTCACCACTCTCCCAAAGAATAAAAAATTAGCGTTTTTGAAGGAGGTGAACATATATTCGGACATATGATCGTATTATGTAATTAAGCTTACCTCGTGAATCTGGTCCACCTCCGGCGCTAATTCCGTGCTTTCGACGATTGCACGCGAGTCTGTCATTACACCATCCTCCCCGAGAGTTTCATTTTCTGACTCCTCGCTTCCGATCTGTTCGGCCTCTCCAACTTTCGGTGTCGTAATGGTCTGGGTATCAACATGCTATAATAAAATCCATATATGTACAGTCGTTTAAACATGCGATAGAATCATCTACAAACGGCTATGTTACCTCCTCCACACTTTCACGTCCGTAAAAGTTGTGTGAGTAGATTTCCTCGGGCTGGTAGGTGTTGTTGTAAAACGTTTTGACGTATCCACATCCGAGGGGGCCTTGGCATAGTCGGGTGACTGAGTTATGTCCTGATGAGAGAAATGGGTCGGTTGGTTGACCCTGGCGTGCGCCTATGAATGTATAATTTTAACCTTTATTCTAATTGGATATTCATTTATTTGATTATTCTAAAGATGCTTACTAGTAGGTATACACTGTACACTGGATGGTGATATAGTGATTGTAGATAGTATGGGAATTAACTTTTAGTAATTAAATTTTCAGTAATGCAGTATTGAGTATATGGGATTATATGAACCGATTTTTACTTACCACTTGGAAGTGCTCGAGAGAAGCATCCTTGCAGGAAAAGAATAAGTATAAATGCAAAAATCATGCTCCGGCATGAAATGGAGAAAATATTAAACACCTTAAACATATTTCTACCTCTTTAAACTAATTGGAAACGATTTCCCTATAGATTGATAGATTTGCAACGATAGATGTTCCCGGACTCTACACTTATTAACTTCCGATGACTTGGTCCTTGAATGTTATTACGTATGATGTATTCAGCTTTAGATGAACTGTGGAGCGGAGTTAATCCACACTTGACAATTTAGGAATGAAGACTAATAGGGGAGGGCGAAAATAAAAATTGTTATATACATACATCAGTACATGCATAGAAACAGTAAGTAGACTGGAAACAATCTATTTTCATACATATAAATCAATACATGCATAAAAACAGCTGGTAGATCGGAAACAATCTATTCTCTTTACATTTCTTCATACAAAGAAGTGATGACAACTTGTTTACTCCTTAAAGTGCACGTCGAAGAGCAGGATTGCTTACTCTGCAACTCGCTGGTTGCGCAATCCGTTTGTCATAGGGAGACGTGTATTTCATTCTCACACGTTCAGGAGTGAGAAATGGAAAAATGTAGATTTAAAGCCTGTTTCTATTGATATTTACAAGCGTGGTATTAACATTAAGTAAACATTGATGAAGGGGAATATGCATGACTAATAAGAATAATATTTCTTATCATCCCGTTCGCGTGTTTGGCCGGTGTTCATGCGTTGCTTTTAACCTTGACCCTCTTTCATTGGTGCTGTGTATAGGAAGTATACTATTACCGCTAGTGGCAGTTTATATTGCCAACTAAATTAGCGGATCGATGGATTTTGTCTCAGCCTAAAACAATCAATACCCGCTGTCCATATTGGTGGTCTTTATTACTACTACTTACCTTTCCTTAAGCTAGCATAGGGAACTCTCTGTTCAGACTCCTGCTTGCATTATTCCTACCTATCATCCTGCACATGTAAAATTAGTCCTGCCTAAACCTCACACCCACCTGATCCTTGCTCCCGATAATAATATTTATCATTATTATTATATGCCTTAGCTATTTATTGCAATTTTCAGCTTTAATTATTAGTTAGCTATATCAGTGGCTCCCCGTATAAAATTATGGCTAAAATAGTAATTAAAAACGCTTTTATTTGCTTTTAGCTCATGGCTCCATACAAAAAACCTAGAACTGATGACTTCGATTTTGGCTATCAGTTAAATCATAATGAGTTAACTGACATTTCAGATACCGAAAGCGAGTATAGTAGCGACTCTACGGTCCCACTACGCCCCACTTTTGGCAGTTTTACAAACGTTTCTTCGGTAAATAGCTTAGCTCATTAATTATAATTTATTTTACATGTTAGTGTGTTAGTGGTGTTAATTCTATAATTCCGTGTAGTGCATGTGGAAACACCCTGTAGATGCATAATAATAATTTCATGCAATTGTTTCACATAGCTTGCTGGGGACAATTCTGCTGATTCGGAGGTCGAGTTTTTGACAGAAGTTCGCGTTGCTGACAGGCCCGAACCAGAAATCATCGACGTTGAAAGTGATCCCGTAAATAACGAGTCGAGCATTTTTGATTTCCCTTTCAGTTGTAATCTTACTGCTGAAGATCTAAATAGCGCTATCTCGTTATTTTCACTCACCTTGCCAGCCCTACCACCTGCATTAAGGGACATATTATATGCTCGTCATACTAAGTTCTGTGAAGAGGTAGAATCTCCTTTTATGCGTACGGTGATGTATGTAATTTGTTACATTGAGACTACCTATTGGTACAGCCAGCAAGTTGAGTATGAATTAACTAGTGATGGAATGAGATTAATTCATAAACCTTGTGGGAAACCAGCTTTTGTCGCTACTATCCCAAATCAATAGTTCGAAATAAAAATTAATTTTCTTGGAATTTCTCTTGCCTTGTAGTTTCGCATATTCTCATTTTCTATTTGCATTTTTTCTTTTGTTTAGCTGAAAACATAGAGCAGTAGCATTAACAATAAGTACATATTAATGCATGCATAATCAAAGCTTGGCTTATTCTTACTTAGCAGTCATACTTAAAATCCAAATGAATTACACCGATTTGATTAACGTTTGGATGAGTCATTACATATTTCAGAGTCGCAATACCTTGTGTAGGGGCAAAAGGTTTCACACCATACATACCTTCGTTTCCGTACACTGTATTTGTAGCGGCGCCAACTTCTGACCACGCACCCCAATTTATCGTTTGAGCGGGAAGACCCAAAGAATGGCTATAGTGGGTCAGCGAGTCTAAAAACATATTTGCCGCTGCATGGTTACTCTGCCCTATTGGTGCAAATATGGCTGCAATTGAAGAAAACATAACGAAATGTTCCAGCGGCATGTGCTTGGTCATATTGTGTAGGTTCCAGCCTCCCTGAACTTTAGCGTTAAACACTGTTTGAAATTTCTCCCAAGTTTGATTTACCAAAACGCCATCGGAGAGTGCACCCGCGGAGTGAATAACTCCCCTCAAAGGAGGTAATTGTGATTTGATTGTTTCAAAAAGTGTTCTGCACTGACTGATGTCCCCAACATCAACCTGCTTCACCAAAATTCTGCATCCTCTGCTTCGTAAATTATTCAAAACGCTAAGAACTTTATCATTTGGAGGGGTTCGACCTACTAGAACAAGATTTTTTGCCCCGCAGTCAGCCATCCATTTAGCAACTTCGAGCCCAATTCCACCCAAACCTCCTGTGATGAGATATGTACTCACATTGTTGAAAATTAGTTCATTCGTAAATTGTATTCCGTTTGTTTCACGGATTTCAGACATGGCCACCACAACTTTACCAATGTGCTGAGCTTTAAGGAAATAATTTAATGCTTCTTTAATGTGCACAATTTCAAATCTCGAGTAGGGTAGAGGCAGAAATGTTCCAGATGCAAACATGCTTCCCATGGTGCTAACAAGATCTCGCATTTCTTCAGGGTGAACCTTTTCCAGGTCAACAATTGTGTACAGTACATCTGGCCTCAAATTTTTAACATCCTCTGGTTGGCAAATGTTTACTTTCCCCATCTCAACAAAACGAGCGTTCTGAGCACAAATTTTTAGGGTTGTTTCTTTAAATCCTACACCGGTTAATGAGTTGAGAACCATGTCCACCCCTCGACCTTCTGTAACTCTGTCAATTTCCTCACCAAAACTAAGATCTCTAGAATGGAAAACATGGCATACCCCTATTGACCTCAAATAGGCCCTTTTCCTCCTGCTCCCTGCGGTAGCAATAATATTTGCCCCTAGGTGCTGGGCTATTTGAATTGCTATCAGTCCTACCCCGCCTGATGCTACATGAATTAAAATGGTCTCCTTGGGTTTCAGATTGGCTGTTGTGACTAAGCAGTAATAAGCAGTTCAAAATACAGAAGGAAGGGTACATGCATCTGCGAAAGAAAAAGTCGAAGGTTTTGGTAAAATCATTGCACAATTCCCGATGACATGGCTGGCAGCGCCCCAGGTAGAACATTAAGCGTAAATCTAGAATAATATGTTCGGGCTACTCATAAGAAAATGGCAGGGGGATGGCAGACAAACCCATACATTGTATGCCAAACTATCCCATTCATGTCCCATTCGGTTTACCCTCGTTGTGCCTTTACATTATATTGTGCCTGTATTACCTCTGTATTCCTAAAATTTTATGGTCATATTATTCCCTGATTATGGAGTTTGGAAGTATAAAACGCCCTTTTTACAATCTGTTCCCATGCATATCCCAACTGTTTTACGTATATTAATTATGCAAAAATATGCCTTTATTACGACATCATGTCAACTTCAGTAAGGTCAGTAGGTCAAAAAATACTAAATGTAATGTAAATTAAAAACAAGAACTTTATTTGAAATCAGCACATAATTCTTATACAGCTGATAAAATATAACACTAAAGATCTTAACTATGTACCATAGGAATACAAATGTGTTTCGTGTTTAAAGGTAAAAGCACACATTTACAACGCAAATAATTAATTGATAACTTTTCAGTTTTAGAATACTTATTGCCTATTTCATAGATACACAAAAGTTCACTATTAAATGGATAATCATTCAAGGTTTTTCGTTCTAAAGCTATTTTATATTCAATTAATGTTTCCCCATTGTTCCACAGCACATTTTGTACTACTATCACAATGCCAGAAATCAAAAGGAAGCAATTGTCTCCTAATTTATTAGAAATTACCATGCCATTATGATAAAACTTTTTACACTTGCCGTTTTTTATACCCACTGCGCCCTTTTTCTTTGCATCATTATTTCACAATGAAATGTTTTCTATTTCATGTATTCTTTTAACTACCTGCTGGAGTTGAAAGTTTTGTCCCCGAATCATTTTTTTAACTTGTACAGATAACCTTCAAAGGAAAAAGCACTAATATTATCTAAGCTACCAAAATTCAAACTGTCTTCAGAAATGTGAATTAAAGAATGCACATTATAAACAATTGAAGTTTCTCCGTAATAAACATCCATCAACATAACAAGTTTGTTTAGTAAAGATCTAGCGACACTATTCCACTCTATTACTTGGGCCTTTTTTGACAAAAGAATATATACAGCGGCATGAAGCAATAAAAAGTGTCGGTACAAATGTTTAGGGAGGTAATTTTTTAATGCTACAGGACCCGTATATAGCAAAAACAATCTGAATTCGGTGGCCTTAAACCTATTGACTTCGGCGAGGCTTCTTGATTTTCTTGCAATTTCGTTAGGCACTAGTTTGGAAATGGAAAGTAAATAGTTTGAAATCTCCAACCTTGCGGCTGGGGAGTCTTGTTACCAGTGGCCCGGAGAGCCAAATATGTAATAATTTACGAACCACACCTAGACATATTAAGTGCATGTAGTCAAGAACCACCTGAGAAACTAAACCTAATTTTAAATTTATAAAAGGAGAAATTGAAGTATGATGATCTCCGTCCAACTGTATTTTAAATGAGTTGTCTGTTCTTAAGTTTGCATTTAAATTACGAAAAACTACTCTTCCATTCCACTCCCCTTCTTCAGTGCATCTTTCGCAGCCATGATATGCGTTGTGACTTTTAACCCCTTTTACAAAACTTCTCGCAGGAGCGTCTGCAATAGTGCAACTTACTCATATAATAAACTTTCTATTATTTGCAGACAACCCATTATTTTCTAAAACCTGTAATTCCTCAATAAAGGGAGAAACAAATTCAGATAACGACGCAGGTTTACTTTCCCCGCAAAAAAGACCTGCTAACAACGGCCTCGGATTTATGGATTGATCTAATTTAAACAGTATAGGCCACATTTGTATATTACTACTAGAACACACCGGCATTCCATCGGTTCCAACACTGATAGTAAGTACATTTTTTCCTGGATGCTCATTCAAAATTTTTGTAACGATAGCGAAATTACAAATTGTTAATCCTCTGTCTATTTCCTTTCTAATTTGCTGTGAAATCCCAAAATAAAAAAATTGACCGCCCCCTATTTGGCAGGTTTGCACAGATCTCGGTGTTTTTAAAATTGTTTTGGAGCAGCTAGGTAAATTTTCATCTGGGAAATGAGATTTCAAGATTTTTAAAAGGTCAGATAACGCTGAATGGGTTTTATTATGGTTAATACTCCACTTTGACAAATCGACCTTAAAATCAGGTTTTAGTTCTTGAATACAATGGCTGAAACTAGGCAAACCTAAATTATCTATTACATTAGTATCTAGCTGGCTATTTAAATTTAATTGACTATTTAAAATAATACTGTTTGGTTGAGCTATAGTAGTTTCGTTTACACGTACGGCCTCATCTATCTCTGGTACTATAGAGTCAACTTCAGCCCTTATTGTCCTTCGTTTGCTTCGGTACGACGACATTTCCTGCCAGCTTTACCCGTTTTCAAGTCTCTGGTGTTTGAAAACCAATTGATGATAATTTCGTTAAGTCTTCTCTGATGCAGTGGCAGAGTCTCGGTTTAGTCTTGTGGCTTCTGAAACAAATAAGCATTTTACTTCAAACATAAGCAGTGGCAATGAATAGTAAGCCAAACACCTTAAATTGGAATATTTAACGAAAAGTTTAATTTGAAAATTTTACCAATAACAGACTTATGCAGCCCCAAAGATTTAAAACTATATTTTTGCTTTGCACCAGCACCAGAATAGTTAATGTTTTTTGCAAAGTCAGGTGAAAATAATTTCAAAAGTATTGCAGCTACAACTTTCTGGGTAGACTTTCCGCCAATACTCGCCAAGTACGTAATCTTTGTAAAAAATACATAGTGGCATATATTATCCAATTAAAAAGGAATGCTATATAATTATTCAATTAGCTAACTGTTTTTACCAATTTCTTTCTATTTTCAACAATTACAATCCAAACTTCCAGCTCATCCAAATTTGTTTTTGTTTGCAATGGTAAATTAAAGTTCAATTCAGATGTTTTTGCAATAATATTTGTTTCCGTTCGGGAGCGAATCTCTTGGACATCTTTCTTAATTTCCGTTAGAATATCAAATACTTTAGTCTCGAAGGCTGTTTTGATAAAAATAATTTTTAATAATACGAAAAAATAATTTTCCTAGGGGAAACGTAAGTAATATACCATTTTCAATATTTTAGTATATGTTGTATTTTATTAAATGTATTACCCTTTTGTCGATCTTCAAATTGCTTCAGACGGTCGTCGATCGCTTTCAAATGATCATAATTAATATTTGAAGGCAATTGATTTATACTTGTTCCGGTAGTAGGGCAACTTCGGTTTTCGTTTCTCGTCATAGAAGATAAAATGTTCATACGGTCAAATTTGCTAGTAGGACATCCATTGTTAACATATAGATCGTCTAACTCAGGATCGTTAAATAACTCGCCTTCTAAAGTTGAAATCAACACGACTGGTGCACCTGAAGATGGATTTTGTTCTGATTCCAAAGCATTTGCGACTTCGTCAATTTCTAAAAAATACATTAGGTGATTAAATAATTAGAGAGTGGTGGTAGAGAATAATTAAATTGCACACTGTTAGTTTTAATCAAAGTTCGTTGATAAAAACGACATTTTACCAGTTTGCAGAAATAAATTGTCATTCGGAAGACCCAGAAGTGAAACTTCAGAATGAACATCAGACTCGACTCCAGAATTTTCATCACTGGTCGAAATTGGAGTTGATTCCTTCTGCTTCTTTAATCTTCTTCCTCGTCGCTTTTGCTTTGATTCTGGTTCTTCTTCTGGTTTCTTTGATTCTCCTTCGTCAGTTGTGTCTAAATTTGATTTATATGTCGCTTTATTTTCTAGCTTATGGCGATTGTCGAAATTGTCTACAAAATCAAAATTAGTATGTGTTAAACTATATACAAATAATTTTCGGTTGTCATTATTAATCATGATAACCGTTTATTTTTGAACCTGGAATGGGATGCGTCATATACCGTTAAAGTACAGTGATGAAAAAATAAAAAACTTACTTGTTTTTCTCATTACTTTGACATCCAATTCTGGCCAGCTGGATTTCGGATCAGCAACATTTTCGATTAAAGTTTTTGCGTCTCTTCTAGGCCATTTGCACTTGTTTTCGGATTTATTGACCCATTTAGTGGGTACTAAGAGAACTGAGTTATCTTTTAAAAAATTTACGACTGAAAACATTTCGTCAAAATTCTGTTACACCAATTGAAAACTAAAATATCAATTGAGTGTAGTTGACTAATGCTAGCTGTGTAGAATGCAAGCAGCTGCGCGGACGCCTTCTGTAGAAACCGCTACGGCGCAACTCCGTATTTCAGTTGGGATAACAAGGTAAACCAAACGGTTTACGAAGATGTACTTACCACAATTTTGGTAGGATAAAATGAGCTGAAAACGCTTCCATTTTATTTTATCCAATTACCGTGACTATATATTCCCATATTATAGCCGTAATATTTAACCATATAATGCAAATGTTTTTTCATTGTTTTGTAGTCATTTTCCAACAGATATTCTCATAAATAAACCTTACAATCAATATGCGGTTATTACAGGGATACAATATTCAATGTTCCCCATAAAATAACTTCTCAAGCTTTTCCCAGGTATTTCACAGTGCTTCTACGGGGTTCCCTAGCAAAACCCTAGGTTTGTTCTTCCTAGCCTGCGAGATACCAAATACTTCATCTCCTACTTTATAATTTGTAACAGCTGATCCCACATTGGAGACTATACCAGCAAAATCTGTGCCCCCAGCGTCGAAAAGAGATTTAAACATAGGAGGTTTAAGTATAACAAAAATGTCTCTGAAATTCAGAGCTGTAGCTTTAACCATTACTTCAACCTCTGCAGATGCCAGAGACTCATTTCCCACAGCTCTAAAAGTTACATCATTAATTTTCTTTGTTGTGGGAATGGCAATCTTGTAGCGTCCTTTGGGCAATGTTATTGGGGTCAAAGGTGTCGGAAAAGTGGTAATACGATTAACATGCTTTTTCTTATTTCGGTAACAAACCTGAGTTTCATACCACTGAACAATTCGAAAAAAATCTGGGAGCTCTCATCTTCGAGATTGATTTCGTCAGGATCGAGATCAATGCAAATGCTTGTCAATTCTGGTAGCTCATTTCCCATGCATTTAGCTATTGCCCACATAGTAGCCTTAGAAGGGTCACCAGACCCTTGGTCACCAATATAGTGAACCCCTCTTGTGACAAAGTAACAACGAGTTTTAACACGGGTGTTGCCCACGATGTATTTACATATATTCAGGGCTGGAGACAACCAATCTTCTTGAGTGTCATTACCATCTACTTTGTTTAACCCAGACAAGTAAACAACTCCTTCTATATCGAATGTGCAATAATAATTCTCAAAATACTGTTCTACTACTCCGTAGTTGCACAAATCTAATTGAACTGCATTTGCACAACTCGATTCTTGGGATTTATTTGATTTATGCTTAATCAGCTGTACGTGATGGCCAACAAGTTCAAGTTTTGTTTTTAATTGTTCGTATAAACCATGATCATCGCATACAAGTACCCAAGAAACTCTCTTTTCTAGATTGTACAATGGTTTTACAGATGTGTATGGCATTGTTCGAGAAACAATGACCGAGGTCAATTCATAAGGCTGAGACAGTAATACAGACTGAGTAAAATTGCAGTCGACTAAGACCTTATCCCAAACATCTTGGGTAACACAAAGATGTGACGTTCGTAAATGATAATCTTTAAATCTCCAATAACCATCTAGAATTCCAAATATAAAATCAATTTGCTTTTTGGGTCCTAAAATTTCTTGCAATACAAAAATCCCCAAAGGAGTGAGAAGTTTTCGAATATTTGACACGGATTCCTCTAGGTTTTTGGTAGCATGTATAACGTTGGCTGCTACAACTACATCGTAATGAAATGGCGTAAATCCTTGTAAAGAGGGTCGTTCTCAATATTTAATAACTTGTACTCAATGCTTTCAATTTCGGAGAATTCAATTTTGGCCCTTTCTAAAAAGTGGGGAGAAATATCTGTGAACGTGTACTGGAAAGAAATTCCAGCTGACTGAAGACCTTTTATAATTTCCTTAGAAGTTGCCCCACTTCCAGCTCCTACTTCTACTATTCGTAAAATCGAACCTTCCTTTAAACCTCCCGCTTTCAAATCTGTGAATGCACTTGTAAGATATTTAGCTATGCTTATATTTGCACAAATGACCTCGACACCTTCTGTGTACACTGATAGCGCGTTTAGGTCTTTGTCTTCCGTGCCGAAAAGAACTGACACGGCGGACAAATTACCTTTCAGCACTTCAACAATATATTTTGAGCATAATATCGTGATATTCGTTATTGTATGATCTCCATATTTCTTGGCCAATAGGTTGATACTGTTCGTTAGATCATTTTCTTCAGCATCAATTTCCTCTAATGTGGGAAATTGCTTAACAATTTTCCATTCAATTTGGAATATATCTTTATTGACCCATTTTGAAAGATAACCTTGTTCTTGTAGAATTTCAAAAAATCTGGCTATTAGATTTATATGATTATCTAAAACTTGACAGCTATTAATCACGTAATTGATATCGTAGCTGCAACCCAGTTCGGGTTTCCATCCGATTCCAAGGAGAGTTTTCAAGATTAAGCATACAGTTATCTGTTCACATACATGTGAATATTGCCAAATGTTCTCTAAATTTTTGGCCGCACCCTCCATTTCTACCTCTTTAAAAACACCTTTCAAATATTCGTCAACATTTTTAATACCCGTCAAGTCTACACAAGAGTGAAGGGGACTTTCACTTGCCCTTGGGCGCCAAATGTCATGGTACAAATCAGGTAGCATATACTTTTGTCCATTAATCACATTGAGAAATGAGCTGACAGATGTCTTTACCAAACGAATCCCTTCCATTACAGCCAAGAGTACATTTTCCTCATTGTAAAGACTAACCGTTCCATTCGTTTTCCCTTGTTCCCAAATGGCGTGAGCGTAAAAGTATTTTGCCCCTGAGTCATTTATTACTTTGAATTTTTCAATCCCAACGGGTAAGAAGAGGTCAGTTTGAACTTCAGCAATACTCAAACCTACAGTTTGAATCATGGCGTCGAGTACAATTGGATGGTAAATATAATCTTTAATGTTTCCTGCTCCACAAGGAATCGGAATTCCAGCCAAAGCCTCGTTATACCCTTTCCAAACTTTTTCTATGCTTTGGAAAGTCGCTCCAAAATATATTCCAATTTCTAGAGCAATCTTGTAAAATTCTTCTGTAAGTACCTCAACTGGACAACGGATTTTGGTATCAGAGATAAAATCATTTTTCAACTTGTTTGAACTTATTTCGTTATCAAAAAATATATTTGCACTTGCATATTGTTTCCAACCCTTCTCATTGTTATACCCATTTAGATTTTGAAATCCGTAAACCTTAACAGAGAAATTGTCAGAGTCTTCCACTGGGCTAACTACTGTTTGAATTGTCTGGAGCTTCTCTTCGTGCAACTCAAGAGGGCACTCGACAATAAAATTGTCTACTGTTAGTGCCCTTAATTTGGAATGACTCTTTTTTCTGAAGAAATGTTTACCAGCGGCTAAAATAAGTTCTAGAAAACCAGCTCCGGGAAGAATGGTAATATTAGCCACCTGATGATCTCGCAGATAAGAAATATCTTTCAAGTTCCACATGTGTTCGTACACTTCATCATGTCCACCAGCAATGGAGACGTTTCTCCCTAAAAGTGGATGAATAATTTTATTGTATTTCTCAGAGCCACAATTTATCCAATATTTTTGTCGCTGAAATGGATACGTTGGCAATTCCAACTTTTGTCTGGAAAACGATGAGTCACTTGCCCCCCATTTAATGGTATGCCCAGCAACATACAATTTTCCTAAGCTATCAAGCAAAGTTTTCCAGTTATCCTCATTTCTTCGAAGAGACGGCACCCATAAAGTGTTCTCCAGTGACCCCAAATTAGTTAACCCGAGAGCTAACAGAACGGGGTGCGCGCCAATCTCAATAAAAGTCTGGCAGCCACATTCTGCAAGCGTTTTAATGCCAGCGGCAAAATTCACTGATTGTCTAGCATGCCTCTCCCAGTAAAAACTGTCCATTAGATTCTCCTCTAAATCACCAGCTGTTCCGGAAATATATTGACATTTTGGCATTTTGTATTCAATTTTACTGGCAATACTATTGAATTCTGCCAAAATTCCATTCATAGATCGAGAGTGAAATGCGTGAGTTGCTGCAAGAAATTGCCCTTTTATTCCATTTTCCAAACAGAAATTCTGAAATATTTGCAAAATATCTTTATCACCTGCTACTACTACTTCTTCCGAAGAATTTATGACTGCAATATCTAACCAGACGTCATTTTTCTCTTCAAGGAAAGTAGTCAACAACTTTGAAACATTTTCTACAGAAGAGCGGACAGCCAACATACCACCAGGTGGCAGACTTTGAACAAGTTTGCTTCTCTGGCAAACCAAGGTAATCGCATCTTCTAGATTTATGATCCCTGCAGCTGTTGCTGCCGCAAATTCGCCAACACTGTGACCCAGAACATAATCAGGGGCTACCCCTAATGATTCCCATAGTTTTAGTAGAGAATATTCTACAGCAAAAATCGATGGTTGACTGTAGATTGACTGATCTAACTAATTTACTAAAAGCTTCTAACAGTTTTTGTATTTTTCGGTTCCAGCAAGTTTCTGTAGTTGTTTGTAGTTTGTAAGCTTTGTAGCACGGCTACTCAAGAGTCTATCTTTGCTGTTCTCATTCCAAATAGTGTCAGCAGTCGTTCCCGGAAGCTCAAAATATTCGTCACAGTTCTTTAAAACCTACATTTAAAACAAATAGAGTCAATTACATTAGCCCCAATTTTTTAGAATTACTAAAAATCAAAGTTTTTACTAAAAAATCAGTACATAAACTAAACTAAAATTCTCCTTCCACTTTTTCGCGTAAATGCTTGAGAAAAAATTGTTTTAAAAAAATTAGTAATGGGCTTACCATTTGATCGGGCTTGATAACGATACACTTTTCGTACATGCACAAATTCCATGAAAATATAGTAGCAAAATCAGAAGTAGTGAAGTGGTTTTCAGTTTTCCCGAGGTTGATTGGAAAAACGACGTCAAATACGTCGGCCACCAAATCCCTATTGAATTCAAAAATTCCAAAAATTGGCATTTAAATCAGTAGAACTTCCAAATGTTTTAAAGCGACAGTTACATGACAGAATCCGGAAGTTCCACGTCAATAAATATGACCAAGTCGGCAACAGTAAATACTTGGGCCAGGGATTTAGCCAAGATAATGGCCTGTAGGGCACTTCCCTTGTCCACTGCGACAGTCACCCATGCCCAACGATCTTTTTTATTTCCTACGGCAAATAAATTCAGATTAATGATAAACACTTAATTTACAAAAATAATATTTAATTTATTTGTAAATAAATAAATTTATTTTACCGGTCATTTTGCCAAAAAAACAATTCGCAATTTATATAAATTGTAGATATTTTGAATGATTTGTGACGTTCCTGAAGAGTCTGAATTAAGGAGGTTGGTGGAGTGTTGCTCAATGAAGCATAAATGCGGAGTGGACAATATTGTATCTTTGTTTTATGATTTGAAATGGTGTGGAGGAATATGGAAAAGAGTTTTCAGACGCAGATTTAAGACAATGGGCAATCGTAGTTGGTCTTTGATGTACAATTATAATATATTACGAGGATCAAGGAAAATGGGTACTTATGCAAAGTAAATGTTTGTCGTAACCAGTCATTACCCAGCCATTAGCTCATTAATTAAACAGAGCGATGATGGCAAACAATTCTTATTCTTCCAAGTCTCATCACAACGACGAATGCCATTTCCTTATGTATAAGTGTATTGTGATGGTGGAGGAGATTATACTGCACTCGTTTCATTTCGACGAGCAAGTAGTAGTGGAATGTATTTGTCTTGCACTCTTGCCACTTAACACCTAATGACAACTGATTTCCGTTAAGAAATAGAACGTCTGATAGCAGTTGGCACCCACGGGCAGCCGCCGTCAAAATTTTTTTCCAAAAACTTACTGTATGATATTTCCCCCGTTTAAAAACCAAAAAAATGCGCGCGCGCGCTCAAAGCAAGTTTCCCCAACAGGACCACAGTGCCCCCCAATTCATTCCAAATAAAAATAACTCAAATCACATCTCCCGCCTTAACGGCTTAACCAATTTGGACGATGATTAACCAAAGTGTACTTTTACATGCTACATACCCGACAGCCGCGCACCAATGCCGCACACTGCCCGGTTTGCGCGCAATAGCATTTCAAAAGTTAATACATATTGTATATCATACTGAATGTAATCACATCTCCCGCCTAAACGGCAGAACAAATTTGGACGATAATGGACCAAACTGCAGTACTATATGTTACCTACCTGTCACCCGCGCACCAATGCCGCACACTGCCTGGTTTGCGAGCAACTTTATTTCAAAGGTTGATACATATGGTATATCATACTGAATATAATCACATCTCCCACCTAAACGGCTTAACGAATTTGGACGATAATTCACCAAACTGCAGTACTATATGTTACCTACTTGTCACACGCGCACCAATGCCGCACACTGCCCGGTTTGCGCGCAACTCAATTTCATAAATTTAAACATATATTATATCACACTGAATGTAATCACATCTCCCGCCTAAACGGCTTAACGAATATGGACGATAATGGACCAAACTGTACTACTATATGTAACCTACCTGCCAGCCGCGAAACAATGCCGCACACTGCCCGGTTTGCGCGCAAGTCAATTTCAAAAGTTGATACATATGGTATATCCCACTGAATGTAATCACATCTCCCGCCTAAACGGCTTAACGAATTTGGACGATAATTCGCCAAACTGCAGTACTATATGTTACCTACCTGTCAACTGCGCACCAATGCCGCACACTGCCCGGTTTCCGCGCAACACAATTTCAAAAGTTGATACATATGGTATATCCCACTGAATGTAATCACATCTCCCGCCTAAACGGCTTAACGAATATGGACGATAATGGACCAAACTGTACTACTATATGTAACCTACCTGCCAGCCGCGAAACAATGCCGCACACTGCCCGGTTTGCGCGCAAGTCAATTTCAAAAGTTGATACATATGGTATATCCCACTGAATGTAATCACATCTCCCGCCTAAACGGCTTAAGGAATTTGGACGATAATTCACCAAACTGCAGTACTATATGTTACCTACTTGTCACACGCGCACCAATGCCGCACACTGCCCGGTTTGCGCGCAACTCAATATCATAAATTTAAACATATGGTATATCACACTGAATGTAATCACATCTCCCGCCTAAACGACTTAACGAATATGGACGATAATGGACCAAACTGTACTACTATATGTAACCTACCTGCCAGCCGCGAAACAATGCCGCACACTGGCCGGTTTGCGCGCAAGTCAATTTCAAAAGTTGATACATATGGTATATCCCACTGAATGTAATCACATCTCTCGCCTAAACGGCTTAACGAATTTGGACGATAATTGACCAAACTGTGGTACTGTATGTTACCTACCCGCCAGCCGCGCACCAATGCCGCACACTTCCCGGTTTGCCCGGAACAAAAGTTTCAAAAATATATACATATTGTATATCCCACTGAATTTAATCACATCTCCTGCCGAAACGGCTTAACGAATTTGGACAATAATGGACCAAACTGTACTACTATATGTTACCTACCTGCCAGCCGCACATCAATGCCGCACACTGCCCGGTATGCGCGCAACAAAATTTCAAATATTTATACATATGGTATATCCTACTAAACTTAATCACATCTAGTAATATTATTGTAAAATCCTTTGACTGGCCAGTGTTAGTATATCATTGTAGATAATATTTGGTTTTAATTAATTTTATTCTCATTTTAATATTATTTTTTTCAATTTTGAAAAAATCTATACTACCTATGTCGCTTTTAGTTTAAAGGGGCAGCACCTCGGCAAGGGCATACGATCTGTATTATATAGAATACAGATAGTATACAAAAGCGACTCGCCACCCGCCTACCTAACTCTAGTTCATTTAAAAAGATTATTGCGAACCGGTTTTCCTAAATTGAGGCGATTCTTTAAAATATAACCTACCTTAATCTTGCATTTGAGTTTATCTAGTAACATCTACGGGAGTTTGCCTGTATATACTGTAAAAATATTTTTTATCTCTATTTTTCACGTCATTGTTGGGTATTTTATTACATTTACCTTGCTTAAAATTTTAACTATTTTTGTTTAAAGAACTTTTTTTATATTACTATCCAAAAATCTTTATATGACTACATATTAGTGTTTAAAGCGGAGATGCCTAAAGTTATTACTTATTATTTTACCCAATTACCTCATTCGGATATGAGGGCTAGTGGTAACCTGTTGTTACCGCTAGCCCTCTCCGTCGATGCATAGACGAACCCATCACGGTGGAGTGTAGGGAACAGTTCATCCAAACACCGTACTGGACAATCCGAGTGGCCGCCCCTACACCCTTAATAAATCAAAGTTCTACTGTTGCGGCTTCAAGTCTCTAATAGAATATTTTAATTTTGTTACTATTACATCTTATTTCCCTTAACTGTCGTGTTCTACATACATGCTACATAAATAAATAATACATCACCTTCTCTTAAGCCTTCCATCGAGTGGCTCCCTTTCACCTCATGAATAAACTTTATCGTCTGGGATTCACGAGGACGAGGAACTACCTTAAGAAATTAAGTCTCATTCATACATTCTACCCAGCCATATACTTAAAACATCAAACATAAGACAGCTTCCTTTAACTTACGCGGGAGCACCAATTGGTAATTACTATAACAATTTTACTTTCAACTGTGCGATCAGTTGTTTTTAACATGACCAATTTCCATTCTCGAGCACCAAGTAGTAAAACTAGGTAGTAAAAAGCAGATGCAATTTGCAATGAAACGTAAATTTTATCCCCAGATAACATTATAGAAGATTTGAACTGATATTTAACCATTCTAAAATTGTCGTACTAACGAACAGATAGAAAGACAAATCAGGCAATTGGGTCATTTCTAAAATTCAACCCCTCTTCTTAATAACGGACCAATTTTTGTAGTGTCTTAACCGAAATATCCAAACGATGTTAACGACCACTTTTCTGTGAATTGCTTGTAGGATTTTCAAAGAACTTTATTATCCATTATATATAAATGAATATATTGCTTTTTTTCAAAATCAGATTCATAAAATGAGATACATTTGTCGGCAGTCGAGTAAAACAGGATTGTAGACTTTCAATTTCCTCTTCTAAGCCCGGCACTAATGTCACCTTAGGAAATAACATTAAAGTTATCAAGGCTCTATATCAAGAAAGCAACTGTTATGGTCGTATTGGTTTACCTCTGGTTCAATTGAATCGTAATAAACCCACGAAATAGCCCTGTCTTCTCCTAGCCGTCTTAAAAAACACGTAAAATGAGCCCCACTCAAGATGATTATGCTATGTAATGTTTTTTCAAGGAGTTCTCCATGTACAGCAACATCTGTAGCAATTATATGTTTAAACCAGATCAATTGCTATGATTATTTTTCAAATAAACTATACCAATACCCAATTTAAGCGAAGGAATAATGTGAATGTTGCCATCTATAAATTGTTGACGAAATCCATTGTCAATGATTAGCGGATGTGGGCCAGCATCAAACTCGACTTTTGCTTCTGACAAACTGAAATCAAGGGCATCTTGAAGATGTACTCCATGTCGACCCCTGGGATTAGCATCATGGAGTAAAACTTGAACGTATTCAGTAAACGGGGTTTTAGATAAGTAGTGGATAAAAGGAGGTAGACCCAGTAGGTCTCTGAAGAATGCAGACATTAAGAGCCCTGAATCTGGTAATTTTTTGTGATATTTAGTTATACGTTTAAAGTAAAGATAAACATGAAATAGGGTGTATCCATCTACCGACATAACCGCCATCAAATGCTGAATTAATTGTGGCAAGACGTTGCCTAAGACCACTTGTTTTGAGATGTGGCACATAATTTTGAATGCGCAAGGTAAGTTTAATGACATCTAACTCCATTTTTGCAACGAAATTCGATGACGTATCCAACAGATCGTCAAAATGGTTTCCATTGAACAAGAGGCACATTAAAAGGCAGTCTAATGCGCAAGAATTGTTGCTCCATTGTATACCGACTTTCTTTCCTGTGGTCATACCTACGACATACGAAACCATTGATTTAATATTAGATAATAGGCAGTTAGTTTTATCCCTTAGTGTAACTTTGGGCTTTGCGTAGGGTAAGTCTTTACGCGGCTTCCTTTTCGAAGCTTACTTACACTACGGTTACGTAGAATAGTTTGTGATTTTCCGTAAGTATTTGGTTGCTAGGTTCCATAATTTCGAAAATTAACTTTGTAGAATAAACATGAATAATGCCAGTCGCCTGGGTAACTACATCCTGGGAGGGCACAAGGGCACTGCGTATGCCCGTAAGTCTGAAACGTATTGTAGTCATTTTTACGTTTCGTTACTCAATTTTTTTTGGCGTAGCCTAGGATTTATACGGAAAGGGGAGGGGTTTGATGTAAGACTTACACTACGGGAGGCTCATTTTTACACTACGGGAAAAAACTAACTGCCTAATAGATATTTGCACTGTTATTTAAATCATATGTATATTTTTACATGATCGTCTGTTGTGCCTAAATTTATAATCACGTCTTTCTGCTCTTCTTTCCATTTGACCAACTAAGTGTTGGTAGCGCATTTCCCCTAAGGAAGACTAAAAAGGGAGGCAAGCGTTAGTAGCATCTCTATTCATTCTTTTTGTTTAATAAATATATTACGTCAAACTGCAGTGAGGAATGAAATTTGCCGACCAAGTCTTCGGTTTGCAAGATTTCAGCACTGGAGCCAGCTTCCTTGAGTTTCAGTTCGATATAAAGATGCAACAGACCCAGGTTTCTATAGGAAGTTGAACGTACAGCAAAATCCACAGAACTGATGTTATTTTGTACATCTGTAGTCCAATTTAGGAAGGCGGTGTGAAAAAGTGAAAGCTGCCTAGCAGTGCACTATGTAGTATTGAATAGGGGCTGTGAGGACAGTTAAATCTGAGAGGCTATCTGGCGGGGCTTTAGCTTAACCATGCAATTTCCTACTTAGATTTTCAAAATGATTTTTGATGTATGTCAACGGCCCGCAACGCAATGATGTTTACATCATTAGAACCGCCTTGTTCAAATTGACAATATCTGTAAGTTAGAAGGACCGACGAGGTGCGGTGCTACAGTTATAGCGATTTCAAATTCGCAATTTAACATTAGTAGGGTAGCTACTTTCAGAGCTTAGCTCACTCCGCCATCTAAGATTTTTCTACCATGACCAAAACGTTACACGACGGCTCTACAATGTGCAGTGTATATCCAGTTAAGTCCCACCGTCAGGGGACGTAGGGGAACAAGGTTTAAATGTCGGGCTCTTCGGTCATTGTCCATATTTAGTGCAATATCTCTAAGATATTCAAAAGTTTCTTCAAGGGCCCTTGTGAATATGTCATCGCGTATGTAATAGACAGAATCAGGATTTTTTAACCGAACGTTGACATAAACATTAAGATTTGGTGTTGTCACTGGTCTAGATGTTTGAACAACCGGTGCTACATCCGGAGGATTAGTGGCATTAGCCTTTTTTGAATGTCCTAAAACGTCATCGACAAGGTCATTATTGTCATATTCCCAATCTTTGCCCCATGCGTTTAAGTTCTCTTCGCAAATGTCAGCTTCTGTAAGAAAGCGCTTGCACCATTCTTCAATAGATCCAATTTCTTCTTCCCGACACCCTGACCGAGGAAATGATAATACCAATTTAAAATTTTTAGATGTGCGTTTATTACCCATACTTGCGCTGCTGCCATTACCTGTAGTAACTTTAGCTTCGTTATTAGTTGAAATTCCTGTTTCAGCTACAAGCTCCTTGACTAGATTTTCTAACTCTGCTTCCACATCTTCGGTAATGATCAAATCCGCATCTACATCTTCCGCGATTTGTATTGCACCACAGTCCAAATTAACATCTTCAAAGACAAAAGCCATTAAAATCACTTAATACATTACAACATTTGTTGTTTTTACATTTTGGATGGACCTCTTACCATTGGAGATATTACTAGCTTCGCAAGAAACGAAACGATTCCCAAATAATCTTCTCCCACGTCGCCTCTCCTTCCAAGATTCAACGATCTCCTTTAGTCGTGGTACTTTGCTTACCTCGTCATCCATAGTAGTGTTTTCGCTTTCACAATCTTCATTTCTTTTCCTTTTTGGTCGGGATGTTGGAATTCGATTTCCTCTTGCTCGAAAGTGTTGTAACATGTAGGTCGTCAGTATGTCTACCATAACGGCCAGTCGAGAAGGGGACACAATTTTGTGTCTAAGCAAATTTTTCAGAATGCTGTTAAATATAATTTTTACGTCATTTGTTGGACTTATGTATCAACTTTTGAAATTGTGTTGCGCGCAAACCGGGCAGTGTGCGGCATTGGTGCGCAGTTGACAGGTAGGTAACATATAGTACTGCAGTTTGGTGAATTATCGTCCAAATTCGTTAAGCCGTTTAGGCGGGAGATGTGATTACATTCAGTGGGATATACCATATGTATCAACTTTTGAAAATGTGTTGCGCGCAAACCGGGCAGTGTGCGGCATTGGTGCGCGTGTGACAGGTAGGTAACTTATAGTACTGCAGTTTGGTGAATTATCGTCCAAATTCGTTAAGCCGTTTAGGCGGGAGATGTGATTACATTCAGTGTGATATACCATATGTTTAAATTTATGAAATTAAGTTGCGCGCAAACCGGGCAGTGTGCGGCATTGGTGCGCGGCTGGCAGGTAGTTAACATATAGCACTACATTTTGGTTCATTATTGTCCAAACTGGTTAAGCCGTTTAGGCAGGAGATGTGATTACATTCAGTGTGATATACCATATGTTTAAATTTATGAAATTAAGTTGCGCGCAAACCGGGCAGTGTGCGGCATTGGTGCGCGGCTGGCAGGTAGGTAGCACATAGTACTGCAGTTTGGTGAATTATCGTCCAAATTCGTTAAGCCGTTTAGGCGGGAGATGTGATTACGTTCAGTGGGATATACCATATGTATCAACTTTTGAAATTGTGTTGCGCGCAAACCGGGCAATGTGCGGCATTGGTGCGCGGGTGACAGGTAGGTAACATATAGTAGTACAGTTTGGTGAATTATCTTCCAAATTCGTTAAGCCATTTAGGCGGTAGATGTGATTACATTCAGTGGGATATACCATATGTATCAACTTTTGAAATTGTGTTGCGCGCAAACCGGGCAGTGTGCGGCATTGGTGCGCGGCTGGCAGGTAGGTAACATATAGTAGTACAGTTTGGTCCATTATTGTCAAAATTGGTTAAGCTGTTAAGGCGGGAGATATGATTTGAGTTATTTTTATTTGGGATGAATTGGGGGCACTGTGGTCCTGTTGGGGTAACTTGCTTTGAGCGCTCGTGCGCATTTTTTTGTTTTTTAAACGGGGGAAATATCATACAGTAAGTTTTTGGAAAAAAATTTTGACGGCGGCTGCCCGTGGGTGCCAACTGCTATCAGACGTTCTATTTCTTAACGGAAATTATCAAAGCTTGATGGATTTTCAGTAAGTATTTAGTTTCAGGTTTCATACACCCTATACTAATTATGTTGTATGAGTTTTTGGTCTTTGGCTTTGAGACAAAGACTTGATATTATCTATATCAAAAATATGTTATTCGCAAAAGTTGTATTTTCGGCTATGAAAACCACTTTTATTTTTGTTTCACACTTCAGGTTTTTTTACAAATTATGGTGGGCGAGTACAATCCCATATTTTACAAAAAATATAATATTTAGCAATTATATTTGCAGGTAAATTAAACACATGACTATATTATGATAATATTATACAAAGGTTATTGTGACTAGTTCCGATTTTTCCAATACTTGGTGAGAAATTCTGCTGCAAGAGACCCAACCATTTGGCATGTGCACTGATTGGCAGAAAGTTTCTGCAGTTCAAAAACTGAGCTGTCAATTACTCGCAAGTTTTTGGTATGAAAAACTCTGAAAATGAAATCATAATATTTATTAATACATATTAATTGATTAAACTTTATATTTTTAGTGCAGAGCATAGAGATAGTATATATAGAGATAGCCTATCGTATTCCCTCAATGTTATAAATTGAATAATAGTGACGTGTAATACTTAATTTTGATTGGCTATGAGGGATGAAGTCAGAGGCAATTCAAATTCATTTTGTACGAAAACACATGAGAATAGCTTTCGCGCAGATCCCCTCATCATGTCATGTGCTTTTCCGCATCCTTTTGAAATGCTGTCTCTAGATTTGTACAATACCTACCTATGTTATATCTCTATGGTGCAGAGTGAAATGGGGTTGAAGTAAAGTAGTTGTTGCATATTTTAAAAATCGTGCCATGAAATACACAGGGCATACCAGGACCCGCTTTCTAGGGACCTAACCTAATTAAAACGATAACATTGATAGGTATCTGTTCAACCACTTCCTTACTTCAACCGGGGGAGGGGGTAATGGTACCTGAGGAATGAGTGAACTACTCCAGCAGGATAACTTGTGTCTTTGGCCATTGGTGCGGTGGAAGAGGTCTTGTACGCAGTTATGGTCGTGTATTGAACAACACATCGCCAATAAGGGTCACTTCGAAATTCAAAATTCTCGCATCCTAGATAAGGGATGGGAAGCATTCTGCCGTCGATCTCTTTCATGCTTTTTGTTTCTTCGACTAATTTCGTTGCTAGTTTGACCCCTTCTACTAAAATCTCCAAGTCTCGTTCCACACTGAAGTATTTTGGATCTAGCAGTGGGTAGCTGTACGGATCTGCGTCCTTCAACTTCAGAACTCCATAACTGTCAGGCCTGGTTAGGGCAACAGTCTGGAAAAAGCTGTCTTGTCCTTCCCATAGACTGTAGTATTTTTTGTATATCTCCGGATCTTTATTGATGGAGAGGAGAAGGTCTCTGTCGTATCCCTTGTAGGTCGACTGAGCCAAAATGTACGTAAAAATGTCTGCCGATTTATTTTCGGCCCGTGCATATTTATTCCGGGCAATGTAGCTAGCCTCAATTTCGACTGGAGGCCAACGGACCCTTACCCTCTGTCAAGTATTTCCACAAATTTTCAGCTGAGGTGTCTCTCGGTGCTAAAAATGACATCCCAGTCGAAACGAAAAATGGTCCTAGGTATGAAGCCGGTCTGTCCTGAAGTTTTTGTCCAACTGGTAAATCCACAATTGATTCCAGCTATAACAAAGAAAAATATTCTTCAGAATTCACAGGCAATGTTAACGTTTATTAAAATCAAGTTTTCTTTACCCCAACTTCTCGGAGATGATTTTTTGGACTGAATAGCTCCAGCACTGAGAATTACTTCTTTATTGACTCTTTCTAGCTTGATATTTCTTCCCGTGTCTTTCATACTCCACTCCGTAAGCCGTGTTCTCTTTCCCTCCTATGAGAACCTAAATAGTACCACAACCCAATTAAAGCCTTTAGAAATAATCTTTAAAAGCTTTAATACATGAAAACTTCATAAAATGACATCATTATGTTTACTATATATTGCTCCCACTTTACCTTGATAACAAATGCGTATTTTAAAACAGTTAAAGTTCTTCTTTTGTTAATAATAGGCTCAAGAAATCCTCTGTAATGTCCAAATCATCTCATGGAGATAATTTTCAAATCGAAACGGAAATATCTCTGGCTTCTGATTGGTCGATGCATTTTTGAAATTGACCAATCAGAGCACAGCATTTCATTTCAAATTTTATATGATTTTTATAAAGCATTCCCAGGGGAAATATTTATTGAAATACTGAACGTAGCATTACAGCATTGTGACTTGTGATATAAAGACACGCGGACTAGCTTTTTTAACATTTATGAATACCATCACAACCACCATAAATCGTATAAAAACACTGTACTAAACTCCATTATGTAAATAAAACACGCTATTGGATTAACTATAAACTGTAAAATGTCTTTATATCACAAGTCACAATGCTGTAATGCTAAGTTCAGTATTTCAATAAATATTTCCCCTGGGAATGCTTTATAAAAATCATATAAAATTTGAAATGAAATGCTGTGCTCTGATTGGTCAATTTCAAAAATGCATCGACCAATCAGAAGCCAGAGATATTTCCGTTTCGATTTGAAAATTATCTCCATGGGATGATTTGGACAGTAAGCATCCCAACGCATGCCATTTTAGCTCGCCTGAATATTGATTTTGGTTCAAATCGGTTCATAAGTTGCTGAGATACCGCGCGCTCACTTTGTCTTTATTTGATAGTCAAAGCAGAAAATGGCCATAAAAATTTCAATTGTGTTTCCTATTAATTGTTAGCGGGATAGTATAAAATATTTAACTCTGCTTCGACCATATTTAAAATTTTATAATAACGTAAATAAAACTGCAAAATAAACATCATGGGACGAAAATAAATCAATTTCGCATTTACTGTTGATAACTAATTGCCTTAGTACCAGCATGCCGGAGTTGCACCTCGATACGCTCTCTGATTGGCTGAAATTTTTTGAAATCCAGCCTTCTGATTGGCTATTGCTATAACGAATATTTTATAGATTCCCCAAATGGGGACATCTTAGTAAAATTTTGCAACTATTACAAAATACGATACAACTCATAACATATCCTCCACAGAATGCACCCAAAGGCTTTTCCAGGTGGAAAGTACAACGGAATCATATTATTATGAACCATTTACTCACACTAGTAAATAAACATTCGTTTTCCAATACTACTTTAAACAACGAGTGCACATTCGGTATTATTATACTTTCCGAGCTACAACGGAGTACCAACGGAGTCATATTATTATTATTATGAATCATTTGCTCACACTAGTAAGTAGACATTCGTTTTGCAATACGACTTTAAACAATGAGTGTACATTCGGTATTCTTTTACTTTGCGAGCTAATTAAGTTTTCTTTTTTCGGGAAATTAAGCAAAGTTTTCTCAAAGCTCCGTCATCACCAACATAAAAAAGGGCGCACCTTACCAGAAAATGCTGAGAATGTTTAAATATCGTTTATTCTTAGTTAATTTGTATTGAAAAATACCTGTCGTTTGTTGGTTCTATCAGTATTTTACGTTTATTAATTACAGAATGGTACAATATTAGGTCTCAATGTGTTATTGTATGTTATATTGTAACATTAATGGCAAGTGGCATCCGTCATGGTTAAAGTTAAGTCTGCTAATTCGGTATAAATATTGTCTTCATTTCAGTGTAATTGATCTAGCTATCTGCTATAATAAATGTAGAACAGTACTACCGTAATTATGTGTGCATTTTGGGTCTTTTATGAATCATAGACAGTTAGTATATTTGTAGATAAGTCATTAAATAATTTCCATCTCTTAGTTTTAATTACTTTGTACATATCACAGAAGTAAAATTCCTCCTTGTGTTGTTTAGTTGATTTATAATAATAATATGACTCGGTAGGTACTCCGTTGTAGCTCGCAAAGTAAAAGAATACCGAATGTACACTCATTGTTTAAAGTCGTATTGCAAAACGAATGTCTACTTACTAGTGTGAGCAAATGATTCATAATAATAATAATATGACTCCGTTGGTACTCCGTTGTAGCTCGGAAAGTATAATAATACCGAATGTGCACTCGTTGTTTAAAGTAGTATTGGAAAACGAATGTTTATTTACTAGTGTGAGTAAATGGTTCATAATAATATGATTCCGTTGTACTTTCCACCTGGAAAAGCCTTTGGGTGCATTCTGTGTAGGATATGTTATGAGTTGTATCGTATTTTGTAATAGTTGCAAAATTTTACTAAGATGTCCCCATTTGGGGAATCTATAAAATATTCGTTATAGCAATAGCCAATCAGAAGGCTGGATTTCAAAAAATTTCAGCCAATCAGAGAGCGTATCGAGGTGCAACTCCGGCATGCTGGTACTAAGGCAATTAGTTATCAACAGTATATTCAAATTGATAGTCAAATATCCATTTTGCGATTTCTTTTTAATTTTAATAGTCATTATTAACCGAATTTGAATTTCTGTTGATTTTAATACTCACAATCAATCAAAGTTGAATATCTGATGATTTTCATAGTAAACATTAATGTGCTTTGATTTTCTGTTGATTTTCATAGTCAACATTAATGTGCTTTGATTTTCTGTTGATTTTCTTAAAGTTTATTTTACATTGCCGACTTGCTGGCCATCCAAAAGGGATGTCAGCCAGGTATGCATGTGAATTGTGAATGTGAACAAGAAATTTGCGTGCCATCCCAATTGGGATGCAGCATGCGCCCAATTTAGATGCAGCACCAAAACAATTCAACTAGTTGAATTATTTTGGTGCAGCAACCAAATTGTGGACATGCGCCATAGTCATTCTTGAGTGACTATGACTTGGATTGGTTCTCTATTTGCTTGGAACATTCAAACATTCTACTGTAATCTCTTTCAATCTTTTGTTAGAATTGTAGAATTTTGAAAATAGTATTATTGAGTTCTATAAAAAATGAACGAAGAACCCAAAATTGAAGAGCTGGAAGTTTTTTAGTACAGTGCATTAAGCAATCATTCGCAATTTTGCGTTCTTTTGTGACATTATTGAGACACGTTTTCCAATATCGAATTGTAAATCAAGAGTCAACTAGCTTTTGTGCCAGTCATTTTGTGTTTCTTTTTTAAATAACGTAAAATATCTGAGAGAATGAGAGAAAATATGAGAAATAATAATCACACAGGTAGGAAGCTGAATTGGTGGTCAAGTCATCCATGAATGACTATATTTTATGCTTGCAGGCTGTGCTGTGTCCAAAGTCAGTCATCAGTCATGAATAAAATGTATTGAAAAGTAAATTTGTTATCCATGATTATTCAATATTATACTCAAAATTATTATTGGACACAAAAGTACAAAATTTTGGTCTGGTTGCCCTGTTCTGAAATTAAATCAATGGCAGACGCTTTGTCATTATAGTTCAAAATTCAAACTACAACTCATCACCTGATTAGCACAAAAAGCAAATATTGTATTTCCCACTTTATTTCGCTTGGTTTAATTTTACCAATGACTGTGTCTTCCAAATTGTGAATATGAATATGATTCAATTGGGATGCATGATTTTGGTGACAGGCAAACATGTGGCACGTAAATATGGAAGCTACTCGGCAATGTAAAAAGGGCATAAGGGAAGCGTATGTTGGCAACCGGTAAATTATTCTGACTATCATATTGCCTCTTAACTTTTTTTGCGCCAAAAGAATCAACTCAAAAACCAAAAGAGCTACAAGAAAGTTTAAATAGGGAAAAAGATACTCCATAACCTACAGCATTCGGCTCCGAAAGAATATTTTAAACTTTTTTCTGTAGTTTCGATTAATTGCAAATTCCGCACGAAAACGAATATCTCCAGATTGGACCAATATGTTTGAGTCTTTATATATGTATCTACGACATATTAAAAATTCAGACATTGATATTATAAGGAAACGAAGCTATATCATTTCAAATATCAACATAAAATCAAAATTGATGATTGTTGACCACGAAAAACAATCGAAAATCAAAATTGATTAATGTTGATAATCAAAATCAACCGAAAATCAAAATTGATTAATGTTGACAATCAAAATCAACCAAAAATCAAAGTACATTAGTGTTGACTATAAAATCAACATAAAATCAAAGTACATTAATGTTGACCATGAAAATCAACAGAAAATCAAAATTGATTAATGTTGATTAAGAGTCCAGTTCCTTTACATTTGGAAATCTCTGATGACTATCAAAATACATGTAAAAATTGTTTTACAACTCTTGGAATTCTGTCTAAAGTTCTTGCCCGATTTTCTTGTGTGGCACATTTTTGGTGGATATATTGTAGACCCCCTCATTGTACAAAATATACGATATGTTTACTCATTAATACATCTTATTGCGATTATAATTTTGTAGACGATAAAATCTGCTAGAAAATTTAAATATCGTATATTTTGTACAATGGGGTGGTTGACAATATATTCAGGATTCCAAAAATGTGCCACACAAGAAAATCGGGTAAGAACTTTAGACAGAATTCCAAGAGTTGTAAAGCAATTTTTACATGTATATTGATAGTCATCAGAGATTTCCAAATTTAAAGTTACTGGACCCTTAAGGGAAGCGTATGAATCTGAAAGTGAGAAAACTCGATAATTTTGTATATAGTACAATAACCATGGATATAATTTTAAATGAAGCAGAATAGACAATTTATTGCACAAAAGTAGTTTGTAAAGCTCTTTCTTGTTCTATCTCTTCTTGCTACTCATCACTTATCACCTTTGAATTTAAATATCTCCGAACCGAATATTACTTATTGGGACTGTGTATACCAATGTGTTATAACCCCATAAGGAATTTTTAAGTTTTCTTCTCTCGACTGGGTTGAATCTTGAATTTAGGCAACGGTACCTCGTTGCCGTTGTTGATGGTAAACATTGTTGCCAATTCATCTTTTACCACCGGCAACAAAGGCAACACTCTCATTTGGTTATATAATAAACTTATCATATATAACAAACCTAACCTAAATGAAATAAACAAAATCTGAAAATATTAATATATTTTCATTATATATTGACTTTAGTAGTCAATAGTAATATATTTTCATTATATATTGACTCTGATAGTCAATATTAATATATTTTCATTATGTATTGACTGTGATAGTCAATATTAATATATTTTCATTATGTATTGACTCTGATAGTCAATATTAATATATTTTCATTATGTATTGACTCTAATAGTCAATATTAATATATTTTCATTATGTATTGACTCTAATAGTCAATATTAATATATTTTCATTATGTATTGACTCTGATAGTCAATATTAATATATTTTCATTATATATTGACTTTAGTAGTCAATATTAATTTTTCATTATGTATTGATTTTGATAGTCAATATTAATATATTTTCATTATGTATTGACTCTGATAGTCAATATTAATATATTTTCATTATATATTGACTTTAGTAGTCAATATTAATAAATTTTCATTATGTATTGATTATGATAATCAAATTTCTGTTGATTTAAATAGTCATATTAATAAATTTTGATTTTGTATTGATTATGATAATCAAATTTCTGTTGATTTTCATAGTCAATATTAATCAGTTTTGATTTTCTGTTGATTTTCATAGTCAACAGTAATCAATATTAATTTTCTGTGGATTTTCATAGTCAACATTAATTAGTTTTGATTTTCTGTTTATTTTCATAGTCAACAGTAATCAATTTTAATTTTCTGTTGATTTTTCTAATCAACAATTATCAATTTTGATTTTCTGTTGATTTTCTTAATCAACTATTATCAATTTTAGTTTTTCGTTGATTTTCCTAATCAACAATTATCAATTTTGATTTTTTGTTGATTTTTCAAATAATATAGCTTCGTTTCCTCATAATATCAATGTCTGAATTTTTAATATGTCGTAGCTACATATATAAAGACTCAATTCTGAAAGTTTGATCAAAATCCGTACTTTCGGTTTTGTGTTACGTGCGAGTTCTTTTCGTCTACCAAAATGTGTACACGTTAACCTTTACTCAGGCGAGCTTCTGTTACGGCTTGCTGTAGGTTTTTAAAATGTGAATCCATCAGAGAAAAACCTGTTATAAAATAATATTGAGTTATCTGGAATATTTAATATGTTTAAAGCCAGTAAATACTTTTCTTTTTCCCTCCTTTTTTTTCCATTCAACCTGCAAAACAATAAAAAGTTCATACCCTCTTTGATTGGCTCGTCAGAATTTGGATCCCGTATTTGATAACCCATCTCTTGTCCACCCTTTAAAAACCTCTTAATAAATGGTGTTTGTGTTCCTCTTTCAATTGTCATTCCACCACCAGTTCCATGTACTCCAGAATAATCTGTATTACAAATAAAGCATGAATATCAGAGTAGAAGTCAAAAACAAACTTCTAATTCTGAAATAATTATTTCTTAACCGCGTTATCTTCGAAGTGGCCATGATAGTCCTCAATAGCTTTATATGTCTCAGAACATTTTCTATATTCCAGATAGGATTTCCTGTCCAATCGGCTAACTCTTGAAAGCCGTTCATATTTCCTCTAATGTAAACCATCCCATTTAGCAAACTAGATCCTCCAAAACCTAAATGTATCAAATATCATTAATACGTACCGCACTACTTATTTTCCACACAATAATAATATATAAATCAAACCTTTTCCCATAGGCCACAAAGTAACCTGTAAAGTTAAATAAACGAATATGATAAAATAAGTTAAAAGTAATAAATAAATAAGTAATAAGTGTGCATAATAAAAATCAGAGGATTAACTAACATTTCCCACGGATCCAAAGGACGAGTGTTTCTGAGGCACAGTTTTATATCTCCAATCGTGAGGAACTCGGTTATGATTGGTGAAGGACAAGGTAGGAACATTATTCAACACATGATGATTAGCCCCACCGGCTTCCAATAGAAGGACGTTAAAATTTTCGGATAATTTATTTGCTAAAACGCACCCCGTCGTCCCTGCTCCAACTAAATTGACAAATTATTTTCACCAAGTTAAAGCTGAGATAAAAGGGTTTCAACAATTTCAAAACTCAACTTGTACGAATTTAATCCAATAATATTTAAAAAATGCAAGGTGAACAATTACATTAATGTGCCCTAAGTCTATGATTTTCAGGGTAATAATTTTCTTAATTCTAATGCAGAAATTAATAAAGGGCATCTCCTGGAGATTAATTTTTAACTTATGCCATAAAGAGAAAAAAATGATTTAAGAATTTCACTATTTTGTACATTATTTTTTAATTTGTTTTTTAAACGCAGTCAAAATGTTTTCTTTTTTTACTAATCAAAAGATACAGTTTCTTGTGAAAATTTTGTCAAAACTCTTTAATGATGTACCAAAATAAAAAATCATTCATTGGAATGTGAACAAATGAATGTGAAACTTTGGATTTATGATTTGCAAATATTTATTTTATTTATTGCAGACACCCCAGGATATTTACAACATGCTAAGTTTATGTTTTATTTACTATATAAGATAATACATTTATGTGACCTTGCTTGACCTTAAGTCAATGTGACACTGTAGGATCATACCAATGTAATCACCTATTAACATTAAAGAATTACACATTTGTATACACGTGACACGCTGACACGTGTCTAGATTTTCATGTTGAACATTTCATTTACATGAATGTAGCGGAAGCCAGTACCGCAGTTAGAAGTCGATTTGGGAGGGGACAATGACGTCATACAACTATATGGCTAAGGAAAAATTTTGGTTTATTTTGTCGAAAATAAGCCTAAAATAGCCTAAAAATCACATAAAATCGCGCGAACAGCCTTGGCGGAAGCGGACTCAATTTGGTCCTGCAAAAATGAAACGTAACTGTGCTAAAAGCATTTCAAAAGTAAATAGTGGTCTTACCAATAATAAAATCGTAACCATTAGGTGGAGGCTGTGGGTTGGGTTGAAAAATACGATCACTTTGAAGTTCCGACCAATGACTCATGAGAAAAATAGTAGTCATGTTGCTAATCATAAAATCCATAAGGGCAAAAATGGCCCCTCCAGCCGCTGCTATTTGCGCTTGTCTCCGAATTCGCATTTTTGCACTTTCAAACACTGCTGCACAAACTTAAAATTTGAAAATAATTCCGAATAGCAAAATAATATTTGCAGTCGGTGTCAAAATCGGTTGGGGGTGAACTGGCCTGAAACCGATACATATAAAAAGGTAAAGGTGATTTGTTCTAACGACAAAGGTGAACTGTTCCAATGACAAAGGTGAACTGTTCCAATGACAAAGGTGAACTGGTCTGATGACAAAGGTGAACTGTTCAAACGACAAAAGTGAACTGTTCTAATTTCTATATTATTTGGTGATATTGTGAAACCTCAACCAAGGGCTATGCAAATGATGAATAATGATGAACTTTTTTAAAGTTCAATCATAAACATTCCACATAGTGAGAGGAAAGGTAGGGTCCTTGTTTGGTGAACCTATCTATGTCATTGCCACATACTTGATTAAATTTTTGAGTTGTGGTGGTACATTGGAGGTCAACTCTAAGAATCGGGGTCCTGCGATATGCCAACCATTGCCTTTTGTAGCATTACACTTTATTACACTATTTTATTAATTCAATTTATAAGTATGCACTAAAAAAATTTGATAAAATTCTAGTTAATATTGTATTAAATAAATTTAACACTGTACCTTGAAACATCTGGAACATGATTGTGATCCTTAGAAATATTGAGTCCTGATCCACTTCCGTAATCAACTCTACTCAGACAATGTCTATATTTCTCGCACTTCCAGTATTAGACGTCCTTGTGAGTATTAGTTTTTATATACACGTACCCTTGAAACTCTAATTTATCCCCACCTCTTTGATATTTTACAAAATTTACACCGCTATCCCCATGATGGTTACACTATGCCAGCAACACCACAACTAATGGGAAATATCAACTTGCATTCCTCAGCACACCATGTAACCGACATGCCACATACAATTGCGTATCCCCAAATTGTTTGCTTATAATAGTCATGAATAATTATGTTAAACTCCATAGATATCCTCCAGCGTTTATTTAACTAAGCTGAAAACAACATTTATTGTATTAGAACAGTTCACCTTTGTCATCAGACCAGTTCACCTTTGTCATCAGACCAGTTCACCTTTGTCGTTGGAACAGTTCACCTTTGTCATTGGAACAGTTCACCTTTGTCATTGGAACAGTTCACCTTTGTCGTTGGAACAGTTCACCTTTTCATTTTTGGACCAATTTCTCAGACCAGTTCACCGTATACCGTCAAAATCACGTCACTTTATGCTATTTGCATAGGTAGGTATTTATTATTTTAAAAATATGTGTGAACGTTGCCATTAAAGGTTCCTGGTTGAAGAGTGACTGAAGGTAAGTATTAAGTCAGATATTGTTATGGGTGTGAGTTAATCTTGTTAAAATGACTGATCACCTCAATGGCTGGCTAATTGAGAACTGAAGCAAAGATTAGTATGCAATTTTGTATTTATGTAATGAATGTGCCTACGTAATATTTGCATTTAACGAAGCAATACGCAAAGACAGGCGCATGTTGTTCATTCACATAAAAACATTTACACAAGCACTACTAGCTCAATACTAAATACAGTGCCTATAAGTATATACTCTGCAGTAATTGCCTAATCCTACTACGAGAATTGTTACAAAAAGGGTACTATAGCATAAACAATGATCGAGTGTTGATATTGTTAATTATTGTAAATGATTCGTTTGATTATTTATTTCCGTTTAGGCACAGGGTTCCCTGTTCACGTATTTGGACTAAAAGTATCAAATAATACCAAATTTTTATGAATAAAATTAAGAAGAAATTTCAATATTGGAATTTAGGTCAAACAAATAAATATCATGTAATGAGCATCAACATAGCATGCAGTTTTGATATTTTAATTCTCATTCAATACAAAATAAAAATGCACAACTAAGACCAAAAGTTCCTGAATTTTTTGACCCTGTTTAAAGTCAAAACAATTTCAAGCTTCCTTCGTCAGACAGAGTGCACAGAAATTTAAGTACAAGAAAACTATTTCTATACTCACCTGTGTAAAATATTATAACACGTTTCATTTGTTATACATGTCTAAATGCTATAAAGCGTAGCTCAACTATTTGGTGCAGATATATCTATACTAAAGATGAAATTGCAAGTGTACAAATCAGATTTCGTTACTTTAGTTTATAGATTTGAGATGATTTGCTAATGCCCTACAAGAACTTTGATAATAGTGAGCATGTACGTATTGATACCTATACTGCTAATTATCTATAATTATCTTAGCATTGTGGACGATACAAACGCTAAATGCACACATAATATGTTTTGGTACGGCATGAGATAAATAAATGTGCTAATTAATTAGATTAAGTATATATACTATAAGTTAGTCCGTAATACAAATTTGAGCAACTTGAGCAGTGCACTAGATTTGGATCACAAGATTGCCATGTACAATATTTCATGCACTTAAACTAAATTTAATGCATGGATTACTTTGCTAGACGAAGCATATGTACACTTTACGTGTACCTTTACTATGATTACATTTAATTCCCCTTCTTTTATAATTTCACGTCTTAGGTACTGTTATGAATTGTAATAATTACTTACATAGTTATTGTCATTGGCATAACAAATAAGGAAATACTCTAGCATTTTGAACACCAACATGCAACAGAGAGCAACTTTTATTATTGTTGTCATGCTGTATAGGAGAGGAATACGTATTCCCTACTAGAAGAATCAAACAGCAATGATAAGCTACCTATCTACTACTTATTATGCTATGCCTGCATTTGCATTTAAAGAATTCCTCGCCCTAGCACATTTTGCAATTAAGGTTTTTAATTATGTACCCCAATGCATTTACTTTGGGGTACGTTTCAAAAAGTCTACGCAAAGGCAACCGACAACTGCTCCCGTCCTTCACAAACACGAGCCTTTTCTAAACCAAGGCTAAAACTCACCATTAGTGTCCTTAGTATCGAAATTACGAACAAATTATTCAGATTTTTCAAAAAAAATTAACGTACCCCAAACGTACCCCAATGAACTTAAACGAATTTGTAGCGTACCCCAAACGTACCCCAATGAACTTAGACTAATTTGTAGCGTACCCCAAACGTACCCCAATGATTTAGACGAATTTCAAACGTACCTCAAACGTACCCCAATGATGTACACGAATTTCAAGCGTACGCCAAACGTACCCCAGACGTGCCTCAATGATTTAGACGAATTTCAAGCGTACCCCAAGCGTACCCCAATGAATTTAGACGAATTTGTAGCGTACCCCAAACGTACCCCAATGAACTTAGACTAATTTGTTGCGTACCCCAAACGTAATCCAATGATTTTAGACGAACATTTACCATATTCCAAAAGTTATCCAATGACTTAGACGAATTTCATGCGTACCCCAAACGTACCCCAATGAACTTAAACGAATTTGTAGCGTACCCTAATGAACTTAGACTAATTTGTTGCGTACCCCAAACGTACCCCTATGACTTAGACGAATTTCAAGGGTAACCCAAGCGTTCCCCAAACGTACCCCAATGAAGTTAAACGAATTTGTAGCGTACCCCAAACGTACCCCAATGAACTTAGACGAATTTCAAGCGTACCATAAACGTACCCCAATGAACTTAGACGACTTTGTAGCGTACCCCAATGAACTTAGACGAATTTGTAGCGTACCCCAATGAACTTAGACGAATTTGTAGCGTACCCCAATGATTTTAGACGAATTTGTAGCGTACCCCAAACGTACCCCAGTGAACTTAGACGAATTTGTAGCGTACCCCAAACGTACCCCAATGATTTAGACGAATTTCAAACGTACCTCAAACGTACCCCAATGATGTACACGAATTTCAAGCGTACGCCAAACGTACCCCAGACGTGCCTCAATGATTTAGACGAATTTCAAGCGTACCCCAAGCGTACCCCAATGAATTTAGACGAATTTGTAGCGTACCCCAAACGTACCCCAATGATTTAGACGAATAGCAAGCGTACCCCAAACGTACCCCAATGATTTAGACGAATTTCAAGCGTACCCCACACGTACCCCAATGAATTTAGACGAATTTGTAGCGTACCCCAAACGTACCCCAATGACTTGGTGGAAAAAAATGAATTTAGGCTATTTTGTACACAAAATGAAAAATGGATTTTGACTATTTGTACATAAAACGAAAAATAGATTCAGTCTATTTTCTATACAAAACGAAAAATAGATTTAGACTATTTTGTAAACAAAATGAAAAATTGATTTGGGATATTTTGTACACAACGAAAAACTTAAATGGCTCCTTAAGGGGACGATATTTACCGTCGGACGCCTATAAACAATATCAACATGTTTCAACATGAAATAATACATGTTTTAGTTGGAGTTTGGAATTGGGCTTAAATAAATGGTTCATCAGATAAAATAATAACATCTAATATGTTGATATCTACCATATTTATTACAATCCATTGAAATATGCTAGAAAATCGTCAAATCCAATAGGGTAAATTTTGGAGCACAATAAAAATTCGTGTAGGACATTGGGATACGTATGGGGTACGCTAGAAATTCGTCTAAATTCATTGGATAACTTTTGGAGTATGGTAAATTTTCGTCTAAAATCATTGGATTACGTTTGGGGTACGCAACAAATTAGTCTAAGTTCATTGGGGTACGTTTGGGGTACGCTTGAAATTCGTCTAAGCCATTGGGGTACGTTTGGGGTACGTTTGGGGTACGCTTGAAATTCGTCTAAGTCATTGGGGTACGTTTGGGGTACGTTAATTTTTTTTGAAAAATCTGAATAATTTGTTCATAATTTCGATACTAAGGACACTAATGGTGAGTTTTAGCCTTGGTTTAGAAAAGGCTCGTGTTTGTGAAGGACGGGAGCAGTTGTCGGTTGCCTTTGCGTAGACTTTTTGAAACGTACCCCAAAGTAAATGCATTGGGGTACATAATTAAAAACCTTAATTAGGCGCAAGGCGCAAATATCTATCCGATATATCGTTCAGCCGTTCAAACCTCACTCTACAGGGCTGACTACGACTTATCACTATCTCGTCAATGGTCGTAATCAGCCCTGTAGAGTGAGGTTAGAACGGCTGAACAATGAACACAATCATAAAGTTTATTATGAAAGCTGGGCTGTGAAATCCATTTATTTGACATTTGTCAATAGATGAGTTTCTTACTATAAGTCTCTGGTGGGCTGGGAACCTCACTAAAGAATAAATTTAATCATCGTTATTGCGCTCGATAGATGCCCCACCACTGTACTTGACTGTACATGCACGTTGCCTTCAGTGCAGTGGTGGGGCATCTATCGAGCGCAATAACGATGATTATTCCTTAGGGAGATCTCCAGTCCACCAGAGACTTATAATAAGAAACTCAACCATTATGTCTACACTTAAATTACAATAGTAAATTCAATACAAACTGAGAAATACTGAGGTTGTTACCCTGGGTACGGCGTGCAATGTACCCCCCTGTTCCCTGCCTATTGTCCTTCTCAAAAAACACTGAAAAAAGTCGGACTAACTGAGATAGAAGAGAGAAATTCACCTTTTTAGAGACCCATACGCACAGAGCACAACCAGATTTGAAATGAAATGAATATGGATGAAAATGACATGAAAGTCTCACAAGTCCATAATAGATAGAAATGTATTATGCAAAGGCCCCTATGTTGTTTCCGTGGTGATTGGGCCCAGCTTAATACTATTGTCCATCAAAATGAATTAGAATTTCAAATAGTTCTCCTGGGCCCTTGCAAACTGATGTATTTTGAAAATAGGTCATACATTCAGGTTAGAATGAGGTCTATTTCACCTGTACTCCATAAAAAATTGTCAAAACTAAATTACTAGAAATAATTTACTCAATTTTACACAGAATGCCATTATGTAATATTGACTTATGAAATAACGTGTATTTTACTGATAGGGATTTTGTATGTGAGAAGAGTCATAAATCTATTCTTCCAGTCGAAACACAACAATGTCTGTGTAAAGCACCACATATTTCCAATACAAATAATAACTCTAGCTTATGGCAGTAGCGAGCCAAATCAAGCAAACTCAAATCAATTACTAATCTCACATAATCTTTCCTTTCACATATATTGTTGAACACAAGTCTTTTATACACAATGATGTGTGCACATAATTATACTCAACTTTTACTGAAACTTGTATGCAAGAGTGAGAAGTATAGATTATAGATGTAACTAAATGTCCATTCATGATTAATTTGTTATTAGTAATTCTATGTACGCTGCTTTTCTTTTGCATCCATATGTGAAAGAGAAGTCATTACATTATTGTAATTAAATGTACGTACATAAGTTTGAGTTCATACTGAGCAAGTAATTTTCGGTAATGTGCACAAAATGTGCATGAAACATGTGGGATGATTGATTTTCAATAAATTAAAGTATCTATCATTAAATGTCAGTAGATGACAGTTTTCTGAATTTTCCACAACAAACGTCATTGTAATCGTGATTTTCCCGGAAGTATAAAAAACATTTTAAATTAAACGACATTTGATGATTTCTGCAATTTAATATTGCATGATTTAATTTATGTCGGGGGCCAACATGGTGTAAAATTTCTGTTTTTCAATAGCTATTCCTTGTTGGTTGGCAAACAAATAATACGAACTTTTGGTGTTGACAATGGAGGACAATGGGGAATTTTGGAAGTACTCAGAGAATCTATTCAACCCTTTATACACAAAATCCTCATCATCTTTCCAGTAAATAGGCCCAACAGCTAAAAATGGGGGTAAATCCAGCTAGGCGAATCCGAAGGTCCAGCTACCCGAAGCCGAAGGTCCAGCTAGCCGACGCCGAAGGATGACACCCGAAGCCGAAGGTCCAGGTAGCCGAAGCCGAAGGTCCACCTAGCCGAATCCGAAGGTCCAGGTAGCCGAAGCCGAAGGTACCAGTTGGCCGAAGCCGAAGAATGTACCAGGTAGCCGAAGTTCCAGCTAGCGAAGCCGAAGTACCAGCTAGCCGACTCGAAGGTCCAGCTACCCGAAATCAGAAGGTCCAGCTAGCCGAAGCCGAAGGTTGACACCCAAAACCGAAGGTCCAGCTACCCGAAGCCGAAGGTCCCGCTACCCGAAGCCGAAGGTCCCGCTACCCGAAGCCGAAGGTCCAGCTACCCGAAGCCGAAGGTCCAGCTACCCGAAGCCGATAGGCCAGCTACCCGAAGTCGTTGCTAAGAATATTTTTCCTTAAAAAGCTCTTCCACCTACTGTAATAATTCACACCATTCTTGTACTTTGAGTTGTAACCATCTAATTTCAAAAATATTGTTCCTGCTAAAACAAATATCTTTACTATGGAAAATTGTCCTGTCTGTGGTGTGGTTTTAAACGGGAATTTCGAGCAACATTTTAAGGAGATTCATCAGTGTCCATCCTGCTTAAAGTTTACTGAAGCTTGTCACTGTTTTGGTAACTATTAGCAATTATTTAACAATAAACTTTAATTCTACAAGTACTTTTCAAAATATTTAACTTAAAAGTAAGTAACTTAATAAATTGACTTCTGTATTTTCAGCATGTCCTAACTGCACCAAAGTATTCAAAACAATGGATTTATTGGAAGACCATCTCCTTACTGACCACATCTGTTCTATCTGTGACAAGCCATCCGTATGTACCTGTATCGAGCAACTTGAGTCCCAGAGTTTGGATACAAGAAAACGCCAGCGAGAAGATAAAGGACTTCAATCTACAAGCAAAAGGCCAAAAATTTCTAAATCTTCAGAACATTCCAACTTATTGCCAGCATCTGTATCAATAGAAGATGAACAATATTCAAGAACAGCAACATGGAGACAACAATTCAGAAATCGTTAATGTAAGTCTATTAAGATCTAAACATTGTCCTGCTTGTGACATCGTCTTTTCTACAACACACAGCCTTCAATTGCATTTAGTTGCCACTCATCCAGAGTTTTACGCAAATGTTGACTTTCCTCAAGTAGGAATGGGTGAGGAAGGCATTGAAATAACCTTAGTTCAAAGTGCCTTTGACATTTATCATGAATTCAATTGTAATTTAGACAATTTAGTTGTCAAAGATATTCGCGGGATATTTCACAGTTTAAGGAATCAAATTTTATCAATATTTAGACAACACTTGGCAGAATGGAGTACCTTTAAGGTTCACTTTGATTTAGTCGTCGCATTTAGTAAAAAACAACAAGATGATACATTTATGCGGGACACAAGACCATTTCCAGGTTTCATGTTCCCAGTTCTTAATATTAACAATGCAAAAATGGCAATTAAAATTACTACTGACCATTTTACTGAGAGACTGCAAGAACATGTAAGAAATGGCTCGGGATGGAACATAGATAATATTAAAGAATTTAAAATGACAATTGTAAAGTATATACCGCTGTGTGGAGGAAGAAGGAACATACCTTTACCAGATATCCTTAAACACAAAAATAGAACATTTGTTAATGTAGCTGTAGATGATGGATTGTGTTTTAAGCGTGCAATCTATGCAAATCCTGAAATTAATTGCAAAAATTTAAGTAACAAGCATATAAATCGCACTTTAGAGAGCGTTAAATTTTATGAGGATATGCTAGACAATGGGAAAGTAAATTGGGATGGAATCGAATTTCCATTTTCCCTTAAACAAGTTACTAAATTCGAAAGGCAAAATCATGATATAGGACTGACCATCATTGGTTTTTCCAAAGAATTCTTAGAAAAGCGCAAAATTTCAAAAGAAAAGATAGACGAAGAAAATAATTACGATGATATTATTGATGCAGTAGCAATTGACGTAGATAGTGATGATGATTATGAAGAGATTGATGATGATGTGACAGAAAAGAAATCATATAGACACAAACAATCAGAAATTATTGATTATTGTGTTCCTTTGCATGTGTGTAAAAATGACAGGCCAATTAAAATAGATTTACTATTAATTATGGATGACAGTACAGGAGACCATTTTGTGTTTGTCAAAGACCTTACAAAATTATTGTACAAGGCTCGGACAAAGAATGTCTGTAGACATTGTCTTCAGGGGTTTAATGACGACTATGATGAACATGTCAAATATTGTTCTGCACTTGACAAGATAATGACCATATTTCCAACGCATAATTTTTTAAAATTTGAAAAATTTGCACGCACCCAAATGTCTCCATTTACTGTTACGGCTGATTTTGAATCTTTTCTTAAGCCTACTGGAAAATTTTTAGAAATCAAAATAAGTGACAAAAACAAGAAAACTCCAAACACTGTCAAAGTACAACTTCATAAAGCTAGCGGTTTTAGTTGGCGATGTTTTAATTGGAAAGGTAAACAACAAAGTAGCAGTTCATATAGGGTGGAAAACGAAACAGATGATGCCCCAAAACGATTTCTGACAGAAATTTTAGCGCTCAATGAAGAATTACAGAATGAAATGAGAGAGTATGAAAGGGAAGCTAAGAAAACTATGGTAATTAGTGAACAAGACAACCAAAAGCTTAGAAATCCTCACAAGCTATGTAGTACTAAATGTCATTTTTGTCACAAATCCTTCACATTCAAGGATTTTAAGGAAAAGAAAATAGTTAGACATCACGAACATCTGCCGCCTTATAATTTTATTGGTTTTGCACACAAATCGTGTAATATAGCGGCCTCTACGCCCAAAACATTAACTGTATGCTTTCATAATTTACGGGGCTATGATGGGCACTATCTTATACAGGCAGCTTCCGAGGACCTTGTTAAAGAGGTTGTAGTTATTCCGCAAACATCGGAAAAGTTTATGAGTATAATTATAAACAAGCAAATCAAATTTATTGACACTGCACTCTTCATGCTTGAAAGTTTAGGAGACTTAGTCAAGGATCTAAAGGAATTTCCTATAACAAGAGAGGCATTTTCACAATATAGCAAAGAACAAGTAGATTAACTTTTAAATAAGGGTGCATATCCATATTCTTATATGGATTCTGTAGAAAAGTTCAAGGAAACAGAATTACCGCCAAAATCAACTTTTAAAAATGATCTAACAGGTAAAGATATAGATGATGATGTGTACTGTAATGCTCAGAAAGTTTGGAAGGAATTTGGTATTTGTAATATGGGTGAATGGCATGATTTGTATTGTCAGTTAGATACCGCGCTTTTAGCAGATGTTTGGTTTACTCTTCGTAATACAATGTATGATAAGTATGGTCTAGATGTATGTCATTATTTTTCATTACCTATGTTCAATTTAGATGCAGCACTAAAGTTTACAGGTGTGTATTTAGAATTTATTAAAGATCCTACAATGCATGTATGGCTAGAAGGTGCAATACGTGGAGGGTTAGTAAGTGCGGGGGATTTAAGAGTGGCAAAAGCAAATAATGAATATTGTACTGATTATGACGATAAGAAACCATCTTCTTATATTATGTACTGGGACGCTAATAATTTGTATGGTCATGCATTAAGTGAATATTTACCTCATAATGGGTATAGATGGGCAACTGATGAAGAGCTAGAAGAAATAAGAAAAGATCCTTAAGGTTATATTTTGGGTATGAAAGATAATCAGAAAACATGTATGTTTTTTGAAGTGGACATGATTATCCCAGAAGATAAACATGACTTTTTAAATGCTTATCCACCTGCGCCGACCTCAAGGGTAATAAATGACGAGGAAATATCATATATGCAACATGAGTTGGCTGATATGTTAGAAGTAGAAGTTGATGGTAAACAAAAACGGCTGATTGCACACTTGAAAGACAAGGAAGGATATGTCTGTCATTACAGGGCTTTAAAAACTTACTTAAAATTAGGCGCTGAAATTAAATATGTAAGGAAAGTTATGGTCTGCAATCAAAGTCCATGGATGAAACCCTTTGTCGCTGAAAATACCAAAATGCGTACTTTAGCTACCAGCGAAATCGAAAAAAGGTTCTGCAAACTTTTAAATCACACGGGTTATGGCAAGCTTATTGAGCAGAAAAGACAGAGAACCAAAATGCATGTAGTTCTCAATAAAGAAAAAGGTCTTAGATTGAATAATAGGCCAAACGTTGCTCATTCATCGATTATAGACGATAAAATTGTCTTATTGACCATGAAGAAAATGCAAGTTACTCTTGATCGTCCAAATCACGCAGATGGACTAGAGAGCTAACAGAAAAGTCGGAGAAGTTTCTCCGAAATTTTCTTTGTCTCACAAGCTCTCTTGGTCCTCTGTCTCAAAAGTTAGTCCCGGCAGATTTAAATATATTCTAAGATTTAATATGATTAATAGGTTATGCATGAATGATACTGCGTGAGTGAAGTCTCACCGTAGGAATTACGTCATTAAGGTTTTACATTAGAAATTAAGAGCCTGACCTATTGAATCATTACGTTTGGTGAGAAGATAAATTGTCCATAAAAATCATTCCAACAGTAAGTTTTACGTAAATGATTGTTGAGATACATACGTGAAATATATATTAAGAGTGTGAAATAATCAGTAATATTGCGGTTAATAGTGCGGTTGACGCGATTGTTATTGCGGTTGATACTGCGGTTGATACTGCGGTTACTGCGGCTGATACTGCGGTTACTGCGGTTTATACTGCGGCTACTGCGGTTGATGCTGCGGTTACCGCGGTTTATACTGCGGTTTATACTGCGGTTACTGCGGTTGATACTGCGGTACGTGTGAATATGTAGCAGTGTGACTTTTATTATAATTTCCCAAGGTTTATGCATGAAATGAATGATTTATTACATTAATTATGCAACATGTAACTAAGATAACACTAAGTCAATGGCTTTAAGTAGATATTTATATGTCTAATAATGTTGATATTTTGAAAACCGCAGTATTTTTGTTCATAGCAGCTTGATTATTTGTACAATTTTGCCAATCTTTTAACGTTTCAGAATCTTTTATTTGTAAATGGAAGTAATTTTTTCTTAATTTAAAATAAATATATGCATACCAAACAGGTTTATGTGGAAAAATTTTTATTTTATTTTCAATCATCACCATAATATATATTCAGAATACAATTTCAGTGCATTAAATTACATTAAAGAACGATGGATTACATCAACTTATATTGTCTATTCATTTTTTTTATTTTATAACATTTAAATTAAACTAAATTAGGTTACATTAGGTTAGGTTAGGTTACAAAACTAGTAAAACGGATCTTAAATTAGACTAAATTAGGTTACATTAGGTTAGTTTAAGTTACATAACTAGTAAAACGAATCAACAAAATCTGCAGCAAATTGGCGAGCATCCTTTTTACAAGTATTTACATCAATATTAACATTATACACATTTTCTTCATACAATTTAATGTCTTTGTGACCATATGCTAGAGTAACAATTCCATCAGGAGAGTATCTTTTTACATCTAGGCCATTTATAGCCTTTTTTCTACTCTCAATTGTATACATTTGATGCAAGAAACTACGCAGAGATTTACTTACAGCAAATGTTTGAGCATTTGAAAAATTGTCTGGACACATTGCGTCCACAAAATGATCAAAAACGATATCGTTTTCAACCGCACTTCTGCTAACTCCTTTTAATCTTTTCTTTGTGCCATAGTCTCCTGTGTTATTATAAATATCAGCTGTTTTTCTGCTACGACAACAATATGCTTTTGGCTTAGTACAAACAAATTCAGTTATAACCGCATTTGGTGATTCGTCAGTAAAATATCCTAATCGCTTTTTGTTCATTAGATTGTGGTATTTTCCTAAAATGACATCGTTTAGTTTATAATCAGACATATCAAAGAAATCTTTCTCGTACTTTTGACAATCATTATAAACATTTTCTGTTTCTATTAAGTAAATAAGGCTATCTGTGTCTGTGTACAACAAATTGTGTTTACCAGGGTAAGTTTTAGCTATAAAATCATAATGAAAATTGAACATTGTGGTCTTACTGATGTCTAGCACTGCAACTCCAGCTGCTATTGGACGATCAAGAGTAACTTGCATTTTCTTCATGGTCAATAAGACAATTTTATCGTCTATAATCGATGAATGAGCAACGTTTGGCCTATTATTCAATCTAAGACCTTTTTCTTTATTGAGAACTACATGCATTTTGGTTCTCTGTCTTTTCTGCTCAATAAGCTTGCCATAACCCGTGTGATTTAAAAGTTTGCAGAACCTTTTTTCGATTTCGCTGGTAGCTAAAGTACGCATTTTGGTATTTTCAGCGACAAAGGGTTTCATCCATGGACTTTGATTGCAGACCATAACTTTCCTTACATATTTAATTTCAGCGCCTAATTTTAAGTAAGTTTTTAAAGCCCTGTAATGACAGACATATCCTTCCTTGTCTTTCAAGTGTGCAATCAGCCGTTTTTGTTTACCATCAACTTTTACTTCTAACATATCAGCCAACTCATGTTGCATATATGATATTTCCTCGTCATTTATTACCCTTGAGGTCGGCGCAGGTGGATAAGCATTTAAAAAGTCATGTTTATCTTCTGGGATAATCATGTCCACTTCAAAAAACATACATGTTTTCTGATTATCTTTCATACCCAAAATATAACCTTTAGGATCTTTTCTTATTTCTTCTAGCTCTTCATCAGTTGCCCATCTATACCCATTATGAGGTAAATATTCACTTAATGCATGACCATACAAATTATTAGCGTCCCAGTACATAATATAAGAAGATGGTTTCTTATCGTCATAATCAGTACAATATTCATTATTTGCTTTTGCCACTCTTAAATCCCCCGCACTTACTAACCCTCCACGTATTGCACCTTCTAGCCATACATGCATTGTAGGATCTTTAATAAATTCTAAATACACACCTGTAAACTTTAGTGCTGCATCTAAACTGAACATAGGTAATGAAAAATAATGACATACATCTAGACCATACTTATCATACATTGTATTACGAAGAGTAAACCAAACATCTGCTAAAAGCGCGGTATCTAACTGACAATACAAATCATGCCGTTCACCCATATTACGAATACCAAATTCCTTCCAAACTTTCTGAGCATTACAGTACACATCATCTATATCTTTACCTGTTAGATCATTTTTAAAAGTTGATTTTGGCGGTAATTCTGTTTCCTTGAACTTTTCTACAGAATCCATATAAGAATATGGATATGCACCCTTATTTAAAAGTAAATCTACTTGTTCTTTGCTATATTGTGAAAATGCCTCTCTTGTTATAGGAAATTCCTTTAGATCCTTGACTAAGTCTCCTAAACTTTCAGGCATGAAGAGTGCAGTGTCAATAAATTTGATTTGCTTGTTTATAATTATACTCATAAACTTTTCCGATGTTTGCGGAATAACTACAACCTCTTTAACAAGGTCCTCGGAAGCTGCCTGTATAAGATAGTGCCCATCATAGCCCCGTAAATTATGAAAGCATACAGTTAATGTTTTGGGCGTAGAGGCCGCTATATTACACGATTTTTGTGCAAAACCAATAAAATTATAAGGCGGCAGATGTTCGTGATGTCTAACTATTTTCTTTTCCTTAAAATCCTTGAATGTGAAGGATTTGTGACAAAAATGACATTTAGTACTACATAGCTTGTGAGGATTTCTAAACTTTTGGTTGTCTTCTTCACTAATTACCATAGTTTTCTTAGCTTCCCTTTCATACTCTTTCATTTCATTCTGTAATTCTTCATTGAGCGCTAAAATTTCTGTCAGAAATCGTTTTGGGGCATCATCTGTTTCGTTTTCCACCCTATATGAACTGCTACTTTGTTGTTTACCTTTCCAATTAAAACATCGCCAACTAAAACCGCTAGCTTTATGAAGTTGTACTTTGACAGTGTTTGGAGTTTTCTTGTTTTTGTCACTTATTTTGATTTCTAAAAATTTTCCAGTAGGCTTAAGAAAAGATTCAAAATCAGCCGTAACAGTAAATGGAGACATTTGGGTGCGTGCAAATTTTTCAAATTTTAAAAAATTATGCGTTGGAAATATGGTCTTTATCTTGTCAAGTGCAGAACAATATTTGACATGTTCATCATAGTCGTCATTAAACCCCTGAAGACAATGTCTACAGACATTCTTTATCCGAGCCTTGTACAATAATTTTGTAAGGTCTTTGACAAACACAAAATGGTCTCCTGTACTGTCATCCATAATTAATAGTAAATCTATTTTAATTGGCCTGTCATTTTTAAACACATGCAAAGGAACACAATAATCAATAATTTCTGCTTGTTTGCGTCTATATGATTTCTTTTCTGTCACATCATCATCAATCTCTTCATAATCATCATCACTATCTACGTCAATTGCTACTGCATCAATAATATCATCGTAATTATTTTCTTCGTCTATCTTTTCTTTTGAAATTTTGCGCTTTTCTAAGAATTCTTTGGAAAAACCAATGATGGTCAGTCCTATATCATGATTTTGCCTTTCGAATTTAGTAACTTGTTTAAGGGAAAATGGAAATTCGATTCCATCCCAATTTACTTTCCCATTGTCTAGCATATCCTCATAAAATTTAACGCTCTCTAAAGTGCGATTTATATGCTTGTTACTTAAATTTTTGCAATTAATTTCAGGATGTGCATAGATTGCACGCTTAAAACACAATCCATCATCTACAGCTACATTAACAAATGTTCTATTTTTGTGTTTAAGGATATCTGGTAAAGGTATGTTCCTTCTTCCTCCACACAGCGGTATATACTTTACAATCGTCATTTTAAATTCTTTAATATTATCTATGTTCCATCCCGAGCCATTTCTTACATGTTCTTGCAGTCTCTTAGTAAAATGGTCAGTAGTAATTTTAATTGCCATTTTTGCATTGTTAATATTAAGAACTGGGAACATGAAACCTGGAAATGGTCTTGTGTCACGCATAAATGTATCATCTTGTTGTTTTTTACTAAATGCGACGACTAAATCAAAGTGAACCTTAAAGGTACTCCATTCTGCCAAGTGTTGTCTAAATATTGATAAAATTTGATTCCTTAAACTGTGAAATATCCCGCGAATATCTTTGACAACTAAATTATCTAAATTACAATTGAATTCATGATAAATGTCAAAGGCACTTTGAACTAAGGTTATTTCAATGCCTTCCTCACCCATTCCTACTTGAGGAAAGTCAACATTTGCGTAAAACTCTGGATGAGTGGCAACTAAATGCAATTGAAGGCTGTGTGTTGTAGAAAAGACGATGTCACAAGCAGGACAATGTTTAAATCTTAATAGACTTACATTAACGATTTCTGAATTGTTGTCTCCATGTTGCTGTTCTTGAATATTGTTCATCTTCTATTGATACAGATGCTGGCAATAAGTTGGAATGTTCTGAAGATTTAGAAATTTTTGGCCTTTTGCTTGTAGATTGAAGTCCTTTATCTTCTCGCTGGCGTTTTCTTGTATCCAAACTCTGGGACTCAAGTTGCTCGATACAGGTACATACGGATGGCTTGTCACAGATAGAACAGATGTGGTCAGTAAGGAGATGGTCTTCCAATAAATCCATTGTTTTGAATACTTTGGTGCAGTTAGGACATGCTGAAAATACAGAAGTCAATTTATTAAGTTACTTACTTTTAAGTTAAATATTTTGAAAAGTACTTGTAGAATTAAAGTTTATTGTTAAATAATTGCTAATAGTTACCAAAACAGTGACAAGCTTCAGTAAACTTTAAGCAGGATGGACACTGATGAATCTCCTTAAAATGTTGCTCGAAATTCCCGTTTAAAACCACACCACAGACAGGACAATTTTCCATAGTAAAGATATTTGTTTTAGCAGGAACGATATTTTTGAAATTAGATGGTTACAACTCAAAGTACAAGAATGGTGTGAATTATTACAGTAGGTGGAAGAGCTTTTTAAGGAAAAATATTCTTAGCAACGACTATGGTGCAATATTAAAAATAGACTATGCAAGTTGAAACAGACAAGATACAACGCACAAGATACATTCTTTATGTAAAGGAATTTCTGAGAAAGGATTATTTGACTAAATGTTCTAGCATTTCTTTTGTTTTAATTCTACTACATTGTCGAAAATAACTTATTTCTGTTGCATTAATATTGCATCATACCTATAAGGTACATTTTTGTATACCTTTGTAATGTACACTACAGTGTACCTGTTGATTTTTACCAATACTTGAGATTACCAAGTACCCTTAGGTACCTAAAACTTTTTCATTTGACCATTGCATGCTATTCTCTTTACTCCCGTCCAAACCCCTTTTACACCAACCCTCTCATGTAAAGTTACACTTTCAAAATATGTACAATGGTGTTATCATCACACTTGTTTTCATCAGGCACTGCGTAATGTGTACATACAGGAATCTTTCTTATAGTTTATAGTATGTAGCCATTACTAACCTGCTATATTTATAGATATACAGAACAGTAAGAATACTTATATCTATTTGTTGACACGTACGATGTATGCAAGCATTTAGGTTTGTATGTGTTCATAAATTAGAGTACCAGAGATTGGCATAGGCTATGGTTGTGAGCATGAGATTATCTCTAAGACTGCCTCAGGCTGTGGCACTGCCTATCCAAGCATAAGAGTTGGGTTAGGCATTGGATATACTTCCATGAGTGCATTATGCTATGGCACTAAGTGTCAGAGCGTTCAGCGTGTACCTCTACGATAGTCATATGTTATGGCACTGAGTATCCGAGCATTAGAGTTAGGTTAGGCACTGGATGTACTTCCATGAGTACCTTAGACTATGGCACCAAGTGTCCGAGCGTTCAGAATCCAAGATGGCGGTAGTGTGGCACCAGCTCCTTCGTCCCTATTTCTTTCCTATTAGACCTTTCCTATTTCCTGTGTACTACTTACCTCGATAACTATTATTCCAGAATTGGTAGATTCTTGTATGGGAGTAATTTTTTGTCCCTCTTTCTTTGTCTATCTATTTATCTATCTACCTATTTCTCCATGTATTTAAAGATTTCCTCATAACTTTCGACAGGAGGGGCATATTTGAATAAATGAAACAAGAAGCCAAAAAGTCGTCAGACCAAGGATTGCAATGAAAATATTTCCAAATATTAGACGTACTACCTTACATTTTTCTTCTCCTTCTTCGTACCTCGTTTCTTGTTTTGAACGAACGTCTGCAATGAAACTATTTCCGAAAATTCGAATTCAAGTACGACCTTATTTTTGGTACTTCTTTGTGGTCTACTTATTTATAACAGCAATTCTCCACCTGATTGAACCAACGTGACTGCAACGAAACCAATTTAACTAACTGATTTCATCTGTAGTCATACAAGGCGAGATTTGAAAAGTAGTTTGTTATTGTTTTTGCTCCATAATTTTAGTTCGTTAAAATTAAAATACTGGTAGAAACAACGAATGGAGAGGAAGATGGACACTTGTATGGCCAACTCAAGGGTTCCCCAAAGGTATGTGACATACTTTGCGTCCATATTCATCTCCATTTGCATCATTATTTCTACAAGACAAGTGAGCAGGAAAGAGGGCTGTTTATAGCCGGCTTTCCTACATACAAAATAGCAACAAATGTGTATATCATGGTGAGTAACTGTCCGGTTAATCACTATTATGTACACATCCAAAATATTGCTATTATTATTATTATTATTATTATTATTATTATTATTATTATTATTATTACATTATATGTTATTTCAAATTTAAAAAAACTTACTTCTGAGGGCAAATGGCTACCACCGATTGCAAATACATTGAGGCGGCCATTTGACACTCAGCTGTTAATTCAAACAGTTCTTCATTCCCAGGGACGGCCGCATACGAAAGTATGGCGGCGGCCCCTGCAGATTGTAAACAACGTTTGCAGTAATATGAGAACTGGGCGGCTATCGCACATTATTAAATTAATGTGTCGTTTAGGGTGCCCATTCCATATTAATTGGTACATGTTCCTATTGGGAGGGATTCGCCTTCTTGCGGTAGTAAGGACAGCGAGTACATTCCAATCCTGTGCATGTATAAAGGATCCCTTGGGTTAAGAGCCTGAGTTGGGCCTAGACAGCACGGTTTTAGGCATTATTTAGGACACAAACTGGGCCTGCCATTTCCAATGACCAAACGATCAGCTTTGAATTGTCACAGTAACAAAATTCCTATGATAGCATTACGTACACTATGCAATTATAGAGCATCAGACGGTCATGACGTCATCAGTTACATTTTTGGATGGAAAGATACACAACTATGAGAAGCGAAAACAAAAGATTAACAATTAGCATGATAAGAGTATCAGTATGAAATTATGGATCTGTTATCGTACTGCTTCGTTCCATCATTAACCATAGCCATGATATAAGGATTGTTGTGCTTATTAACATTGTCAAAAGAATCGAAAAATAGGCCAAGACCGTCCACTGGTCAGCGCTACCAAAAAGAGGTCCTTCTATACTCCCTTGTTCATACATAAACAACAACATACTCCCTTGGTACTGGTAAACCAAAAAGCCAGGCCGTCAGCACCTATTCTACCTCGGGCGATAACTCTGAAAACAATTTCGACTTCCCACCAATCGAAAGTAGTCGCTAATGTGGCCGGATATTTATATGAGTATAGCCAGTAACTATAGATATAAGGTCTATTCAATTGTATGTATTGTGTAACAATAATTTATTCTTTTGTATCTATCCGGCACCCTCCCGACCCTACGTCGACCGTATCCAACTCAGCCTCCGACCGAGTTGACGCCGCTCTCCGTCGACTCCCACCTCATCTTTCCTGTCACACTCATCTCCTCTCCCAACAACTAACACTATTCTGTGTGTAAGAACTTTCTCCACACACGAATACATACGGAATCTTAAGACGGAGACGGATAAATATGTGAACAACTCACACACTCACCGGAGTCCTTCGTCGTCCTCTCATTCCTTTACATCTCTCTCCTTTTTAACCTTTTGTAGAAGCTTGAATAAAAGAGACTTTGTCTCACTAAAAAGAACCGACCTTCGCGTATTTATTTGCCTCTTTAAACAGACAATTTCAGGAAATCGAACCCCACACATCCACAAATTGGTGGCCCGTTTCGAGGTTTGTCTGTTTAGAGGATTTTACCTCTTTTCCGTTATATTTAATAAAAATTTCACAAAATCTCAAATTTCCCCAAACTTTCCTAAAAATTGAATTTCCTCAATCTTTACCAAGTACCCAAATTCTTACACACCATAATCTACGGTAGTTTGGTCTAAATACCTATTGTATTGGACCCAAGCACGGATTAGATAATACAAAATGTGTCTCGCCATTGGATTTAAAAGCTGTGTTTCGATAATAGTAATTATCCTATTTATTATATTAGCTTCCTATTTAGCTAGTCAAAGTTCTGTATTATTAGATAACCTTGCTCTTAAAGCATACAGTAGAAATAATTCTAAGAATTTAGTACTTAATAGGACGACCTAGAACTCCCTCGTTAGCATTGGGAGTACGGTGGGTTTTACTTCCTGATATTTCATCTTCTTATACACAAAGTAAAATAAGGGCATAAAAAGAAATAAAATTGAACTCCATAAGGCCTAGGCAGGAAATAATACGTACATAACAATACTTTGAATTGAAAGAGAATAAATGAACAATTGAAGGTGAATAAATAAACGAACTAAAAGAGAATAATAAAGTCGGTACAAAAAGAGTACATAATAAAAGAAATTCGTCAAAGTGAAAGTCGAATAATAAATATAATATAGAAATCCTTCGGATACTTGAAAAGAAAAGAAGAAATAATTCAGAGTAAGCATAATTGTATGTATTGTATGTAAAAAATCTGTCCTCACACACAAACAGAAGCATTACACACTCACTCCTTATTTCCTATTACAATTTCTTTACTCCTTAAAACTAAACATGGATTCATCAGATGATGAATATCAGCCCTCGTTAACTGACTGGCCTTCGGATGCTAACGAAGAAATTTATATTATAAGAACACCCCCAAAAACATCTACACCTCAACAACCACATGTACAAGTCCTTTCTTCAAGACAGCGACAAGCCCAGACTAATCCTAATGATGGCGATGATGAGGATGAAGAAAGTAGAGAAGATGAACCAACTCCATCACAAATAGGAGAACCAACCTTTGAAGATATGGTCAGAACAAAGGCAGGACAAGTACTTAATACTTACGTACATCATCGTGACCAATGGACTCCGAGAGATAGAGTATATTCTACTAATCAAAATTACTTAAAGCCAGCTAGACATGTCTCGGCTCCGCAAAAATTTTCGGGAGCAAGCGGAATGGATGCGGATGATTGGCTATTAAATTACGAAAGTTCAGCAGATGCAAATGGATGGGGAGATACACTGAAATTACTGCAATTCCCAGCATACTTATTAGGGGATGCTTTAAATTGGTACTACTGTTTCAATAGAGAATGTCATAGAAAACAGTCAGTAGCTTCCTCATTGAAAATGTCTTTATTCACATGGGGCGAATTAAAACAAAAATTTCTACAAATGTTCAGTGATACGAGAACGTGTCCATTTGCTATAGAAAATAAAATTAGAGATTTGAAACAGAAGAAAGACGAAGGTTGCATGAAATACATGATGAGAGTAGAAACTTTGAATAATAAACTCAACCTCGACATGGATGATGATTCTAGAATCAGAAATATTTGCAGGGGTCTTACTGAAAAGAATATGAAAACTCTAATTACAGGAATTCCTAAAACTATAGAAAAATTGAAGGAGATATTTATAAATAATGATGAAATAGATACTATGTATAGGCAAGCTAATACTATAGAATCCACTGCAGTTAATATGATGGGAGTAGAACAATCTCCGAAAAAGAAAGTTTCGTTCAGTTCAGATGCTGCTATGAGAGAGGTGCTGAATGAATACACACAATACGTAGATAGTAAGATAGATTCAGTAAATAATCAAATAAAGTTGTTAAAAAGGCCACAAAAAGACCTCCGTAGAATTGAATACGCTCCACAAAGTCCAAGAAGGGGAAACCAACAAACTAATCAAAGTGGAACGAACTGGATTCCCAGGTCTCAAGCTACATATCCAAGAATGACAGGATATCAAAACTTTAATTATGCACCACGCCAGCAACCATTTTACCCAAGATTCAACCGTCCACCATTAAGAAGAGACTACAATCAGAATTTCCAACAGCCAAATATAAATTACAATCCAAGGAGAGAATATCCTAATAACATACAAGGATGTTACAAATGTGGAAGCCTAGAACATATTATTCGCAACTGTCCCTTAATGAAAGGAGAAAATTTAAACCAGCAGAATCCAGTCTCGCAGGGGCCGAAATTGGAAAATCCGTCATTGCCCCAAACTCAACAGAAGTAGACACTGTAATAAAAGTTTATCATCTACGCTCTTCCTTAGATAAGTTAGTAAAAATCCCCTGTGAAGTAAATCATAAGGATTCATTCGTATTATTAGACACAGGATCAGATATAAACCTAATCGACTCAGAGTTCGCTATTCATACGAGACGAGCTGATCACACAGCACGAATCAAAGGCATACACCCAGATACTGTAGCTACCAACATAGAATCTGATGTTAATATAAAAATAGGTACTCTATCTCTATCCCTCACTGCTTTCGTTCTACCTAACCTTAATATACCATGCCTAATAGGCAATCACACCATGAGAGACTACCAAGTGCTGATAGACTTTAAGCACAACAAAGTAATCTTTCTAAACGGACACGAAGTACCACTTCCTGAACAAAATAAACGACTTTCACTTGCAAATGCAAAAGTAGAATTCACTCTGATTGCCAGCAGAGACTCGTTAAATCTGAAATCCGAAGATAAGCTACATATGACACAACAAAAACTGACGCATGAGGATCCAATTCGCAATAAAACTAAATCGAGTCGTAAAACGGAACCAAACTTGTGTGAGAAACTGACATGCAGTACTACACTTAATATAGATAATATAATAGGAGAATGCTATTGCTATATGGACTATAAGCTACAACCTAATTGCGATGCGTGTATTCCATTCTACTTTTCCATGAATATCAAGCCTGGATATTACGTATTCCTACAAAATAACAATCTTCAAGATAAGTACGGTCTTCAATTACATTACATTGAAACTACTGTCAATGGCGGAACTTTATGGGCCTATTCCGAAACTTTGAAGGATATTACGATCCTGGTAAATGAAATATTAGGCAAACTCATAAAAGTGAAAGATCCAGACTTGGAGGACAATTCTCAGGAAAAGGAGAAATCTTGCCTGACGATTACAGACACTCAAATAGAGGCTGCCATAAATAATGACTTATCTACACAACAAAAGGCAGAAATTCGTAAACTTTTGAAAAGTAATGAAGATCTCTTCTATGAAAAAGGTACTCCTCTCAAGCCTTCAAAATTAATTTGTGAGACCATTAAACTCAAACCTTTTGCCCAACCTCAGAGATGTCTACCCTACCGTACATCAGAGACCGAGAGACTAGAGATTAAGAAACATACTGATGAATTATTACGACAGGGAATCATAAAAAAGTCTAAATCTCCCTATGCTTATCCAGTAATTCTTGTACGAGGAGGACACAAAACTGGAGATAATTGTAAGACAGGAAATACATCTTCTTCAAGACTTTGCTGTGACTTACGGAAACTTAATCAAATAATATATCCAGAGGTATTTCCATTCACTAATCAAGAAATGATGACACAAGCGTTGCGGGATGCTAAATATAAATCACCTTTTGATTTGACTAAAGGTTTCTTACAAACACTACTAGACGAACAAAGCTCACAACTATGTACAATAATAACGAGTGAGGGACAGTATTCATTTCAAAGGCTACCATTTGGACTCACCTCAGCTCCTGCTATTTTCCAGCGTTTACTAATCACTACCTTCGGGTCTAGAGTGAATGATTACGTTCAGATCTATTTGGATGATATTATCGTGTATAGCAACACATTTGATGAACATATTATCCATTTAAAGGATGTTTTTGATCTATTCAGGAGTAAGGATATAACTTTAAATCCTGAAAAGTGTGCATTCGCATACGACCGCATAAAAGTATTAGGACATTATGTAAGCACACAAGGAATAGAGTCAGATCCAAAGAAAATAGAAGTAATTCAATCACTGCCACTACCGAATAACTGCAATGAACTTAGACGCTTTATGGGCATGGCCAGTTATCACAGAACATTCATTAAAGACTTTGCCAAAATAGCTTATCCATTAAATCAGCTAATAAGAAAAGGGTCAAATTTGCAATGGACAGAAGAATCGCAACTTGCTTTTGATAAATTGAAGGAATGTTTAACAACACCTCCAATACTAGGATTTTTTCGCTATGGGAGTGAAACCATACTGAAAACTGACGCATCTCAAGTCGCCCTCGGTGCTGTTTTAAGTCAAATACAAGAGAAGAGAGAGAGAGTAATTGCCTACACAAGTCGTGCATTGGAGAAAGCAGAAAGAGACTACTCTACAACAGAGAGAGAATTTTTAGCCATCACACACGCATTGTCACAATTCAGACCTTACTTATTTGGAATTCGCTTCACCATAATTTGTGATCATCAACCTATAGCTGGATTCAATTTTGGAACAACTAGAAAAAATGTTCGACTCCAAAAATGGGCTGTGGAGATAAGCGATTTCAATTTTAAAGTGAAATTTAAACCAGGAAAATTAAATTTTGAATCTGATTTCCTATCACGAATATTATCTTCAGGAAAACCTTTTGACGTGAATCAGTATGAGAAAGACAATTGTATATGTCCTAGAAATGAGGTCGACAATAATATACCTAATGAAGATGAAATTAAAGAACCTACGCTAATTAATATCTTTTTAAATTATCCTTCTAATGAAAATTTAGAAGAAGAAGGCACATTACTTCGTCTGCAATTAAAGGATAAGTTTTGTAAACAAATTAAAGAAAAACTACACAATGGAGATAAAAGAATATCGAAACGCTTTAAGGTGGAGGGAGATTTATTATATTATGTAGCCGGAGATCCCAAACGCTTAGTGCTACCAGCTTCATTGAAAAGATCTGTATATGAAGGACTACATGACTCACCCTTCTGTGGGCACCGAGGAATAGAGACCACTATTGATAAACTACAGCACCGCTACTATTTCCCAAAATTGCGTAGATACGTAACTCAAAAGATTCAATCATGCATTATCTGTCAAAGAGTTAAACGCCCGATCAGAAAAAGGCAAGGAAGAATGGGCTCTGTAGAAATTCCATCCTACCCATTTCAATGCATTCAAATTGACTTCACTGGACCATTACTTGAAACAATACACGGAAATAAATATATAATTGCGGCAGTTGATATTTTCTCAAAATTTGTAGTACTTAAAGCTACCAAAGATCAAACGGCAGAAACTACAGCCAAATTTATATTAGAAAATATAATATCAATATTTGGTTGTGTTGAAATAATTTATAGCGACAATGGTTCTGCATTCAGATCACAGGTACTACAGAAATTGGAGATATTGATAAGAGCAAAGCACAAGTTTTCGGCTCCATATCACCCCATTTTTTCTGGTTTGGTCGAACGTTTTAATCAGTAAATTAAGACAATATTGAGAACTATATTAGAGACACAACAACATGATACATGGGATCAGTATATATGGAGTATTTCATTTATACTAAATACTAGCAAGTCACGAACAACTAATTTCTCACCTTTCCAGATACTTTATGGAAGAAAAAATTTATTTCCTATTGACTTTCAATTACTACCTTCTATTGACGAAGACCGAGAAAGAGAACTGCATAGATTATCCCAAATCCGGAACATTGTAAAGCAAAATATTGCAAAAGCAAAAGTTCAAAGAAAGTTAACTTATGATGAAAATCGTTTGAATACTACTTACTCTATTGGGCAACAAGTGTGGGTATTCACTCCTGTCACTCCCGTGGGAGACAGTCGTAAACTTACTAAACGATGGCTAGGACCGTATTATGTAGTGAAACAGCTTTCACCACTGAGATACGAACTACACCATGCACACACAGGAAAGCGATCAGAATCCCATATTTGCTATATGAAAGCTACTTATGAAGCCTTTGATGACATAGAAAGTGAAGAACATGACTTAGAATTGTCTAACTGGATAAAGGAAACTACTGAAATTTTAGAACAACCAAGAACACATCAAAATTGGTTAGAATTATTAGAAAATTGGAACTTACAACCAAAAACATTATCTGATAATAGCTACATTTTCTTAAAATACCAAAGACTAGATTACGGAACACTTAATCAGTTCAAAGAGCTATACGAATTTGTTATGCATATTCTACGAAAGAATATCACACTAATACCTATAATAAATCCACCTGCGGAGCATATACTTAATACATTATTACAACAAATAGAAACTCATGGGAAGTGGAATAGAGGTGAAATTTCAGTTACAGGAACTTCTATTATTGAAATACGAAATTTAACTATTTACAAGCTAAAAATATCAGAGCAATTTTTCACACAAGAAGTATGGATGTTTATAACCGAACAATTTCCCGTAATTACTACAAAAGAAGAAATTCGACTTCACTGTATACCACTATTAATTACAATACTAAAGTATACTTATCTGAGGAAACGAAACTATATACTAATTCTACAAGATTCCATAGATCCCTACAAACACTTTATTATTCCAGGACTAATTACTACAATGATACTGCTGAGATATTATGATGAATGGCCACCGATTAAAATAATAAGTCAAAAGCTAATTGAAGAAGTTCCATCGCTCTTTACGAACGGTAATACTTTAGAAAATGTAATTTGGACTGCAGTATATATTGCTCGCTATCTACATAAGCTAAATAGACTAAATGAAGACGATCAACCACAAATCGACCCATGGGAACACACAGAGGCAGTAGAAGACTCAAGTAGTGATGAAGAAGCTGATGTTCCATCAATTTCAACACCTATACACTCTGAAAATATTACTAGGGCTCCCACACAGAATCAGATTTCAAATAATTCCACACCAGTTCCCATACTTTCCCCAATTCATAATAACACTCCAGATATCCCTTCAACTAACATGCCTATAATTTTAGAAACACATTCAAGAATACAGAGCCAACCCTTCATCCTTCGTAGAGGCACTAGAACACGTCATCCTCCTGCTTATTTAGATGATTATGAATGGTAATATAATATATAATTTCTATGTCTAGATGTTGGAACTACCCCTTTTGTTTATGTTGGCGCTCGCTCATTATGTACTCACTCAAAGTCCACCCATAATGACTACATTAACGTCCGCTGTTTATCCCACTGAAATAGAAGATACAATAATCTATGAAGGCTCCGCTATCTTACATTTCTACGTTCCTACTTTGCAAAAACCAAGGAAAACTTCAATTTTTCAGAAAATAAGACATAACTGTTACGCAAGTAAACCAAAATCTAACCAAACATGTATAGAAGCCCATTGGTTCGAGTATTCATATATTTCTTTTACTAATGCCCTTCTAAGACATCGCAATGCATTAGTGGATCAAGATGCACCCCGTATATCAATGAACGATACTAAATTGGAAAATTTACATAAACATGATTATGACATAGTCAAGATCCCCAATATGAAGAGATGTACGGCATAATGGATCGAAAAAAAAGAGGACTTTTCGATGCTGTAGGGATGCTGGGTCAGCAGCTGTTCGGTTTGGCAACGACAGATCAGGTTTATCAACTCCGAGATAACCAACAGTCCATAGTTAATTATATTAACGACATGCGGGATTCAGTGATTGAAAATCATCAACTATTAATACAACAAGCCGAAGCAATATCTTCACTACAATTTGATTTATACAAATCAAATAATCGAATAATAGACATGATAAACATATTGTCAAATAAAATTGATGAGTTACAAAAATTACATTATGACACTATTGAACTCGTAGCACAGACGGCATACTTCGTCCAGTATAACACTTTACTGATGATTCACACAGTGATGGATGAAGCCTGTTTGAGTAAAAGAATTCCGAAGATGTTTATATCACCAACTGTACTACGATTTGAACTACGGCGATTGGAAATTTCACTTAATAAGCTTAACCTTACATTGGCTATTCCACTAAATCAAATCAGTAAATATTATAAACTACAATTGGCAACATGCATTAATTCACCTTCCAAAATTCACATAATTGTAAAAATTCCATTTAAATCTGTAGCGTCTGAGTGGAAACTATTTCAATTAACTACAATTCCTATGATATTTAAAGATACAACCTACATTCCAAGAAATATTCCACCTTTTATTGCCAAAAATGGAAATCAGATTATTCCCTTATTAGAATCTGGAGCACATAAATGTGAACCATTTATTCAGCCAATTTGTCTCTTAAACGTCTACTCTTCAAATATCTCTTCAAACAGTCCTTGTTTGAATACAATATTTTATGGCGGAATGGCAGAAGATTTAAAGGCATGTCAATTTGATAAAATTGCAACTACAAAATCAAGAATTACCGTAGTTGGCCCAAATCTCTTTGCAATAACTAATCCTCCTGAAGACGCGACTGTAAATTGCGAAGATAGACAAAATATTGATTTTGGCAGGGGGGCTGTTACGGGCGCATTTTTGATTAAATTAGCCTGTAGCTGTGTAATTGAAATGAATGGATTTTTACCAATTTCACCCTTAATTCCGTGTGAAGCCTCAGCTCTAGAATTCACTGTTTCGCAGACCATTCCAGCTGCCTGGTCTCAAATAGAAAAAATTGTTATACCTGCAAGTCATAGCTTAGACTTTTCCACTCAATTTAAGGACATAGACGCAGTTATAGATAAATACTGGGATAATAAAACTACACTCCAAGCAATGATAGGAACTAAAAGCAAATCTCTACCCAGACTAGTCCTTAAAGAGGTACATAATTCAAGTTGGTTAACTTCAGCCTGGAATTTGGTGTTGACTATTACAGTCATTTATATTCTTTACAAGATTTATCGCATTACCCAATTGCTACCACTGATATCTACTACATACTGTGGATATGATTCCGTCATTGGATACGACGATATAGACAAATTAATTGATCACTGTAGACTTCCTATGTACATCGAGGCTTTAATCATCGTTCAATTAACTGCAACTATCGTTATTGCTATCATTCTAATATATTATAATTACGCCCCGAAATAAACTATTGGCGACGGAGAGCTACTCGAAGGAACGAACGGGGAAATCCTCGACAAAATATTGATAATACAAGGTACACACACACTACAACTGAAAACACAAGGGATCCTAATCAAATGTCTGTAAACAGTACTACTGTCCTAAATAACCCACTTTCGGATATTGATTGGAACTTATCTGCATACTCACGAAATATTGTATCACCTGAAATCTTACACCCATTGAATTCAGAAATTTGGAGAAGGACAGGAGAAATTCCACATTCTAATCCTCATTACGATTCTCCAAGAGTTACATACGCTACGTTAGCAGGACAATTACGTACTCTTAACGATAGACAAGAATCAGTACACAACGCTGGATATGAAAATTTTAATAATCATCAATACGAAAAGGAAAAACAAGATTCTTTAAAAGATTCTAACCTAGAGGAACCTCCTTCCTATATGGAAACTTCACAAAAACGACCACGATCTCGTTCACAGTCTAAACTTCCTTCCGCTCCTATTAAATCATCCCCTAGACATTAAATACATAATATACACACTCGCTTGTTTCGTGACCGTCTTGTAATATATATAGTTGTCTGGTAGAAATACTCTCTTAAAAACATTACTAATACCTTAACGATTCGATTACTTACAGTGATGCCTCTACATAGAGATATATTGCTATTTCTCAACAAGTTAGAAGAAATGATGAGCAAACAATATAACTCTTTAACAGAAAAACTAAATAAATCTGCTGAAATAGACATTACATCATTTTTATGTGGACAAATTTCATGCCTTGTTCTCGTGTTAGTTCTGCTATTGGTTCTTGGCTTATGGGAAATCTTTTCAAGAATAATAAACAGTAGAAGGGGAATAAAAACCGATGTTATTGTACTACCACCACCGCCGACTGATTTATAAGAAACTATTCTAAAATGAATGATCATTTTACCGAAGAAGAAACAAAACATATATGTTTAGTGAACTCATCCGACTGGGGCAATTACGACTGGCTTGCCTTATTTTACAAGCAAACAGTACTTAATTGTTCACTCACTGACTCTACTGACATTCCAGTTCCTCATCAACACTCAATTGTTATTCAACACTTAATACTAATTGTAATAGCATTATTATCGTCTCTTTTACTTACTATTATACTAATTTGCCAAGTGTGTAGAAATCATAGAGTATATCCGTTCTACCCTAGTCCACCTGCTCCTTTTACATCAAATCCGTACTCATGCAAGCCCCATGAAAGAATTGTCTGATGAAAAATGCTCACAACCTCTACTTTCTACAAACAGCAAATTGATATATATATCAATACTATAGGGCTCCTGCCATTGTATGAACTAAGGTACATAACACGGACTAAACTACTTATAAAGGGAGCGAAGATAAATCGAGATAATAGACCTAATCTCAGAGGGGAACGTACAAGGGGATTAGAACCAGTACTACGAAATGTTTATATCTATGCCTGGGTACGATTCATGACAAACGGGCTATTGATGTTTCAACACATATCTGATTGGCAAGACGACGTATGCAGCAACATAATACGAAGAACTTTTCATGCTAATGAAATCATAGACAGCTCTACATATATACATTTTAATGTTCAAGCTACCCCGAACTCGCCAATATACTTATTTAGTAAACGTAATAATACTCTATATCTATACGAGACTACTAAATTACTGATGTTCAGGATCCCTAAACACCTATTACCGTAAATAAAGTCGTAACAAAATAAAAGGGCGATAACCGAAATTAAATATTTCAGAACACTTTACTGATATAGCCTGAAATAAAACTTATATCAAAATGAGACTAAAACCACGCTTAGCTCATCTCGAAGAACTTAAACGATATTTCGGTGATTCCGAAGTTTGCTTCATCGGAGACCGAAAAATCGGAGCTGAAGATATTAGTTTCTCTGTGTCTTCACTGCAAGCTGTATGTAAAGCTCTTGAACCGACCCCAAGAATTCGTTGGTTCGCTGCTAGGAAATCAGTCAACGGACATTTACATAACACTTTTCCCATTTTTGGTGCCTTTTTCTACATACTGAACAGTTCTAGTTACCAAAAATCTCTTCTAATTACTTGGCCTTTAGATTACGCCTGTTTAGAGGAAGTGTGCTACTTTCTTCCCCAGTTCTTCATTAATCCGTGCAATTTCGACAAGGACCGAGTACTATTTACCTTTTTACAATTCTCTACGATAATAAATAAGGGACTAGACTCACTAGGTATCATAGAAAGTGTCACCAATGATGTGTTAACCGTACTTTATAAAGTGTACACTTATTACGCTCTAGGAAATAGACTAAGTTCACCTAATGCAACCATAAGTATAAGTGCCCAAATTCTTGCCACTCTTCATTTAATTATAGAAATAAGTGAACCATTTAAACCGTGCCCAGAACCTACCTTGAGGGCACTGGATCTAATAAGATTTCTACTAAGACACCGAACAAATAGAAGAGAGCGTCAAGCACTTCCAATCATCATCAACACAGTTACTGCCTTGGGAGCATACGGAAATCCGCTGCATCTAAACAGACTGAGCAATATAGCTAATATATTTGCTAAATATATATCACGTTCTAGTGAAAATTTGATTTACGTGGCATCCGATTTGGCTAAGTTATTTACAATTACTAAAACGGAATATGCCAATGAACTAGAGCAAAACTGTCGATCGTGTATGATCGATTTACACACTCAAGTGCCAACCATCGAACAATTCAAACTAATGCTGGATATCTCAGACGCCGACTTGTCTCAAGGAAGTGATCCAGACTCAACTATAGTGATCGACTAAAAATCAATCAATTGACAATGACCGACTTAATATTTTTCTGTTCCCCTAGGGACATTAAGAAAATTTATTGTGGCGGAACACTATATGTAGTACCAAATTTCCAACTTTACCCAAAACAGAATATTGCATATTGTGATGTTGACTGGGACGCGTTAATTAATTGGTGTAAAGAACATATTAATTACGCCCATAAACTTTTTCAAGACTTAGTTTACTCCACAATAAGAAGCAGTCCTTTGTTACTTATTGCATTGGAAAAATCTCTTCGCTTTGAAGAAGGAAATCACAATTTACTACCGTATTATTTCACGAGTGAGTACCAAGGAAATATTCCACCCAGCACACACTTCCCGTATGCTCTCTTCAAAGCTTACATACGACCAGTTATTCGTCAATTTAATGTCGCTGCAGCAAACGGTGAGCAGAAGATTCAACATAGAATTTACAGTGCATATTTGACTGGGAATGGAAGACAACGGGAATATATTAAGAGAATATTAACATTTGGCTGCAAAAGAAGCCCAAGACCATTAAGATTCAAGTGTGAAGGGTTAAATATTGAAAGATTTTTAAGATATTTGATTCAAAATAATACATCAACCTGGAAAAAGGAGCTACTCTATGCTATTTTAGTAAAAGTAACTTTCTCTGGAAAAGAACTTTCACCCGTTCTACAGGAAGTTGGATATGAACTGGCTTACCAACTGCACTTCTGTACACCATACAGAAACTTGGCTACTGCTACTGGAATATTTGAACTTTGTCCGGTTATGTATAAATTATTACAAATTTATAAACAAAAGGATAAAAAATCTCTTCCTATCTTCCCAATGGACTTTATCAAAAATGAAAGTACCTTGGAATTGATAATGCAAACGGCAGAAAGAAGATTTGCAAACAAACATTGGCCAAATGAAGAAATTCTAACAAGAAAACGAAAAGCTAGAGAAGCCTTAAATTTAGACTAACTCTGTTATACTGATACCTACTTATACATTCTAAATTGTAAACTATAATAATATAGAACCAATTATTGAAACAGTGGCTTCTTTGTGCCTTTGTAAATAACAATAGTATTTTAATAATAATGTAACTAAAATAAGCTTTACTTTAGTCTTCTAACATATATAGCACGGTAATCTGTTCCCGCTATGTACTATAAAATGATTGTATTAAGTATATAAGTACCAAATATTGTAAAAGCTACGGGGCAGCCGTTCCATCCCTTTTGACCTCATTCCACTACCCTAGTATTTACTACCCTCATAACATTCACACCCTTCTCTCGGCTCTCTTCTCCCTTATGAAATCAGTATCACACCAGACTCGGGATAATCAACTTCTAAGTTTCGAGTAACCAATTTCTGAAGTGTTTTAACCGAATTTTCAACCTAAATGGAAGCAAATTTAACATTACATTGCTCAATAAGAGATATCAAACAAGTTTACTGTGAAAGTGAAACGCTTGTATTACCCCAATTCCAGAACGAAACACAAGTATCCTTCACACAGATAGATTGGTCTAAACTCGAATTATGGATTAACAATCATATAGAAAAATATCATCAACATTTCCAAGACCTTTTGTACTCATTAACGCACGGTTCAGTAATTTTAACTAAAACAATTTGTGACTCCTTAACCCAAGACGAAAACTATAAGGAATTGATCCCCTACTATTTTTCTACCTTACATCAGGGAGCTCCACCCATCTACTTTTACATTCCGTTTGCCATCTTTAAGCAATTCATCAATCCGTGGATATCGAGATTATCAGATAATTTGGTATCAACAGTTAATATCGGTTCTCACTATCATATTTATGTGGCCTTCATTACTGGAGGTAATTCTCAAAGATATATTATTAATAAACTCCTTAATTACTCACGAAAAATATCTCAACCCTTGAAATTCGGTACATGTGGACTTCTAGTCACTAACTTAATTTGTACTTTGGTGAAACAGAATTTATGTGAGTATAAACAAGAAGTGTTGTTCAGAACTTTAGTAAAATTGGTCATACATAATAGAGACAAAAGGCCAATTTTCCAACAAGAAGCTTTCAACTTATTTTTCCAACTACAAAAGTGCACTCCTTGTCATAACTTAAACAGTGTCTCTCTTTTTGACTTGTGTCCTGTGCTATATGATTTGTTATATACAAATAAGTATCAAGAAGACGATGAAGACTGGTTCCCCTTAGATTCTATAAATAATGTGAAAGTGTTAACTGTAATTTACCAAGCCGCAAAAAGAAAGTTTTTGTTTAATACTTTAAGTCAAAAGGAACTTCGTGCGTTAAAGAGAAAAAGTCGGGAAAACAATCTATCAGTGAATTAAATCCACACTTGAGTTCACCATGGAGGACCCCGTTTACACCTGTAGTACAGAAGACGTACATAAAATATATACTGTATACAATGACAATTTAGGACAAAATGTTGTCAAATCACACTTCCATCCCTTTAGAAATAATGAAGTGCCCCATCCATTACTTTCTTGTGAAGTGAACTGGTGTATATTACAAAAAGTAATATACATACACTTATCCAAACATCTTTCTTTACTGCAAGATTTGGTGAAGTTAATAAACTCTACATCTAACTTTGCCTTTTTACAGTTTGTAATTGAAAAGATGGTTGTTAAACTTGAAACGTTCGAATATTTCGAACCTCAACAATACTTAATTTCGGGAGTGCAAAAACAAAATCTACCACCTAAAAGAATTGTACCCCCCGATGTATTTTTGAAGTGTATAGAACTTTTAAGAGGATCTTGGAAGGGATTAAATTTTAACACAACAGATCTAATTTACGATCTATACACCATTAGTGTTACTGCAATTGAAAACTCTAGCTTCAGTGCTTCAATACCTACATTCATTAAAAAATGTATCCAGTTGGAAATCATTTGGGCTACTCCCAATGGGGACTCAAAATTAACAGCAAGTTTATATTTGCAATTTCTTAAGAAAAAGACATTTAATAGTACATTTAACAGACTTCTAAATATTATCCTTGTGGACATACTTGCTGCTAACAAGGAAAACTCTTTCCTATCTGAAAGTGAGTGTTTCAACATTCAAACTAAGCTGTGCACGAGTGCAACATCATTTAGTCAAAAACGACTAGAGATAACTAAATACATTTGTAAATTGGCTGAATACACTATCAAACTTGATCCAATTACCAAAAATATTATATCGAGTGTCAAAAGTTGTATGAGAACAAACCAACTAAAAACTCTATCAACAGTGACTCTGGAAAAGTCACTAAAGTGTGAAGAAGATCCTTCCTGTCTTCCACCCATCATCAAACTACAACAAGTGGAACCAGCTAACATTTATGACTTGTTTACCCGTCGAGCACATCCGGATGGAGACCAACTTCTGGTGAAAGAAGAGAGGGATTCACCTTCAGGATCTCTACTTCACATAAAAGAAGAGAAAACTGACGAGACAATTATAAAGTGGGAATATGATGTGTAATCATATACCTACCTACACAACTCTACACGACAACTCTTCAACATCTATAACACTGCCTCATGAAAACTAAGGTGATCTCGAAGCCTTAATTACTTAAAAGATTGTGGTAAGGACAAATTAAATGTGCCTTTAATCTCAGTCACTTGTAATATATTATATAATTAAATTAAATAGTGATTAAAAAGTTAATTATAAGTTTAATTAGTAATTAAAGTTAATTATAAGATTAATTAGCAATTTTAATGTAGATATTTACTAATAGAACCTATGATACTAATTAGGCTAAAAGGGAAATGCATATGTACGCTATGTATGTATTATAGAATGGAAAAATTGAGTAGATAAGTATTAGAAAACTAGGACACTATATTCAGCTCCATTCACCTAGTGACCGAATTTAAGCAGCAGAATTTAACTGAATCTCTTCTATCTATATGTATACGCATTATACAGAAGATTAATTGACTTTAGAGCCACACTTAGATTTGCTATGCACCCTTCCTACTATCTAGCAATGTAAGTTACTATAAGTATTAAGTAATGCATGACAGTGTACTAATAGGTACCTATTCCAAATGTATGTAAATAAGTATGTCAAATATAGAAACAGTTTGTAGTTTAATTAAGGAAAACCTATTTATTAAAATTTACATGTAAGTTAATATACAATTGTAGTATAATTACTATATTTAAGTAAATACTAAAGTTAAATTAATATTGAAGGGGTAAAATTAACAAAATATTTAGTATTTATATCATACATAGGCAGGGGATACTGAATGAAATGCACTTTTAAACGAAAGAGTAAGCCACTGAGTCTTATAAATAGTACATGGTTAGTGATGGTATGGTTGAGTCTTAATATACAAATGCAAAAAGGACTCCAGATGCAAATAGGACTCCAGATGCATTTTGGACTCAGATGCAAATAGGACTCCAGATGCATATTGGACTTCAGATGCATTTTGGTTTCGGGATGCAATGTGGAGTTAGGAGTAGAGTAGAGTTGTGCTGAGTGATAGTTACTTAGGGAGACTCACACTCACCCCATGTTTGCGCCCCATATGAGACTTGAATGAATTCCAGCTATCATAAGTCTTAGGACATAATGCACACGAATGAGTTGAGTTTGTATTAGTCTTTGGCCGATGTGTACTTTTATGTCGTGTGAGGTGAGTAGAAGTAGCAAATACAGCGTCACAAATCTCACACTTGAATGATTTAATATGCTTTCGTAGATGATAGAGGTATTTTAATTTACCACTACCAGTCGAAGGAAACACAATACCACAGTCAGAACATTTATTGACTGTTAGCTCAGTTGACGAGATATTTGTAGCAGGACGTCTCAGAGGTGCACGAGTAACAGGTGTAGGACGAGTAGGTATAACATTACTTGGTCCCGGAGATGGAGAGGGAGGTCTACCTTCCAATTCTTCAGTCTCACCCTCCGAAATACTCATATTTTGAATATCCTCAGTGATACCTTCTGATTCATCCGACGGAGAGAAAGACCAGAAAATTTCTTTTGATTGCTGACTCTCTCGTATAGTTGTAAAAGGAATTTTACAGCAAGGACACTCAGGAATTTCTGTTTCCGTAAGACTTCTAGTCCTCATCGCTTTTACTATACACTGGCGATGGAAAAAATGTCCGCAAGAAACCACTAAAGTGCCTTCATAACGACAAAGAATTACCTTATCATCGTTAACCAAATTATAACAAACACACACAGGCATATTACGAACACTGACATTCACTCTATTATAATTATTAGCATTAAATTTTGCTCTTTGTTGTTGTGCTGTAAGAGCGTCTTTAACTATATGATCTCTACATGAAGCAGCCTCATTAGTACAAGGTTGAACTGGCCGTCTTGAACGATGACCATTTACATTATAAACTAGTCGGTCAACACCGTCTAGCTCGCGTTGATATGACATTGTTTCGGGATCTACTAAGACATTTGTATTAAATCTGAATATGTCTGCATATCCCCTAGTTTCCTTAATGTATCGAGGATTACTTTCTAATTGATGCATATGATCCGCTAAATATCTGCGAATTTTACTTTTGACATCACTAGCAGCATTATAGGAATGAGCAGCAATTGCTATTCGAGCAACATTGTCCTCGTTCAGCATATTTGAGAGTCGCCGAAAAGAACAATCCTTTAGTATTACAACACCGTAATAGTCACAAAAAGCACTTAAATCAATTAAATGTTCCTTATCAGTCGATAGAGCAATTGCTCCACTATATAAATATCGCAAAGCATAGTCTATGCTCTCCTCCGAAAATCCTCGGAAAGTTACTTTCCCCTCTCTCACTTCACTCCATTCACCTTTGAATAATGCAGCAAAACATTTATTGTTCGCAGCTAAAACACTACGGTGAACAGATATCTTTGAATAAAGGGCCTCATGGTTAGTAATTCCAATTTTAAAGTCTGAATATGTTTCTTTCGCGTTCACCAAGAGAGATAACATGTGTTTCTGGTGAGAGCTCACACTAGAACACTGTAGCTCATTCACACAGGCACAATGGCCAGAGTTAAAAGGAGCAAACTCTCCATCCACTTCATTTCGAGTTGTAATTCGGCCTGCAATTTCGACACAAACTGCCAATCGAAGAACTCCATGAGCTAAATACAGATGTTCAGCTCCATTAATAACACTCATAGGTAGAAAGGCCGTAAATCCTTTAGTTTCACCAGCCTTAATTTCACCAAAGGTGTGCACCACAGGTAATAACGTTGTTTGCATCATCGTAAACACGATAAGAAAACCGAACCATTAAGGCGGTAGCACTCCCCACAATTTTCTCTAACCGAAGCCAAAGATTTAAGTAATTCTCGTCACCCTCTAATAAGAGATTCCACTTGGAAGACTCAGCAGTCCCTACGGCGGCCGGGTAACTACGGTCTGACATAAACGCATCAAACCAAGTCCAAATACTAGGACATAAAATGCGATACTGCTCGATATTCCATCGAAAAACAGACCGAGTAGACTCAAAACGGGTAGTACTACAAACGGGACGGGAATTCATTGTTAAAAATGTAGAGATATGATAGTAAAACTGGAGAGTGAGAGAGTCAAGGAGACTTGAATATCTTTGATTCATTTTTACTATTTACTACCGCTATTTATATTCCTGTGGGCCCTTATTAAAATAAATTCATGATCATTTCAGTGTAATGCACTGTAGGTAGAAATGTTATTTAGTACACTCAACTAAAGAGAGAGAAAATAGAACATTTCATAGTGCAGTGGACTGACATTTACGATCAGTGTACTCAGTATTTATGAAAGTCCTTTAAGGTCATGGAGATTACTAAGTGCAGCTACTGACTTTTATGACCAATGCACCTTATATTTATGACCATCCCTTAAGGTCGTGGAATTTAAAACTGCATTTCAGTACAATCCTCACCTATACATACTTATCCGTATTAATGCACAGCAACTGAGTCTGTTCAAAGAACAGGAAACTCATTGGGGTAGAATGATACTATAAATGTCAATAATAATAATATGTACTGATTGTTTATGAGGTAGGTACCCTTTGAAACATAAAATAAGACCGACTCAACTTTGAGTTACAATAATACTAATAATATGTCTGAGAAAATTGTGCACTCAGTTAGATATAATAGAAGCTTTAAGTGTGAAGCATTAGAAACTAGAATACAAAATATGCTAGCGAACATAAAACAAACAATTGTATGTATACTGCCTGCGTGCAGTAATATTTAATGGTAAAAGCTTAAATTGTATTGTGTAGTATGATACTAGTATGTAGCATCATGAAAAATACAAAAAAAAATATGCAAAATTATTATTTGCTTAGTGATTTTCTATTTCGATGTGTGTGTATGTATTGTACTAGTCGAAGGGACTCGACAAAATCGGCGGATGGAGCATTTGTGGCCGGATATTTATATGAGTATAGCCAGTAACTATAGATATAAGGTCTATTCAATTGTATGTATTGTGTAACAATAATTTATTCTTTTGTATCTATCCGGCACCCTCCCGACCCTACGTCGACCGTATCCAACTCAGCCTCCGACCGAGTTGACTCCGCTCTCCGTCGACTCCCACCTCATCTTTCCTGTCACACTCATCTCCTCTCCCAACAACTAACACTATTCTGTGTGTAAGAACTTTCTCCACACACGAATACATACGGAATCTTAAGACGGAGACGGATAAATATGTGAACAACTCACACACTCACCGGAGTCCTTCGTCGTCCTCTCATTCCTTTACATCTCTCTCCTTTTTAACCTTTTGTAGAAGCTTGAATAAAAGAGACTTTGTCTCACTAAAAAGAACCGACCTTCGCGTATTTATTTGCCTCTTTAAACAGACAATTTCAGGAAATCGAACCCCACACATCCACACTAACTTAGACCAAATTGAACCTTTTTGAGTACGATACGAAGACTAGGAGTTACTCGAAGATTTTCTTCACTAGCAATCGCATTTTCAAAATGATCCCAAAATGGCACTGTCTCGTCCTTTTGGGCTAAATATGGCGGTTTGAATGAGTAATATTATGACAAAAAAGCTGAAAAGCAGCTGGTAATGCTTATATAAAGCCATATTTTTTGGATGAACTAGAACCCCTTTAAATAGAAGGCAGCTTTTTCCAGCAATTTTACGTAGCTAGATAGAGATGTTAATTTGTGATTCTAAAAGTAGACGCCGCTTTAGCCTCCCCCGTCTGTCCCGTCGTGTCTTGTGTGTAACTGATTTGCAATCTGGAGTTGTTGTGTATTTATAATTGCGAATCTACTTGCTGTTATCTTCCTACAGTCAGTTGTGCAAGTTTTGATTGGCTTCACATCACAATCAGGACCAATACAGCTACAATGAACTTTAGCGGAGGTGACAGAGTTAAAGGAGCAATTTGGCGGTAATTCACACATACAGCTTAGTTAGAGCTAGAGCTAGAGTCTAACTACTAAGGAATGGTGACCGAGTATATTGATATTGTGGCACAAAAGGGTTTAAGAGTACCTGTGTTATTGATAATTAAATGGATTTTTAATTCCATCCAGGTCAATATTGTGTAAATATTGAAACACACAAATAAATATTGATTTATTTCTAGTAAGGTTGAAAGGTTGATTTATTTTTAATTCTGCATTCGGAAAGGTTAAGTTTCAGTCTGATTATTCTCCTTTTTCTCTCGTTCGGGAACTCGTTTCTTAAGCAGATGTTGTCCGACCTAAAACACATAATAACATAATATATATTTTGTCTAGTAAATGCTAAAAGTAATTTCCGGTATATACATTACTTATTTTAATGTGTATTTTTTGTTGGTGCATTTGACATCACTGACAGCCAAAAATGCTTGCTCACCATGGTGGTTGTATTATTTTCGGTGCTGGGTCGAGATTTGGTAGCAGAGCACCTTGTTAAGGATTTCAAGCAGGAAAACTCGAGTTAAACGAATCATCTGTATTGATGATTGTTTTTTCTTTATCTGAATCATCCAAAGTTTGAATACTGACAAATCGCTTTTTAAGAGCATTGGTAATCGTGGATTGGCGATCATTGAGAGTTTTTGAGTTTCAGTCTGATTATTCTCCCGTTCGGGAACTCGTTTCTTAAGCAGATGTTGTGCGACCTAAAACACATAATAACATAATATATATTTTGTCCAGTAAATGCTAAACGTAATTTCCGGTATATACATTATTTATTTTAATGTGTATTTTATGTTGGTGCACTTGACATCACTGACAGCCAAAAATGCTTGGGCTCACCATGGTGGTAGTATTATTTTCGGTGCTAGGTCGAGATTTGGTAATAGAGCACCTTGTCAAGGATTTCAAGCAGGAAAACTCGAGTTAAACGAATCATCTGTATCGATGATTGTATTTTCTTTATCTGAATCATCCAAAGTTTGAATACTGGCAAATCGCTTTTTAAGAGCATTGGCAATCGTAGATAATCCAGGACTCGTAACAAAAAAAATCACCAATTAAAACCTCGAAGTATGCAGTCCTTATCAATAATTTTTTATAAACTAAAAATTGAATAGACTTACCCTTATCTTAGTCCATGTTCCCAATTGTAGTACTTCTTCCTTTCCTTCATTCCTCCAACTCCTTCAACAGAAATCAACACCTACCAGCCTAGACCTATTGTAGAGCGCCAAGGGTGCCTACCTTTATGGAGAAGTGCAGCTGCTAATTCAGATTAGCAGCTAAAGCACTTTAGCTTTAATTTAACCAAAAGGGCTAAATTCTTTTATTACTAAAAATATAGGACATAACATATAACTAGCTCATTCACTTACATTGTGTGAGCTAAAATAAAAAATTTTAAATTTAAAAAAAAATCAAGTATTAGTAACAGCAGTATGCACCTAATACTTTAACATAAATGAAAAAACGGGAAATGGTCCTAGAACATGATATAGGTAGGCACACTCGACACCATTGCCAGTAGCTTGCACTATGGACAGACATCACAAGCCCGGGGTATCTCGGAGTTCTTCAGGCGTATGGGGGATATCCTCAACGAGCAACGGCAATGATCATCATCTTAGTTGACCGTTCCTTTTGGCAATGGAACCACCAGAACGAAAAGCCCTTCTAAGATGATTGCTCAACCCTACACTGCCTCCCCCGTACCCAATCAACTATATGATGAATTAATAATTCAAGGCAGTGTTACTTACATTAACTAAATATATTAAATAACCTTTTCAACAATTTAGTAGGTACATAGGCTTAATATTTTCAAATCCAATAACACGAATGAATACGCAACATCTCTGAAACAACTCAAAAAATCTAGAGTTGGTTAAATATGATAATATTATACCCATGGTATAATATTATCACATATAACCGTATTATAACACATAATGCCGCCCTTGCATTCAGCCTATATGTGGCAAACTCCCAATGTTTATTACACATAGTTTCCAGGGCAGGCGAGGTAGTTTCATATAAATCTACCCTACGTGGACGCATGCAATAGGTCTTCAGCCCCACCCCCTCCCCCCACCCACATTGTAGCCCTTTGTAGAATATTTAATTCCCCATTCCCAAATTCCTGAAAGTATATCAAAAGAAGTTTACAGTTAAACCTAAGAATATTCTTTAAAAATGCTTTTATCTTTTTCTAAAGTGTAGTGCCATACATGTTCATATGCAAAAGTTCTTTTAATCCTCCTCTGATTCATCTGAATTCTCAGTTATGAAACGGTCGGCAGCATTTAAAATGTTGCTACACAGACTTTTCTTCCTTTTTAGTACAGTTTCTTGGTTATGACGAGCAAACCCAAGGTACCATATAACACAAGCAACGTGTGAGCAACAACCAACTACTCGACTTCCTACTTTGCAAAGACAATAATATCCAACAATTGAATCTTCTCCTTCCTTACTTGGATCAAATTCAATCCACAGTTGATGCTGTTTGTTATTGGTAAACCGGCTTTCTATCTTTGCTCGGATCAAGTTAGTAATTTCACGATGCATGTACATCTTATAAATTGCATCTGCATCAATGTGCTGCCTAGCATATTCTTCCGCCATATGTACTTGATACACACCTACAATAATACTGCTTTTAGTAACCCAATTTTGAAGACCAATTAATACATTAAACATCCCACATTTACCTAGGGTAATATACTTCAAGTTCTCCTCCGATAGTCTTGGAAATTCAGATATACTTTCTTCGACCCAGTCGACCCTTTTCTTTTCCAGTTGCAAGCTCTCGATTCTTTCTTTCATTCTGTTTATTTGTCCTAGTCTTTCTAGAGCCAACTTTGCAATGTTAACATGTGTCTCATTTTCGGTTAGAATAGGAGGTGAATATTTATTCATTAATGCACAATATATGCGGACCAAGGATCCCAACTTCGGAAAGTAGGTTACTGGAATGATCGCGTCAAAGAATTTGAACTTCTTAAGACGTCCATTCACAGCTTCGACAACCCATCTTGTCATTGTAACTATTCGGGACTCATTTGCCTCCTGTGTCGAAAATTGTTTTCGTCCCTTTTTTAGAAGGTGTGGCATGTGGGTCTTGTATCCTAATTCTTCCAGTTCGTCTATGACGTCCCTGAATCCTCTATCTAATATCAATTGATCATTTGCCCTAAAAAAGGATGAAAATCCATATAGTTTGTCAATCAAGTAGCCCATTATTTTTGCATCATTGTTATTGTTGTCGGCGTAAAATAAACCCTCCGCTTCCAAAATATATCCATCCGGGAAAACAATGAAAGGAGACGAAAGGAGAATGGAATCTTTGTTTGCAATCAATTCGGTTACAACGTTTTCTTTGAAGAATCCATTCTGTTCTAAGTGAGATCTGCAGCATCGATTGGTAAAAGGAATCATTATTTGCCGTCTTTGCCAAATATTAACGATAGCCGACTTTGGAATACGGCATCTTCCGTTTTTGACCTTTTTGCACAGAAAACATTTGCTCATCGTGCCTATGCATGCATTAACTTCCAATTTTACCAATGGTTTTGGTAGGGAGAAACACGTAGATTCAGAAATTGAGCTATGCGACGATTGAGATGAAACCGAATCGTTACTACTTGCTAGTGAGGTAAATGATGAAACAGACAGCTGAGAATCTATAGAAATACTCTGACTAACTTCCTTTGAATTCACATCACCACCATCAATAGATTCCTCAAAAACAGTGCTAGCCTGGGAATCTATTTCCATCTCCTCACTAAAGTCCATTAAATGCATAGAAGAAGCATCAGTAATTGAATCCTCAAAAACACTACAATCCTAGAATCTATTCCCACTTCCCGACTAAAGTCCATTGAATTCACTGATGCATCAGATATAGAATCTTCAAACATTGTACTAGCTTGTGAGTCTGCTAGGTTGCATCGAGATTTTAAAGACTCGTAGTCTTCCCGCTTTAACGTAATGACACAATTTGAGCAGGCATAGTCGTTGGGATTAATATTTTTCCCTATATAATTACTAAAGGAATTGACAAAAACTTCCATAGTCTTAATCCCCAATCGCTTATATCCCCCGCGTTTATCCATTCGTCCAAAGCACAAATCACAATAGTAATTTCCCCTGATTTCTTAATAACAATAAATATTTTTTTATGTTCAAAAAGCATTCATCGTAAAATAAATTATGATACGGAACTAAATAGTAAACAACCATACTTCTAGGAGCCATTTTCAAAATACCCGGTGTCCAATAATAATGTCCAGATTTCCAATCCAATTTTAAAGCCAATATTGTTACCGTGTTAGTACTAGCCAATTTAATCCAGTCAATATGCAATTCAATGTTGCTACCGATTATCTGTTATCCAATCCAATGTACCCAAATCCAATCCAAATGCGTTCCAAGTTGTTACCGATATTTTATCCCAACCCAATGTTCCAATTCCGATTCCAAAACGTACCAAGTTGCTACCGATTATCTGTTATCCAATCCAATGCACCCTAATCCAATCCAAATGCGTTCCAAGTTGTTACCGATATTTTATCCCAATCCAATGTTCCAATTCCGATTCCAAAACGTACCAAGTTGCTACCGATTATCTGTTATCCAATCCAATGTACCCAAATCCAATCCAAATGCGTTCCAAGTTGTTACCGATATTTTATCCCAATTTAATGTCCCAATTCCGATTCCAAAACGTACCAAGTTGCTACCGATTATCTGTTATCCAATCCAATGTACCCAAATCCAATCCAAATGCGTTCCAAGTTGTTACCGATATTTTATCCCAATCCAATGTTCCAATTCCGATTCCAAAACGTACCAAGTTGCTACCGATTATCTGTTATCCAATCCAATGTACCCAAATCCAATCCAAATTCGTTCTAAGTTGCTACCGATTATTTTTATGCCAATCTAATGTCAAAGCGTAAAAAACCGAGAGAATAGGTCGATTCATGTAATCTCAGACAAGACAAGTGCTTTTCAACAAGATGACAATGATAGGCACAGATAGTTTTCACGAACATTTCAACATAAGAACACTCACTCACTCATACCAAACCAAACAATAGGAAATCCTACATCTTGTTGCTATTAGCGAATAGTTCGTCATTGGTGAATAAGTACCAAGGCTAAAATGGCATAGGAATGTTAATGTATCCTATATACATATACCTGGATACACTGAAACATACTTATGCCCAAGGTGCGTATAGCAACCAACACCCGATTTATAACAGGTGACGAACCAAGCCCATTTCTCCATTGAAATGTCAGGAATAATCTGCGGGACCAAATGGTCCCGGACTGTCCCAGCTCAGTTCGGTTGCTATAGGTAACAAGCTACAACTAAGCTGGGACAGTCCGGGACCAAATGGTCCCACAGATTATTCTTAAAATAAAGGCTTGATTCGTCACCTTTGTTTACACGCACCTTGCTTATGCCCTATAAAAATGTAGTGAGATATTGGTACTTTAATGGTATATTTCTTTTTTTAAAATAATAATTTTCTAAGTGGAGAGAGCTCCATCGTAATTTTTTTGTCAAACACAGATAACATGTTTAACTATATGAAAAAAATTTAAAATCCAATGAAAAGCTCTGCGAAGGGGTATTTTTAAACTGTCACAGTTTAAAAATGTCCCTTGCAATGCTATCTAAATGGAAGATAGACTTTGCTTGCGACCTCAATTACTCCGCAACCAAAGAGAGCTCCATCGCAAATTCTTCTGTAAAGTTTCGTCATAGTATAGACCTACGATGGTTGAAATTGCAAGTCTTAATTTTCATGCGATCATGGAAAAGTTTTAGGCCGCAGCAAGTCCACTGACCCAAAGGATCCTTTAAATGTGAAATATAACATGCAAAGGCTACCGCCGGAACTCAGATTTCGGAGGCGGCCTGAGTATAAAGTATTGGTCCAAATAACAAATCATCGGGTGTTGGTGGGCATGTTCAAGTTTTGGGATGTCTTTTGATGACAGATAGGCCTAATAAAGAACGAACCACCAACACTGATGTAAATTTTCTTCAAATCAACTTACAACATTGTCAAACAGCCACTTCACTTTTGTTGAAGGAAGAGCTGGGACAATCATATGTAATATTTATTCAAGAACCCTATGCTTACAGGGGTAAAGTCAGGGGCTTGAACAGAAAAGGGAAAATGCATGCTTTCGAGGGACCTAAAAACCCTCGGGCATGCATAGTCACTTCTCCTAATATAGTGACCTGGCCCCTTGTGGATTTCTGGAATAGGGATTTGATAGCCATTAAAATAAAAGTAGGTGGGAGGGACATAGTTTTGACGTCTGCCTACCTACCGTACGAAGAGGCCATTCCCTCAAATACACAGGGCGACCTTGTTGATCACTGTGGACAACGGGGATGGCCTATTCTAATTGGTAGCGATGCTAATGCCCACAATGAAATTTGGGGAAGCTCTGACACTAACGACAGAGGAAGAGCTTTCCTAGAGTTCATTTCAATATCAAACCTCAACATTGCAAATAAGGGACATACTCCCACCTTTGTAACGACTAGACGCAAGGAAGTCATAGATGTCACACTGGCATCAGACGAAATTGTTGACCATATTGTGGGATGGAAAGTGGAGCTGAAAGACTCTCTTTCCGACCACAGATATATCAGATGGAAAATGGACCTTGGAAAAAGGGTCCCCATCTGTTATAGAAATCCGAGAAAAACAGAATGGGACTTGTATACTAGAGAGGCTCAGAAAAAACTGAAACTCCTGGGAACAAGCGAAATAAAAACTACTAAAGAATTGGATGACTGTGTAAGGGACGTAACAAATGTGTTACTGACAGCCTTTTATAAGTCATGCCCAGAAAAGACTATTACAAGGAAACATTATGTGGCATGGTGGTCTTCTGACCTTACGAGGCTGAGGAAAAAGTACCGGGGCTTACAAAGAAAGTTTGACCAGGGCTTTTCAGACTCGAAGGAGGAGGTCATCCTGGCACGTATTGAATTTCAAAAAGCACTGAGATGTGCAAAACGAGACTCTTGGAGGACGTTTTGCGAATCAGTAACTGAAACCAGAACAGCGTCAAGAGTCAGCAAAATCCTCCTCAAAGACAACAGCAGGCCACTAGGACCGCTAGAATTGGAGGATGGGACTCTAACAGAGTCAATGGATGAATCACTGCAGTTGGTTCTGAGGGCCCACTTTCCACCAGACCCGAATTCGGAGTGGGTGGAACGGGGGCACCAATACAGCTGCAGCTCTACCATTAATAAAATTGTAACAAAGGAAAATATCTCAAGAGCAATTAGGACGTTTGGGCCGTACAAGTCAGCTGGTGGGGATAAAGTAACTCCTGCCATGATGCAGTATGTGACCAACGAACTAAGCGCGCATCTACAACGTATATTCAAAGCAAGTCTTACTTTGGGCTACATTCCATCCAGTTGGCGTACTACGAAAGTTGTCTTTCTGCCAAAACCTGGGAAACCAAGTTACCAGAAGACTAATGCATGGAGGCCAGTTTCCCTAACATCTTTTCTACTTAAGTGTCAAGAAAGGCTGGTCGATGGGGAACTGAGAACGGGCCCTTTAATGCAAAAAATGATTGATTACAATCAATATGCTTACATTAAGGGCGTCTCTACTGATGCAGCACTGCATCAGCTTGTTGCTCGGATAGAGTACGCACTTAAAAGCAGGCAAATGGCTTTAGGAACCTTCCTAGATATTGAAGGGGCCTTTAGTCATGCAACATTTAAAGCAATAACAGAGGCCTTACACAGAGAGGGAATTGATATGTGCTTAGTTCGATGGATTGAGCGCATGTTGATAGACCGCACCGTAGAGGCTAATGTTGATGGATGTCAACAGTTCAGGGTAGTAGAACGAGGGTGCCCACAGGGGGAGTCCTCTCACCGCTGTTGTGGAACCTTGTCATTCTTGAATTACTTGAGGAGCTGCATAGACTGCATTCTGTACACAAACAGGCATATACAGATGACTTAACGATTCTTCAAATTGGCTTTGACCAAAGTACTGTTAGAGACCTCTCTCAAAGGGCTCTAACAGTGACGGACAACTGGTGTAAAAGGAGATCATTATCTATCCACCCAGATAAGATTGAAGTCATCCTTTTCACCACAAATAGAAATATAAAGATGAAGCCTCTTACACTAGGGGATAAATCGATTCCATTTAAAACCGAAGTGAGGTACCTAGGAGTTGTTCTTGACAGCAAACTATCATGGAAGCTTCACTGCGAACTAAAAGCCAAGCAAGCGAATGCAAAGCTATTCCAATGTAGAAGGGCCCTGGGGAAAACCTGGGGACTTTCTCCAAAAACAACAAGTTGGCTATACACTGCTGTAGTGAGACCAGCCCTAGCCTATGGCATTGGAGTATGGATCACTGCAGTAGAAAATGGACAACGAATGATAATTCTAGGGACAGTACAGCGCACAGCACTGTTAATGACTACAGGAGCTATGCGTAGTACTCCCACAGCGGAAATATATCTAAAAGAAATGGCAGTGTCGATATCGGCCCGACTGCGCAACACTGGGCAGTGGCTGTATTGGAAGGGCCGAGGTAGCGGCAATCGCACTAACCATGTAGATTTGCTAACGAAACTCACAAAGGGGCTAACTAGAGATCACCTCAAGACATGGACGGGAATAGTCGAACCTTTTGAAAAGGAAATGATTCTAGAACCACCAGAAAAGCTTGCAATATGCTATACTGATGGGTCTAGAATACTCACTCAGGAGCAGCAGCTGTTCTGTTTCTACCAGAGGGGGTGCAGGAAATTGCACAACCACTGGGTAGCTACAGTACCGTCTTCCAATCTGAAGTGTATGCTATAATGATGGCCGTCAATGGACTAATCGAAAAAGATTGGGACAGTGAGGCAATAATTTATAGCGATTCAAGGAGTGCCATTCAAGCGCTAGGAGCAGATACCACAGTGTCTGCCCTGGTCCTTGAATGTTCTCAAACAATAGCAAGAGCCAATGGAAACATTACTCTGCACTGGGTACCAAGCCATTCAGGCATACCAGGAAACGACAAAGTCGATGAATTGGCGAAAGAAGCGGCAGAGACTACACCCTGTGGGCCTGAACCGTTTCTGGCGCTCTCAGAAAAAACAATTAAATCAATGATTGGGAGTTGGGCCTCGGCCCAGCACACCAAGATATAGAAAAATAGGAATGACTGTCGGCAGACAAAAATTTTTCTGCCCGCTCCGAGGAGAGGGATCAGTAAATACTGTCGAAGTCTGAAAAGAGAGTCTTTGCGGGCTCTCGTACATATGGTTACAGGTCATTGTTACCTAGCAAACCATGTAAAAAACATCAACGGGCGGGGGTCTGCTCTTTGTCCACATTGTGGCTTAGAGGATGAGACACCTGTCCATCTGGTGGCATTTTGCCCGCGATACGCGATGGTAAGAAACCTGAACATGGGTTACTGCGTGATACCGACTAACACTCTGTCTGAGATACCCTTTTCTTCGATGCTAAGGTTCTATATCATGGCTAGTCGAAAAGATGGTTAACCCTAAAGTAACCTGTACCGAGGAGTTGGCAATAGGCCCGTTTTTGCGGCCTGCGCCCTGGACGGCATATCTTATCTATAGCATGTCGTCCACCTCTTATAACAGAACAGACAGAACAGAACAGTAGTCATACAATAAATGCATAGTATTCACTATGCATATTTCAATACAGGGCCACATTTTGTCAAACAACAATATTACTAAGCCCCACGCCCGTTGACCTTATCATTGACAATGTGAGAAAAAGTCAAAAGTTCAAATTTTTTAGGAAATTCGGATCTAGTCTGGGGCTTCTAAACCTTCAAAAAAGTGTAAATACAAAGAAGGTTCGCTGAAAACTGAACTACAATCTTGATGTGGAAAATCTGACATATCTACTATGGATATTAAGTTATTAACGTTTGCAATTCAATTGAAGATATCGACTACGGTCAGTATTAGGCTATGTGCCTGTCTTCACAATTTGATGAATTATGAAATTGTGAGCTAATAAATTGCCGAGTACACGGGCAGAGTGTCTGCCGAAAGTAATTTTTGTACTACTTATTTATTCGTGGGTTCTTATATTTATACAGTTTTTCCAGTGCTTTTTAACCTATTTACAGAACGTTTCTATAATTGGTAATAATACATGAGTAATCTACCTTGACATCATTTTGCAGTATTTGCAGTGATTCTGAATTCATCAGTGAATTCATAAAACGATTTACAATGATTTACTTACGTTTAAAGTACGTAAGTATTGACCCTGTTCTTAATACATAGTAAAATAATAAAGTAGCGGATATGTGGTATCCGGTTGTGCACAATAGTGAATAAACAATGAGTTTCTATCTATAGTGCATATACATACTCTTACTTTTTATGAAAGTGAGAACACTCCCACTCCTAATACAAGGTATTACTATACAAATAATAAATAGATTACATTCTTACTATTTGTTGCATTTGTTTCGCCAGGCGCTCAATCTTCTGTTTCATCCGGACATTTTCCTTCATGGCACAATTTAACACACGATTCTGGATGTGGTATTTTTCTTGTTGTAGTTCGTAGTTCTCCTTGCGGGTTTTCAATCTGGACTCTAATAGTCGCATACGTTTATATGCGACCTGATGTAAGTGGGTCTTGATTATTAAAGAGGTACTGTCCTTTTCGTGAGCTGTTTTCATGGTTTCATGGTTTCAGCTTCGTCGAGCTCGCTCTTGAGGTCTAGAATCTTCTCACCCATGGTCCACTGTTGTTCCTTGGCCAGAGATGTCTGAAGTTCCAGCTCCCGTTTCAGGAGTGTGGTTTGGTCTCGTTCACGAGACAACATCCGAGATGCAATATCTCTGGATTATCTCTCTCTGGAATGGGACCTTGTGACAAGTCACATCAGTCCTTATTGGTTCATCATATTCTTGAAAGTAGATTTCCACATGTACCAGTCCAGTGTGTAACATCATAGGCCGAGTCAATTTTAGTTTGCTTTTGCTCGAGCTTGGTGAATACTACACCCGGGTCCTTAACTGCCTTGATGAAAGTGGGAATTATCTTCGGCGTGATAATCTGCAGTTCCCCTCTATCGCATTCCATAAGACAGTTTGTACATGCATAAGTTCTGTGGGTGTTACTTAAATCTTCTTTCCGTACTGGAACATACATTTTGCCCCAACAGTCTGGCCAAAATGTTGTGTCGTGGGTCTGGAACTTATGTCTCATGCTTGATGCATTGAATTTACATTGACAGGTGTCCCGTACTTCATTATTGCATCCTATGTTTCTGCAGAATTCGGCATCTCCATGACACTCGTGATTACGACAGTCCCGGTTATCACAGTGTGGATTGCAAGTATATGATCCGAATTCGTCGCGGAGAACTTCCTGTTGCATGTGTAATTCTTGGATCGGGTAGGCCCTCCCCTTGTTGATGATCATGGGCACGTACTGCATTTCTTCTTGGAAATGATTGCAGTGCCGCACAGTGTAGTCATCTACTGCGCAGAATTCTGTTTTGAAGTTCGCTAGTTCCAACATGCTTAGTTGTTTTGTCAAATTAAACGTTTGACATTGTATGTTCTCCATATTCCTTTCTTCCAATGTGGGACATGATTTTGCTGGTTCTTCACATTGTGTCATATCGGCTGCTATCATCTTCCCTTCGGCGCAGGTCATGTTATAGTAACAGATTTATCCGGAAGATTGTAGATGGAGCCAGTTCAGTTTGTTAATACAGTGTGGAACTTCTTGATTCAAGTTAGGTTCGGAGTCACATTGTGGAAACCATGTTGCATAATCTGGTTTCTCCTGGTATCTTGCTGATGCAACGGTGAAGAGTGATACTAGTAGGGCGATTGTTGCAATCTTTCCTGATCCGTTAATTGGTCTTCTTTCGCGTTGCCAAAAGATACCCTTAATTGCTTCTCGGTATTGTCGATTAGTGATCGTATATTAATACGTTCGTCACGCTCCCACTCCATGCTATCATCGCGGCTATCTGATGCGTCGTAGCCGTCAGCATGGTTTTGTCCGGATCTACCACCTTGAAGAGGAACGTCACTGTGAATCCGATGAGGATTAGGGATATCATTCTTTGTAGTTGTCTCTCGTCTCGATCATGTAGGTTCTCCATCGTTGGGCATCTGAACAGTGCCACATTTTTTGATGTATGTTTAGAGAACCAAAAGATTCGGCAGTAGCAGTACAGCATTATTATGATCGGTGCGAACACGCCCAGAATCCAAATTGCAGCCTTAGGCGAGTGTCCTCTTTTATCAGGTAGTATTGTGCATGATACCGGGTTCCCTGGATCATATCCAAGTCTTCCCCATATTCCGAAGGCTGGTGGTAACATAGCAGCGAAGCTAACGGTCCATATTATTGCGATGATCATGATGACTGTTTTATCTTCATAGATCTTCTGGTAGCTCCAGTGGTGGACGATTTTCACGTATCGGTTCACTGATATTGCCAATAGGTACTTTGCGTTTCTAGGTAAATTACCTTAAAATTGAACATTAACCTTAAATTTTAAGGTCCAAATCTGCTTAACGTGATATAATTTTGCGAATTTTAAAATTTAAGGTAAAAAATTAGACACTAAATGTGACACTAAATTTTGATTTTAGTGTCCGAATTAGTGTCCGACACTATTTTGAAACTTACGGTTTTAAGGTTTTTTTCTCTTGACACTAAAACGCAAACTACCTAATATGTTGATAATTGAACATATAAGGTTGGAATACAAGGTAAAACTGTAGAATTGGCATAGCGACGAATTCTCAGTCCATCCTTGGCTGTGATGGCTATGTGCAATTAATGGTAGCGGAATTGTACTGAACATTAGATCCGATGCACATAGACTGGCGATGAACCAGTGTATATTATTTCGTCGCAATTTGGGTTCACGTATGATTGCCATAAGAGTCATCAGATTCCCTAGAACTCCAAATATCGTGAAGATGATCGCACAGGTTGGGATTAAGTAAGTTGTCACCCATGAAGTGCGTATCATGTCCCCATGAATGCTTGAGTCTTCTGCTTTGGCTCTTGTCGCCACTGAGAGTAGCATCATGGTGCCTAGGATCCAGTTCCATGGTGTGATTTTTGTCCTGGATGTGTTGAAGTGTACTGCAGTTGCATCATCAGTAGCAGCATCCATGGGGTCACATCCTGGATCCATTTTCTCGACGTCGTCGAATTCTTGATCTAGTGGATTTTCGCATTCAGCTTCTACTGGAAGCCTGGCTAGTTTTACTATAGGTCGGACAAGCTCCTTGCTAGTTTTGACCTATTTTCCCTTCTTGTCTGTTTTGTAGCCTCCTTCAGTTTCAATGGTAGCAACTCTCACCAAATCATCTTTTCCATGATTGGTTGCCGTCACTCGTCCAATTTTCCAATGCATGGGAGGAGCTTGATCTTCAAGGATAAGTACCATGTCCCCTATTTTCATATTTTCTTTTTTCTCGTGCCATTTGTTCCTTTTTTGTAACAAAGTCACGTTCTCGATCTGCCAGCGTTTCCAAAAGTCTTGACAATGGCGTTGAATCAATTGGAATCTGTCCAGTCGGTTGATGTTGAGCTGAGTTAGATCATGCTCTGGTGTGGTTGTCAGGGATCCTCCGATTAGGAAGTGGGCAGGAGTCAGTACTCCATGATCTCTGACATCTTCTGACAGTTGGGTCAAAAGTCGTGAGTTGACGAGTCCTTCTATTGCTACCAATATGGTGTCAAATTCCTCCAGGTTGAAAGAGTTTGTTCCGGTGATCTTCCTCAGAAAGGTTTTGACCAATTTTACGCATTTCCCAAAGGCCTCTGAAATGCGGTCCTCTGGGTGGACTGAAACTCCATTCTATTTCTTCGAGATTCATCCCTGGAAGTATTTTGTCCGACTTGGATTTCAGTTGTCTGATATTTTCTTGGAGAACGTTGTGTGCTCCCACGAAGTTGAGTCCGTTGTCACTATAGATATGATTTGGTCTCCCTTTCCGTGACATAAATCGTCTGAGAGCTAGCAGAAAGCCTTCATGTGATAATGATGTGACCACTTCTAAATGAATTGCTCTAGTAGCCACACATGTGAATAGGCAGATCCATGCCTTGAAGGTTCCTTTTCGTCCGCAGATCGTCCTTAACGTGTATGGTCCCGCATAATCCACCGCAGTATGCTGGAACGCGCGAGACGTGGTTACTCTGGCGGCCGGAAGTTGCCCTGTTGTTCGTAAGTAATAAGTTGTTCTTGCGGTCGAGCCAGGTATCGAAAACATATGATACATTTGTCAATCACATGTTTGATAATTTTTGTTGATTGGGACATCCAATATTTATTTCTTATGTGTGCTGCTATTGTCTGTTTTCCAGCATGTGCAAGCTGGTAATGGGTGTGTAAAATCATTGCTTTAGTCAGCGGATGTTTCCCGGGTAGCAGTATCGGGTTCCGTGCTTCTGCAGATAATTCTCCAGCCTGCTGGAGGTCTCCACCCACGCGAAAAATGCCTTGCCCATCTTCATACAAGTCCAGGGATTTGAAGATTTCCCTAGTGCGAATTTGCACCGCTTTGGGCGCTGTGGGGCGAGCAAACCCAAAACTTTGATGTTCAATGAGTTTTGCGACTCATTTTCGGCCATCAAGAGTTCCTTGGGTGTAAATAGTTGGGGGGCTTGACCCTTGAGTGTTTTGTTTTTCAGCATGCGGAGTAGCAGTGCCATAACCCAAATGACTCTGGGCCATTTGGAGAGTTGTGCGAGACGCACAATCACGTAGTCTCTCATCGTAACTTCTACTAGACGGGCGCTGAGCAGGATAGCTGTTGGTTTAGCTTCATTTTTGACTTCATCTTCGACCTTGGCGGGGGCCTTGAAGTCAGGGATGGAGTAATCACGAGCTTGTAGGTAGGCAGGGCCTTGCCACCAGATTGTTAGTTTATCCAATTCCTGCGGTTCGACCCCCCGTGAGGCGCAGTCGGCGGGGTTATCTTCGGACCTCACGTGGTGCCACTGGTCCGCCCGGGATAATGCTTGTATCTGATTAACTCTGTTGGCGACATATATCTTCCAACGTGTTGGAGGAGAGTTGATCCAGTAAAGAGTTATATTGGAGTCCGACCAGTAATGGACGTCCTTGATGGGAACATTCCATGCCCTTTGGACGTGGTCCATAAGCTGAGCCAGTAGCACGGCTCCTTGGAGTTCCAATCTGGGAATGGTTTGTGTCTTCAACGGAGCGACACGAGTTTTGCTGACCACCAGACGTGACGTGACTGCCTCGTTGATGCGTTCTGGGCGGCCGCGGAGATAGATACATGCAGCGACTGCTAACTCGCTGGCGTCGCAGAATCCATGTAATTCCCAAGTCCATCCCTTGGTTTGATAACGTAGAGACCGCGGAATCTGAATAATTTCCACGGCTGGTAAATTCTCCGCGAAAGCCCGCCACATAGTTACTATCGGTTCGGGTATGGGATCATCCCATCCCATTGTTTTCTCTAGCCAAATTTTCTGCATGAGCATCTTGGCACGGATGATAACTGGAGCCAATAGTCCAAGAGGGTCGAAAACCTTTGCAATCTCCGACAAAATGACTCTTTTCGTGAGTTGATCGTCTGCCATATTAACAGAGGGTAGGTCCACGGTGAAGCGGAAGGTGTCGTGAAACGGATGCCAGGCCAGTCCAAGTGACTTGATGGCTGGTGTTTCTTCGATTGTCAGAGCTGCTTTCGTTTCACAGTAATAGTCCGGAATTGTGCTTAATAATTTGCGGGAGTTACTGCTCCATTTCCGGAGGGAGAATTTTACTGAGTCCATTATTGCTGTGAGTTCATCCTTGAGTTGTATGGCTTCTTCTTCACTCTCTGTCGAAAAAAGAAGGTCATCCATATAAAAGGCCTTGCGTATGACCTTGGCCGCTAATGGGAAGCGATGTTCTTCGTCATCAGCAAGCTGCATCAGTGTCCGACATGCCGAGAAGGGTGAAGATGCCAATCCGAAGGCGCAGCATGATATGCGATAGTGCTGAATAGGTTCATCAGATGATTTACGCCATAATATTCTTGAATAGTCGCGATCACTTGGTTTCAGTTACACATATCGATACATTTGTCGAATGTCTGCATAAATTGCGTAGACAGATATTCGAAACGTCAGCAGTTGATCCTGTAGTTCCGGCTGGATCGTAGGTCCGGGAGCCAATAGTTCATTTAGTGATTTCCCGGTGCTTGTTTTTGCTGAAGCGTCGAACACGATCCTCATCTTGGTTGATGTGCTCGATGGTTTAAACACCGCATAATGTGGAATGTAGTAATGGGCGGCGTTGCCTATTTCATCCTTAGGGACCAGTTCCATCTGGTCCTTGTCCAGGTAGTCCTGTAGTTGGGCATTATAGTCCTTCGCATGGTCCGGATTCTTCTGTAACGTTCTTTCCGTGGAGTACCAGCGTCGATATGCCGCAGCTACGGAATTGCCTAACTGATTTCGATCCTGTAAGAATGGCAGTGCGACTTGATATTGCCCACTGTCCAAACGGATCGTATTCTCCTTGTGGTGTGTTTCAGCAAATTTCTCATCCTTGGTTAGGATCTTCTGATTGGGTAGTTCTTCCACGGTCCAAAATTTCTCTAGATTAAAGCCTTCAGGTGCGAGGGGTGCCGTTGCGTCATCAACCACTATGCATGATTCGTGTCTGGCGGTGCAGCACTGTTTGATAGGCTTGAAATTTGGTATGGGTCCGTCCTTCGGGTTCACACGTCCTGAGATAATGTAGCCCAGGGAGGTGCGAATAGCTCCTGCAGTGGAGTTTGGACCCTTGATGACGTCTGACCGGATGATGTCAGTGAAGACGATAGTGCCAAGTAATACGTCAATGTGGGCCGGTATGTTGAATTGTGGATCGGCCAGAGGAATATTCTTGATATGATGCCAGTGTTCGATGTTGAACGGATGGCTAGGCAGTATTGCTGTAATTTCTGGAATTACATACGCCATGACGTCATAGCGTCGAAAGGGTGGAATCCGTGAAATGACTTGGAAGTAAGTTCTTCCAATGCAGTTTGTGGAACATCCACCGACGCCTGTGAATTCTTGGGACGTCTTGATAATGGGAAGCCGTAGCTTTTCGCCCATCTTCGTAGAGATAAATGAGTCCTGAGCTCCACTATCTATTAAGCAACGGCCATCTATAATTTTTCCTTGGAATTGTAGACGCACTGCAGCGGTGGGAAGCAGACCCTTCGTTGAAGTGGTTGCTTGTTGCTGATGAAATGCCGGATGATTTCTTGATGGTGACTGTTGTCGACGGTCAGCCTCTTGTCTTTCCTGATGAAGCAGTGTATGATGTCGATTGTGGCAGATGGTGCAGGTGTACTGGCTGGTACACTGTCGCTGATGGTCAGAAAGGCAGTTGTAGCATCTGTTGTTATATTTGACCCATTCCCTCCTCTGGGGAACGCTCATCTGTAGGAAGTGTTGACACTTCAGGATCCAGTGGTTGGGATCCTTGCATACTGGACATGGGTTAGTCCTCCTTTTAGTGGGAGCTGGTTTTCTGTTGTCCTGTTTAGCGGGTCTGTCTGTTGAAGGTGATCGACTTTGCTGTCGGCTCGGTTTAGCATTGAAGTGTACCGTTCGTTTTCCTTTAGCTGGAGAACGGCCTCTCCCAGAGGACTTAGCCTTGCCCTTTTTGACTGGGGACTTCGATTGAAATTGCCTCACGCAGCTGGATGCATCTGATTCGGATGCGTAATCAGTGTCTTCCCCGGAAGTGGCGATCATAACTCGTCGCCGTGAATCCTTGACAGGTGCGGAGTACCGTCGTGGTCGATCATCCCTTGTGATGGACGGGGTACTCTGCTTGTAGTTATGCACCCAGCCCATTTCCTTGGATTCCTTTTCTAGAAAGTCCAGACATGTCTCCAATGAAGGAATGTCTTGGTTGGGCAGCGTGTTTTCGAACTCGTTAATGGTGTGTTTATACGATTTGTGGAAGATAAACTGTAGGATAACGACATCCAGATCTTTTACTGTTCCTTTAGGCACGGCCTTAAGTTGGAACAGGAAGGTTCGCACGGTATTGACCAGTTTCGGGGTCCATGTTGCGATGGCGCCATTAGAGCAGGCATGTCCAAAAATGGTTTTAAAGCGGCACCGGCAGCTTGCTTAGGATTATTAAATGTATTCTTAAGTCGAGTCCAGGATATAGTCCAATTGGAATCGCTTATGGCCAAGTCGTTCATGTCTTCCTTAGCATATCCTTCTTTGATAGCATCCTTCAGCAGACGCTTTTTCTCAGAGTTCGAGAATGTCTTGTTGTTTATCACCAGTGCGGTGAAGTCAGCTTCAAAGGTTTGCCAGTCTGTAAGCAAACCAGAAAACTTCGGGAGACCCACCTTGGGGGTGCTCATTTTTGAGGTTGCTGGTGTGGCTGCTGGAGCTAGTGCTGCGACAATTGCTGTCAAGTCACCTCGAGCCTTAAGATAGGCAGTTTCTAATTGTTGTTGTAACGTTTTTGCATCGTTTCGGGGGTTGTCAGATGGACCACCGGATGCTCCGGCTACTAATTTGTCCTCAAAGTGCTTATAACACCCGATCTTACATTCATCGATTGTCGTCCGGGTGTTCCGGAGGTCATCTAGCAAGATGACCGTGTCGACATAAGTTAGTAATGTTGTCCCTGCCGTATGAGCATCGATACGGCGTTGGAAATCTGTCACGGTACCTCTGATAGCATTGGTTGTATCTGTATGACTAATCTGTTCAGGGGTCGCCATGGTTCTGGTTGGAGATGGTGTTCTCGGAGGATGTGTTGGTATCCTTGGAGGAGGAGTCGGTTGCCTCGGAGGAGGAGTTGGAACTCTTGGAGGAGGGGTCGGTTGCCTCGGCGGAGGAGACGGTTGCCTCGGCGGAGGAGACGGTTGCCTTGGCGGAGGAGACGGTTGCCTCGGAGGAGGAGACGGTTGCCTCTGAGGAGGAGACGGTTGCCTCGGAGGAGGAGACGGAACTCTGCCAGTGGCGGCTGTTGTCTCAGCAGTGTCGTCGTCTACTTCCGGATCTGATTCGTTTTCCCAACCGCTAGTTTCGTGTTCTTCTTGTTTAATCTCAGTCTCTCCTTGGTTCTCAGCTTCTGAGTCTGAGCCAGGTTCTTGAGAATTGCCTCCGAAGAGTCTGCCAAGCCAATTTCCAAATATGGAGTATTGACGTTCGGTCTTTGGGATGACCGGAGTATCTTGATTGGCGATGTCAGTCTGCCTGTCAGGGGTCTGGTAACCTGCTTGTGAGCTGCCTTGTGCAGCTTGGTCTCTTGCTTGTTGCTGTGCTTTTTGTTCCCTAGCTTTTTGCTGTGCTTGCCTATATGGGTTTTGGGTCCAGTCTATTTCCCGATCACTTTCAGAGCGCCCTTGCTGTCTTGTTCGTCGTCTTTCTTGTCCGTCACTCTGTGAACGACTTCTTCCTTGATCGCTCATTTACCATATGCAAAAGATGAATTGCGAATTGGCTTTTTGCGAAACTAAGGTAATAATTTTAGTCTGAATTGTGGTCTCAGATTTCCCTTGCTTGACTTATCAAGTTGGACCACCTGATAAGAGGAGATCTTCCCTCGTAGGAGACTGTTTTAAAGAGATATTTTTCCCTAATATTAGTGGAAAAAGCCCTGCCAATTTACGCAAAATTGTTGCCAAAAAATAGTAAAAATAGGAGACGAACCTGGTTAAACAGAGTACCAAAGTAGAGCCAGAAAGTTGACCAGAGACTGGACCGGAGTGGTGTTGTAGCACGAACGTCGAGATGCTGTCCGAGCGTCGGCTAAGTGCTGGTAATTGAAGTTCGTGTAGCACAATTGACGTGTGAAGTGAAGTAGCACGTGGCTGGTGCTAGTGCTGAAACGTAGCACTAGTCCACAGGAAAACAGCTAAGTTTTGTCCGATAATTGGCAATGTGGTTTGCACACACAGAGTTGAGTCTGAATAGACTGGGCAGTGGTAGAGATAATGATATGCTCACAACATTTGTGTACTATTACGTGAAAGGAGTCACTGGAGTGTGACACGATAGTGTTAGTAACCTTGCAAGGCTGTGTAAATGCACTGTCTGTGAGTGTAAAGGTTATGATATCTCGGTGGTTGAGTAATAAAGGAATTTGCTTCCTATGTTGTTGTACTGCGTTGAGCAGGTCAGTGTTGCACTGGGGTACACTGATAATTCGTCAATTATCAAGTGTGGCTGTTAAATGTTGGTGAGTATTGAAATTTGCACAAATGTTTGCACTTTGTGAAATTCGCATTCCGCCGTGCTTGGACGACTGGAATATTTGATATCAAATTCTGTTCGATTCTCGGTGAGCCAAATATTAGGCTATGTGCCTGTCTTCACAATTTGATGAATTATGAAATTGTGAGCTAATAAATTGCCGAGTACACGGGCAGAGTGTCTGCCGAAAGTAATTTTTGTACTACTTATTTATTCGTGGGTTCTTATATTTATACAGTTTTTCCAGTGCTTTTTAACCTATTTACAGAACGTTTCTATAATTGGTAATAATACATGAGTAATCTACCTTGACATCATTTTGCAGTATTTGCAGTGATTCTGAATTCATCAGTGAATTCATAAAACGATTTACAATGATTTACTTACGTTTAAAGTACGTAAGTATTGACCCTGTTCTTAATACATAGTAAAATAATAAAGTAGCGGATATGTGGTATCCGGTTGTGCACAATAGTGAATAAACAATGAGTTTCTATCTATAGTGCATATACATACTCTTACTTTTTATGAAAGTGAGAACAGTCAGCTACTAAGAAAATCAGAGCAGAAGGATTGACTGAAGCATATCAGAAGATTATTGACACCTGGGAGGAGGAAGGAGTCATAGAGGAAGTTCTGGCGGAGGAAGTGAGTTCTTTTGGTCATTATCTCCCCCACCGTGCTGTCATCAAAACTAATAGTGAGACGACCCCTGTCCGCCCAGTGTTCGACGCTTCAGCAAAGGAAAAGTTCTCTCCCTCACTGAATGATTGTTTGGAGAAAGGTCCAAACTTATTAGAACTTATTCCCGATGTACTGACCAGATTTCGACTAGAAAAAATTGGTGTGTTGGCGGACATTAAGAAAGCTTTTCTCCACATAAGTGTGCGTCCAGAAGATCGTAATTATCTTCGATTTCTGTGGTGGCAGAAAAATTGCAACGATGTTATGAAGGAGTACCGCCACCGCCGAGTTGTATTTGGTGTCTCCTCGAGTCCCTTTTTATTGGGAGCAACAATTAATTTGCATTTGGACAGAGCTCCGACTCATTTGCAGGAGACAGCAAAAAGATTGAAGTCCTCTTTCTATGTGGACAACTGCGTGACTAGTCTTGGTAGTCAAGAGGAAGTCGATGTGTTCCAGCGAGAATCTATGGAAATTATGTCGACAGCAAAATTCGATCTCCGTGGCTGGATATCAAGTCAAGAGAAAGATAGGAAGTCTTTTCCAGTGCTAGGACTGACTTGGGACTTGGAAGAAGATTGCTTGACTTGCGACACCAGAGGACTTTCTCCAGAAGTGGATTTTCCAGTGACTAAGAGGAAAATCTTATCAGCAGCTCATGGTATTTTTGATCCGATTGGCTTTTCTTGTCCGGTTACATTGTTTCCGAAGAAGTTACTTCAAGAGGCCTGGAGTCTAAAAGTAGGATGGGATGACGAGCTGCTTGAAAATATTTCAAGGAAATTTGAAAATTGGAAGAGGACACTGCCTTTATTGGAAAAGGTGAAAATCCCGAGATGGCTTTTCAATTCCTATTGTGATGAAGAGAAGAAAAGCCTACATGTGTTTGTAGACGCCAGCAAGGATGCCTATGCAGCTTGTGTTTATATGCGAGGAGAAACAGAGCAGGGAGTCACAGTCCAACTGATATTGGCGAAAGCGAGAGTGGCCCCGGTGAAAGCAGTTTCTATTCCCCGTCTGGAGTTATTGGCCTGCTGTATAGGAGCTCGGTTAGCAGATTCTGTGAAGAAGATTTTAAATCGTTTGGACATGCCTACACGATATTGGACAGATTCGTCGAACGCCTTATCTTGGATTCGGAAGGACGAACAGTGGGCAGTCTTCGTAGCAAACCGAGTGAAAGAAATCCGTAAGCTGAGTGATTATAATAATTGGGAACATATTTCTGGAATCCTGAACCCTGCTGACCTGCCTTCGAGGGGATGTACTCCAAAGCAATTGATCGAGTCTGCATGGTGGGAGGGACCTACCTGGCTGAAGAATCCAGAAAATATGTGGCCCAAAAGTAAGTTTGCGCCGGATGATGAAATAGTGAACTCCGAGAAAAGAAAGACTGTCGTTGCAGCTCATCTTGGTATTCCGGCTCAAGATTATTTTACTGAAAGACTTTTGTCAAGCCCATTGAGGAATCATACCTATGAGGGTATTCTGAAAATCGTAGCCTACATCCGTCGGTTCTACTCCAACTGTAAGAAGAAAGCCATTGATAGAAAGATGGGCCAGTTGGATGTAAAAGAAATAGAAGGAGCCGAGATGTCATTGGTCTACTCTATCCAACAAGAAACTTTCGCTAAGGAAAAGGAAGTGAAGAGAGGAGTGACGTTATTTACAGATGAAGATGGATATTATAAAGTCAAAACCAAATTACAGTTAAGAGATGATTTCCAGACTTTTAAGAATCCTATCGCCTTACCTCCTCAGCATCCGTTAGTAAAACTCATGATTGAAAGCAAGCATAGAGAGATGAGCCATGCAGGAGTTCAAACGGTGCAATGCAGACTTCGTGAGAAATTCTGGATCCTTAGTGCGAAGAAGACGATTCGAGAAGTTATTAAAACTTGTTTTAGATGCCGAAGATATGATGCTCGACACATTGAAACTACTCCCGCCTCACTCCAAATGGACAGAGTTCGTGATGCGGCCGTGTTCGAGATTACCGGTGTCGACTTAGCAGGACCACTGCAATTGAAAGGAGGAGAAAAAACTTGTGCTGTTCACCTGTGCAGTCTACAGAGCTGTACATTTGGAGTTGGTGACATCATTATCCACTGAAGCTTTTCTACAGTCATTTAGAAGATTCGTATCTAGAAGAGGACGGCCTACCACTGTATACAGTGATAATGGTACAAATTTTGTTGGAGCCGTCAACTTGTTTCGTGGATTGGACTGGAAACTAGTGGAGGAAGTAGCTGCTCTTAAGAAAATACAGTGGAAATTCATACCCCCGACAGGAGCTTGGTGGGGAGGCTGGTGGGAGCGGCTGATACAATCCGTGAATAGAATCCTCCGAAGAGTGTTGGGGAAAGCATCCCTAACTTATGAAGAATTATTAACTGTCTTGTGTGATGCGGACTGTGTCCTCAATCATCGTCCTTTGACTTATGTCTCCGAAGATGTAGAAGATCTGGTTCCTTTGACCCCATCGATGTTTTTACAAGAAGTCAAGGAAGCCGGAGTCGCTGACATAGATGATCTGGATGGGAAAGGGTTAAACAGAAGAGCACTTCGACAGCAGAAGATCAGAGATGACCTACGTAAGCGTTTCCGAGTGGAATACTTGGGCATGTTTGTGGGGCCCGGAAATGCAAAGAAGAATTACGAGTCAATTCGTCCTGGAGAAATTGTACTCATAGGGGACGACAACCACAAGCGGTTGGATTGGAAGTTGGCGAGAGTCATGGAGGTATATCCTGGCCATGATGGAGTCGTTCGTGTCGTACGTCTCAAGACTGCCAGCGGTGAAGTGACGAGACCAGTTCAACGTGTGTATCCGTTGGAGGTGACAGATGACCAACGGAAGGAACTCATCAAAGATAAACCGGAAGTGACTACACGTTTTGGCCGAAAAGTGAAGACGCCAAATCGACTTGATATTTAGTTTACCATTTACTTTTATTTATGATTTAATTTTTCATGTTTGGTAAACGCTTTTGCGTGTTAGTTAAGTTTCCATTTTTTAATTGTAATTTACCTTAGTATGTCTTTTGTATGATTGAATTGATATGACATGTCTGGTAAGCGCTTATGCGCGTTTAGTTAACTGCAATTTATTCCTAAGTTAATATGATTAAGTTCTGAATTGTTTTACGAACTTAATGGTGGGAGTAATGTTTAGAACTGCTAGTAAGTAAGCATTAGCCGTTAATAATTTAGTGTCGATCCAAGAGCGTCCTTTTCTCTAGAATATTCATTACTTGTCTGAACGTGCTCTGGGTCGTAACTCATATTTTGTCTGTGCTGAAAGAAGCAGAGAATTGAATTGAATAAATAGTGTGACTGATTTGTGTGAATGTATTTCACTTTTTCGTCATTGTCACATTTATTTGACCCAGCATTATTGTCAGTGTTCCTCCCAGTTCCTAGAGTTTGAATTTATACCCTTAAAAACAACAGGTCGTTTCCAGGAATACCTTATTCTTAAACTTCCACTTTTCAACGAGCTAGGATTATGAACGACTAACAAACAATCATTTTGTTCAACGTTCAATCAAACGTTCAACCGTTCAAACAAAGTGTACTATGAAAGTATTAATAACCGAGACTGATTACGACTTTAGCGCCAATTTGAGGGGTTACTTTTACGAGTTGTGTACTTCACATAACACATAGCATATTTTAGTCTTGCTGCATTTTATTCGGTATGTAAGTTTGTGTTTACCATAGGTTATATGAATGCAAGATGTACGGTAAAGGCGGAGCTATTATCATATGGGAGTCTCGCTTTTAAATACTTTCATAGTAATTCGTTGTCGTGAAAACCCGACTCTTGGTACGTTACCTAAGAGTCGAGACTGGTTGTATGTATTTATTTGCGTCTTTTAGTTTCCACTCCTCACGTGGTACAAACTACAAACGAGTTGATGGCCGACAGTGAGGCGAGGAGGAAATGAGGGGAGGCGGCCAGAAGTAATTGTTACAATCAGTAATTAATTGTAAACATTAATTCTGGCCGCCTTTCCTCATTTCTGCCTCGCCTCGTGTCGGCCATCAACTCTGTTTGTAACGAATATCGCTACAAATTAGAATACATTTAAGACAATGAACGAGACTAGGCTGTTTGCTCCCAGCAATCAAGCCTAGTTACCAGTCAATGTAATTCGATGTCAAACCCTGTACAAAGCGGGGAACGATTCAGCAAGCGTCAAACGCAAACCCAACTCATATAGCAGTATAATACGAACAGTATTTACCGCGAAAAATTGAAACAATAGGAACACCTCCAATGGCTCCAACCAACCAGAGTAAGTGGTCAAATGACTGGCCATTTTAACTAGCCGATTGGCTGTCTAAAATGGCTAGCCGGTGGTGTGCGTTTGGTTTGTCTGTGTATTGTGCGAAGCGTACGCCTATAGCGTATTAATGTTTTTAATACTGTTACAATTATCGCTACGCGAGATTTTTCAAATAATAACCGCAGTGAAAATCGCTTCTGATTGGTCGATGCATTTTTGAAATTGACCAATCAGAGCACAGGATTCCATAGCAAAATTTTATATGATTTTCATAAATCATTCCCAAGGGATATATTTATTTTAACTCTGAACTTTGAACTACAGACTTGTGATAGGATAGGAAGATACGGATTCACACTTTTAGCATAATCGCAAACTAATACACTGCACTCAACTCTATGATGCTTACTTCGTGAACAGAGCAAATGCATCGACCAATCAGAAGCGATTTTCACTGCGGTTATTATTTGAAAAATATCGCGTAGCGATAATTGAGATTTTACTTTGAAAAAGAACCTACATGAGTGTTCGAAATTGTATATTAATTTGTATCTATGGAAAATAGCCAGGGTTTCCCCCGGGGGAGTTTCCCCTATATTTCCCAGTAAAATTAGAAACCAGAATGTTATAAATATTGTTCAAACGGATGTAAAAAAGTAGCGGAGGTTAAGTCATAAGAACGCAAACATCTTTAGATGTAACATCCCTAGTCCTTTAGATACATGATCTAAAAGTGTACTTTCAATCAAATCAGGCTCTAGCTCACGATTTTCAAAAATGTTACTATGACAGTGACAGCTCCTGTTACTTCAAGTCGTTCAAGTGACGAGCTCCTGTTTTACTCTTTGTCTGCAGCCAGGTTCAACGTAACTTAGAAAAACTGTGTGGACCCTGGCAGTTGACAGTACGAGAGTAGCCTGTTTTGCTTTCTGTCTGCCGGCAAAGGACTAAAGCTAAAATTAATAAAGTATGCAGCCGCCCTATTCTATGGTTAGGTTTTGTGATAAACTAAATTAGGTTTGTGGGGTATCCAGTTTGAATGTTGAACCTCACTGGGAAAGGAAATCTGGTCGATACAGGGTTACATTTACAATCTACATCTATTTTGATCTTCTAATCCTCCCTAGACAAAAGACAAGGCATAGGGAGGACGTCTGATTTTGCTGATTTTCAAACTAAACAGTGCTTTTGACCACCAGATTTGAAATAGTTTGGATGCTTATCTGATTAAGATCAATCTCAATCAAAATAATACTATTCTTAGTAAGCATTGCTTACTGAAAAATGGACAGACAGACAGATTGTTAACTCCCACAAAGTAGTCTTAATCCCAACTTATCCCCTATTCTTTTAATTTCGAAACACTGAAATTTTACAAAATGGCCATGGGGACAGGCTATTTAATCATAATATTAATTCGAACACTAATATAGGTTCCTTTTCAAAGTAAAATGACAATTGTAACAGTAATGTACCCCAACGCTTACCTTCATTTAGCACATGAAATTATGCTTTGGGGTACATTATTGAAAACATTAATCAGTCACTTGATGATTTTTGGCGGATATTTGAATTCTGCCGAGTTGTGGAAAAGGTATTCGTCTATTTGCGTTCTGCCGCCAACTGCGTGATTTGAGGATCGAAAATCGAAATTTTCACATTTTTTGCAGTTATTTAAAATATCTCAATCCTGTCCCCCGTTCTTGTATCATCTCAGTCAGCTCGTCAGCTGTATTGTCAATGATCAACACTGTAGTTAGCTAGTTACGGGGAAAACATCCTTGTTCAATCATCACCAGGGTTGTGGGTCGGGTTTTTTATGGGTTGGGGTTTTTTGGCAAAAAAACCACCCCGCTTTACTTAAAAAACCCCGGGCTTTTTGGGTTTTTTACAAAACATACAAAAATGTGCACTACAGCTCCATCTAGATACGCAATACATACTAATTTCTATTCAAAAATGTAAACAAAGCATAATCAGGTGAAAACAAATATAGCTTCTACACTTGTGCGCGTAATTAATCTATCGTAATGTGAGGACTATAATAATATTAGTTTTATGTATACTTTAGTCATTGCATTGTGAAAATTATGTTTATAATATTGTTGTACACATATGCTCAATTTCATTTTATCACTTACATATTCATTACTGTAATGCTTTGCAATTACAGCTTCAAATTAACGAAGGAATAATTGAATGGGATAGTGCAAAAAGTACACTTTTCAGAAACTTAAAACCAGACACAGAGACAAAACACATTCACCCAGTTAAACAAGAAATTTTATTTTGGAAACACTTGAAAGAAATATTTTGCAGACTGGCTTCACTGGCAGAAACTCTAATAGTCGAAATCTGTATTACCTTGGACATCTAGTGTTTCTGCAGGTTTTAAGTGAATTTGATGGCGGGATCCTTCGTATCATGAAGATATTCATCACTGTATTTAGTGATGTACTGTGTTTAGTGATGAATATCTTCATGATACGAAGGATCCCGCCATCAAATTCACTTAAAACCTGCAGATACACTAGATGTCCAAGGTAATACAGATATCGACTATTCCAAACCTAAGATCGAACAAAGTAGAATCTTTTATGTCCGTCGTAAGTAAATATATTGGTGGAAAACGGAAAAATTTTTATCAGCGAAACCAATACGAAACGCGTGTTCTATTAGCTGGACATGCTTTTGAGAATAGCTGCAACACGGATTCTGAAAGACTCACATACAAGACAATTTTCGTAAAAAGTCCAAATTGTACATGGAAGAAAAAGCCCTACAGGCCTAATGTTTACAAGGTATGCTTATGTAATATAAAATATGTTATGACACATTATTTCAGTTAGAACCGGGGGTTTCTGTATAGTAATCCCACTCTCTAAATATGATAATTGTAATACCACATGGCTCTTTACTCACAGAAAAAAGTTTTCGAAGCCAAACCAAAAAATAATAGTAAAGAAGATTTGTATCATTATGGCGAAAAGTCGAGACAGGCAAACATGAGCGTTGAAATGCTAAAATTAGCGGAAAAACAATTTTTGGAGGACAGAAAAATTGATAAATGTAAGCAGCTGCAAATTTCAGCAAATACAATAGGCCAAAGTGAAAACCAACAATGGATAGAACAAAGAAGATTTGTATTGACAGCATCCCATTTCTTTGATGTGGTCCGAAAACTTGAAAAAACAGAAAATAAAAGTTTAATTAAGCAAATCATCTATCCCAAAAAGTTCACCTGTAAAGCTAATGATTCTGACCCAAGATCATATGGACTTAAATACGAAGACGAAGCAATAAGACTATACGAGCAAGTGAAAATGTCAAGTGTGAAAAGGCTGGACTAATTGTTGATATTCCAAACGGCATTCTAGGAGCCTCCCCAGATGGATTAATTGGCGGCGAAGGACTAGTAGAAATTAAATGTCCTTATACTGCAAGGTTTTTCCCCTCAGTCCGATCAGCAGTTGAAAATGCAAAAATTCATTACCTTGATATTGTCAATAATGAAATTCAACTAATCAAGAATCATGCATATTACTTCCAGATAGTTGGGCAACTTGGCGTGACAGATAGAAAATATTGTGATCTAATGGTTTACATTCCAGGAGAAGAAGCAGGACTAAATTATTTTATTCAGCGGATTGAAAATGACGATCATCTTTGGAAATTGATGAAGCCTGAATTGGAAAGATTTTACACCTTAGCATTGCTTCCAGAAATTATAAACGTTAAATATGCTCAAAATAAGCCTATTTGCAATGATAGTTTTGTAGTTTCTAAGGAATTAAGAAAATACAGAAAAGATTTGGGTCCATTGTCGGCTACAAATGTTAAAAAATCTATTAAACGTAAACCTGAGGAGATACAGACACCAAAGAAGCCCCAAAATAAACGCATAAAACCAACAGTCTTATTTTAATAAATATGAAATGGTGAGTGGGTAGCAATTTCTTGCTGTCCCCGGTGCCCAGTAGTATTGTCAAAATGCTGGCTTTAATAAAAACCTACAGCAAGCCGTAACAGAAGCTCGCCTGATTAAAGGGTTAGCGTGTACACATTTTGGTAGACGAAAAGTCGCACGTAACACAAAACCGAACGTACGGATTTTGATCAAGCTTTCAGAATTGAGTCTTTATATATGTAGCTACGACGTATTAAAAATTCAGACATTGATATTATAAGGAAACGAAACTATATCATTTGAAAAATCAACAGATAATCAAAATAGATAATTGTTGACTATGAAAATCAACAGAAAATCAAAATTGATTAATGTTGAATATCAAAATCAACAGAAAATCAAATTTGATTAATCTTTACTATCAAAATCAATAGAAAATCAAAATCGATGAAACATAAATTAAAAATAAATTTAGTAGAAGCGGAGTGAAATATTTTATACCATCATTCTAACAATTTATAGGAAACGCAATTTAACTTTTTAATGCCCATTTTTCACTTTGACTATCAAAATGAAGACAAAGTGAGCGTACGGCATCTCAGTAACCAATGGACCGATTTGCCCGAAAATCAATAGAGATCGTCACCAGTCCATAGGTATGGTTTTTGCCAAGTTTAATTAATATCCGTCATTGCATTCGAAAGTTATCGTGGGTACGGACGGACGGACGGACAGACTGTGCGATTCTATAAGCTGCCTTATTCAGGCGAGCTAAAATTGATTAATGTTGACTATGAAAATAAACACAAATTCAAAATTGATAATTGTTGACTATAAAAATCAACATAAATTCAAAATTGAATAATTTTGACTATGCAAATCAACATTAAATTAAAATTGAATAATGTTGACTATGAAAATCTAAAGAGAATCAAAATCGGTCAATATTATTAATGAAAATCAATAGAAATTGGATTAATGCAAGTTTGACTATAAAATTGAAAATAAATGCGAAATAGATTTATTTCCGTCCTCTTATAGTTACTTCTGGTTTTATTTGCTTTTACTATAAAATCTTAAATTCGGTAGAAGCGGAGTGAAATATTTTATACTATCCCGCTAACAATTTATAGGAAACGCAATTGAACTTTTTAATGCCCATTTTTCACTTTGACTATCAAAATGAAGACAAAGTGAGCGCGCGGTATCTCAGCAACCAATGAACCGATTAGCCCCAAAATCAATAGGGATCGTCAGTGGTCCATAGGCATTGTTTTTGCCAAGTTTGGTCAAGATCCGTCATTGCTTTCGAAAGTTATCGTGGGGACGGACGGACGGACGTACGGACGGACGTACGGACGGACGTACGGACAGACTGTGCGATTCTATAAGCTGCCTTATTTAGGCGAGCTAAAACTATTATGAAAGTAATTCGTAATATATAAATATGAAGGTAATTAGTGCCACGGAATTGTTAAATTATAGGATACATAGATGTATACTACTTTAATTAATTTAGGTTATATATGCTTATAGTATAATATTATATTTCTTGTTATTATTTAATTAATAATAAATATTAAATACAAAACGATATGTTTTCATTCCCAATCGTCGCCTGTGTCTGTTACTGCACTAGAAGAACCCCCAAAACTTATGTCCACGTCATCTAAAAACATGTTTTTGTTGAACTTGTTGATGTTTCCAATGGTATCAAAGAGGTGTGATTTAGTCTTCTTTTTTTGGAAACCGCAGCTGCATTTCTCCCATTTTCCATTGTGGGTTGTTTTCTTTTTTCCTTTGGCCGCTTCCCTTTCATCGACCATTTTTGGGCAAAAGAATCTGGTTCCACTAGGATGTATTTTCTGAAATCTTTCCCACTTTTTAAAACAGATCAACGTCAGTCTTGCATCAATCAAACAATTATGGACACCTTTTTCATTTTGTTTATCATAGCCAATGAAGTGAGAAGAAATAAAATTTAAGGCCATGGGCTGATTATTTGAATCTCGATAGACATCTTGAATATCGAAGGTTTCCAATTGTTTCACTTCTTGATCAGATAATCCCAAGGATAGCAAATCTGCTTTGACACTAGCTCCAATGACACTTTTATTTTTAAACGCCCTCAATAAGAACATCTTAACCTAAAAGTAAAATTAAATTAAATATCTTTAATATTTATACGTAGGTAGGTATGTAATAGGTTGTCACTTAAGAAATAAAGCATATACTAACCATTGCTGGGTCAATGCCATTTTTGATAATATCTGCGTCTATCCCAGTCAAGTTCGTGTAGTATTTGCAAATATTTTCATGTTTCAAAACGGCAAAGAAAACCAGTTTTCCATCTTCGTTGATTAGAGCCATAGCAGATGCAGCTTGTTTGTGTGTTTCAGCTAATTCAAGTTTTTCTACATCCAATATTAATTTCTTGCTATTGATTAATACATTTCCTCTGTATATGAAATCCACCTAATTTTCACATAAATGTTGATGTTCATTAAATAAGTAGCTGTCTAGCGTAAATAATAATAATAAATTATATAATGAGAATATAGTGACATAAGGAAACCTTATTAATATCTTGGCTTGGTCTCGTGGAAGAAGGTAAACTTGGACCGGGGCAAAAACGAGTGTTTTCCCCACTCCCAAGTACACTCTTCTTCGGCTCGGCCACATTCTTCACCTTGTTAACTTCAGTTATAAGGTTCTTTAGTTTATTTTTCATATCTCTTGAACATGGACTTCGTTTTAATAATTCTATGCTTAGCATATGGTATTCTTCTACAGACAAAGTACTCGCCAACTTCAAAATTGCATTCTTAAAATAGAAATTATAAGATAATTAATCATTTGATAATAAAAATAGATGTCCATCAGTTGAATAATGTGATGAAAAACAAAGACCAGCTAATGTCATTGTCAATTACCACTGAATTAGGTATATCAGGAACAAGCTTTTGAGGACGAGGAATGCGCTTACACAAGTCAGGGCTCGTCATTTTGTGTAGTGTGTTCTAAATAACAATAAAATTTTAAACTGTATAAAAATTGAATTTTGTCTACTAATTGATCATTACAGAGCCAAATAATATTTTGTCTGGTACAAATAAATTATAATGCTTAGTGTCGACCCTCAGGGACAAAGTGACGACATGCTCCAGGAAACTGGTTGGGGGAAAACCAGTTTTCTGGAGCAAGTCGTTACTTTGTGTGTCGACCACATTGTATTTTAAATCATGAACAAATTTTTTATTATAGAATTTAACATACCAAAACGGATATAAATGAAACAGCCTTCCGTAGTTATCCTGGATCACGCTAAATATCAAAATTCTGAATTTGCTGGGGATTACTTAGGATGATTACAACTGAATTATGAGCAGAACCAACAGATAATCAATACTTAGGCAACTGGCCACAGAAAATATACTCCACTATTTGTTACTCAGGTGGCACGATGGAGGTTTTATTTTTCACGCAATGGTATCACGTGGTATATCAGGAAGTTAGGTTCTAAGACAGCCTTAATGACATTATATAGTCCATCTATAAGAGTTAAATGTGTCCAATACTCCCTTCACTTACTACTCAATCACCCAGATTTGCGAAAAGACATTGTTGAAACTGTAAAGGTACTTTTTTAGCTCGCCTGAATAAGGCAGCTTATAGAACCACACAGTCTGTCCGTACGTCCGTCCGTACCCACGATAACTTTCGAAAGCAATGACGGATATTGACCAAACTTGGTAAAAACAATGCCTATGGACCACTGACGATCCCTATTGATTTTGGGGCTAATCGGTCCATTGGTTGCTGAGATACCGCGCGCTCACTTTGTATTCATTTTGATAGTCAAAGTGAAAAATGGGCATTAAAAAGTTCAATAGCGTTTCCTATAAATTGTTAGCGGGATAGTATAAAATATTCCACTCCGCTTCTACCGAATTTAAGATTTTATAGTAAAAGCAAATAAAACCCGAAAGTAACTATAAGAGGACCGAAATAAATCTATTTCGCATTTATATTCAATTTTATAGTCAAACTTGCATTATTCCAATTTCTATTGATTTTCATTATTAATATTGACCGATTTTGATTCTCTTTAGATTGTCATAATCAACATTATTCAATTTTAATTTAATGTTGATTTTCATAGTCAAAATTATTCAATTTTGAATTTATGTTGATTTTTATGGTCAACAATTATCAATTTTGAATTTGTGTTTATTTTCATAGTCAACATTAATCAATTTTAGCTCGCCTCTGAATAAGGCAGCTTATAGAATCGCACAGTCTGTCCGTCGGTCTGTCCCCACCCACGATAACTTTCGAATGCAATGACGGATATTAATTAAACTTGGTAAAAACCATACCTATGGGCTGGTGACGATCTCTATTGATTTTCGGGCAAATCGCTCCATTACTTGCTGAGATGCCGTGCGCTCACAATGTCTTCATTTTGATAGTCAAAGTGATGATTGATAGTATAAAATATTTCACTCCGTTTCTACCAAATTTATTTTGAATTTATGTTTCATCGATTTTGATTTTGTATTGATTTTGATAGTAAAGATTAATCAAATTTGATTTACTGTTGATTTTGATATTCAACATTATCAATTTTGATTTTCTGTTGATTTTCATAGTCAACAATTATCTATTTTGATTTTCTGTTGATTTTTCAAATGATATAGTTTCGTTTCCTTATAATATCAATGTCTGCATTTTTAATATGTCGTAGCTACATATATAAAGACTCAATTCTGAAAGCTTGATCAAAATCCATACGTTCGGTTTTGTGTTATGTGCGACTTTTCCTCTACCAAAATGTGTACACGGTAACCTTTACTCAGGCGAGCTTCTGTTACGGCTTGCTGTAGGTTTTTATTTGTAATTACAAACACATATCTATATGCAAGATTTAACTTAATTCGGGATTCTTATGTTTCAGTTACGACAACACGATGGAGAAGAAAATATTCGACTTGAGGTCGTTAAAGCTATCGTTGCCACTGCCAAATTGAATTTCGAAGTAGTCAGTGAAAGTGAGGAATTACTGAGTTATGTCAAAGGTCGAATATTTGATAAGAAGGTAACTAGTGAAAATTATTTACAGCAGATTAATACTGGTACGCTGGTGGAAATTGTGCAGCATCCTGGTACGGTGTTTAAACCTTTTATGTGGCCCACACAACATATTTTAGTCACGCAAAAGGCGAAAATTCTGTAAACTATATTAGTTCAAAATCAGCATTAAATGCGCTACAACTGCAACTTATATAATCGTCAAAAATGCCTTATAATCCATTTTTTCGAGAAATAAGCTAAAATCGCAAAAACTTTTGTCCAATGTTTTAATTTGGTCATTTATTGGTTTCATTACGTAATACGTTGCGTTTGGGAAGGCATACCTCAAAATTGGGAAGGATTTTGGTAAAATTTTGAATGCTGGAAAGCAAACATAATCTTCACTAGCGTATTGGACAATTAGGATAAATAATGCAGTTAATGAGTTACTAAATAAATTCTTTTACAGTTCAAAATTCGCAAAGAAGCCCTTAAGGTTTAGCCCTAATTTACAAAACGCATCTAACTTTAGAAGTCGTCCCTCAAGCCACACAACAAGCAATATCGTGGATAAAAGATAAAATATTCCATGCCTACTATTTGGTTATCGCTTGAAGATAAGATTTTGGTAGAGCGTTTATTTTCCTCTTGCCTGGTTCCTTACGAAATGGATTCGTATGACAGAATGATGAAACTTCTATATCTTTATGTCACTTTGGACACGGACGCTTCTAAGGCTTTCGTTGAGATCCAAAAGAACATTAAGCTGTAAGAATATTAACTTCCTATCACGTTTTTGCTTAGCTGTTGAAGAATTACGAATATCTATTCACTAATGTATTAACTAACTCCATTTTAGCATTTAATTTTTGTAGTGTTCGACGATGTATCACTGAATTCTTAGATTGCATTCGCATTCACAAAGGCTGTGAAGACTACGAACAGTACTTAAATGTACGGATTTTCCAATTAACGAAATTCATACCCGACCGTGTAAAGGCTACTGAATTCTTAATGAAATTCGCTGAACATTTAGGAAAAGATGCGGATTCATTCAACACAATGCAGTCAATCGTAAATCCTGAAACTGATTGTGAAAGCTGTGCCAAAAACATAGTCAGTTTAACAATTTGTTTTTCTAATTTTGCTAACTGCTTAATGCTTGAGAAATATTAGCACTGCAATACTACAGTTATGTTTTCACGCTTTTGATCGCCATCAAGATGATTTTATAATTTTGTGATTTAATGTCTTGTCTTTCATATACTCATCATTTCTTCTTATTGTCTGTTGGTAATTAATGTGCATCGTATTTTGTTTATATCTGCATTAGAATATTATTTTGAAGAAGTTGGGTCCTCCAATTATGACAAATTTGTATCACACAACAATTAAACTTGTCCTGGAAAGAGCTTCGTCAGTTATGGTAGATAAGGAGGCAATTACGGTAAGACTACAGTAGTATATTTATTTTATGACAATACATTTAAAATTAATTGCGATAGTTGTATTTTCAGAAATTACTGTTGATTATTTTTGAAGTGATTAATGGAAACCAAGATGTTTTAAATATTCTTAACTGTAACGAGAAACGTGGAATTTCAAGGGGCGTAGCCTTAATCTCTGTAGGTTTAAATTTCTACTGATTTATTTACATTCTATTAATAAAATACAGGATCGTGGTTTTTACTCCTGTACTTTTCCCTATAGATGTTGTCTCATATCTTACCTGCTCACTTTAACAACAAGGAGTCGATGGAATTGCTCATTCAAATGCTAAATATTGTGGATGAGGATCTCCAACCACAAATATTAACAGCTTTAACTTGTATTGGCAGATACAAAACTATAGGTAAGCTTTTCAAATTAAAATTTTCAATTTTAATTAAATATAATAATGTAATATATTAATATTTGTATTTGTATTTGAATATTAAAATTTGAATTTGAAAACCAAAAACATTTAATTTGTATTTAATGTTTTTGGTTTTTTGATTTCTTAAACTGAACAGGCGCCCATGATTAACTTTTGATGAACACTCTTGTTAAGAAATGTAAGTTGCTGTTGACAGAAACACCAAAACTAGCAAAGCATTCTGTACGTTGTATGTACGTTAATCTTACGGAATCAAGAATCCAAACTTTTAGAAGAGTCCTAAATACCCTGGACAGAAAACTGGAATTCGGAAATGTTCATTATAGGAGTTCCATTATTGCCGTAGGACATATTGCTCTGTTAATGCCACTAGAATTTAAAAATGAACTGAAAACAATCATTTCACAAAAAGTGAGTGGACAATTTTATTTTAATTATTTATTAATAGTTTTAATAGTTATGCTTATTTTATGTAATCCTAATTAAATAGTATTACCTAGTTTTTTCTCCTTTATTAACTTCGACAAAGCCCTTCCTTACTTCCTAATTAATATGAAAGGAGGTTTGGATTTTTAAAATTCCGATTGGGAAGAAATGAATTAACTTTCAAATAATTTAAAAACAATTTTTGTGCAATGTTTAATGAACAGATCGTCAAAGGGCTATTAGTGAATCCTATCCGAACTGAAGACGACAAGAATAAGAACATTAGAAATTGGTGTGAGGAGAAGGACCTCCCGGAAATTACTCAGTGTATGGTAAGTACAGTAATATTATTATATACATTAAAGATACTAAACCTCCAGCATTGTGTCACTAAATTTTGAAAAGTAGACATCCAGAAAGTATAAGCATCAAAATTTAAATAAGTTATAAAATTCTACTAAGTAATTGTTGTTAACCAGGTGGCTGCATTGAAGGCGACTGTTCGTTGGCTAATTGGCCTTAAGGACGATGTGAGAGCTGCTTCTAATATATTCAAAATGTTGATTGCATTCGTCGAAACCGGAGGTGAATTCATGAATATCGAGGAATCTTTCAGGTACACCCCTTTTGTACTATTTTCAAATTAAATGATGTTTTGTAAAGTAACATTTGTATTTTGTAGCAATGCTGAGAAATCCTGGCTGCGTCTTGCTGCAGGATGCTGCATGTTAAAAGTATGCCAGCATAAGGGCGTCGGAGATCAGTTCACTGTCTCCCAATTCCTTTCTTTATCCAAACTTATGAACGTTATTAACATTTTTCGAATTATCCCTACTTTGATTTAATTAGCTAGTAGAAGTATAAACAAGTACCATTTAATTTTGACAATAGGATGAAGTACTGCAAGTACGAAGTCGTTTCGCAATGAAACTTCATTTAGGTCTCTCTCGTGGAGTGCCACATATGTAATATTTAAATTTAAAATTTATTTATTTAATAGCAAATTGAAATAATATTTATGTTGTTGTATTATCTGTATTCTGATTAAAAATTAATTTAGGTGTTTGCCTTTGGACTTTATGGGATTTTACTCTCTTGGGGGCTACGAAAGAGATAAGAAGCTGAAAACTGTTTTAAAGGATTCCCATATGATCAGAAAAGCATATTGCGGTACTACCGAATACTTTCAAGTGCTTATTGGCAGCGGCATACGTGCAAATACCGGAAATGGGACTGTTCGGCATGTGGCGGCATGCCAGGATGACCTGGTGAACGTATGCGTGCATATGCCCAAAGTGGAGTATTTGTGCATATGCCGCTAAATACTTTCTTTAAAGCCATCGACGTATACCGTTAAATGCTTTCTCTAATGCCATCAACGTATACCGTTAAATGCATTCTCTAATGCCATTGACGTATACCGTTAAGTGCTTTCTCTAATGCCATCGACGTATACCGTTAAATGCTTCTTTTCATGCCTTAGACGGATGACACCAAAATGCTCTTTCAAATGATAATTTATAGATTTTATATTTATTTTACCATTAAATAACAAACACATTACATTCTGCATTCCTAAATGATCGAATCGAAATGTATAGTAAGAAAATGATTAATGATACTATTACTACAATACAAAAATGATTTTATTAAAAACATCATTTAGGATAATATTTTACTATATTTACGGAATCCATGCTTGTCATCTATCTAGTTTCTCCAATCATGAAGAAATGTATCCGTAGCTTCCAAACTTTTGCGTTACATGTCACTAGAATAATAGAAAGTGTATAACATTAAAGATAATACTAACAGAGTAACAAACCAGTAAATCTAGAAAGTTGATAATTTTTAAAATCTTTAGCGATTACATACCAGAAGACAAAAGAATATTTCACAGTTCACGGACACACGACAAGCATGCTTGTCGTGTGTCCGTGAACCTCCGCTGTATAGCAAACTCGGTGTCTTGTTTGAGTAGTCCTTAATCTTTGAAGGCAGTTTTAAAACAGAATAATGACGTTAATATTGGTAAACGACATTCTATACAATAACAAAATTTAGAAAAAATCAATATAAAACAAGTATCTTTAATGCACATAAACGATAATTTGGACATATTATTATGATGATTATTTTTGTTTTAAATGTACTTACCATTATAAATAGATATGAAATGTAGGCTGTTGAAATGTTTAGATTCTATCACTTTGATCGGTTTCATTTGTGCTCTAAATGAAAATGGTTATAGAAGATTTTCTGCGGCCAGGAGTAAGTAGTTCACTGGATTGAATGGAATAACATTTGACTAGTTGCGCATAATTTTACAGCCGATGGTGATATGTACTTTTAAATGCTGGCATTGGGTTACATTGGGGCATACCGTCATATACTTACATGTACCGATTACTAAGTACTGCATTACAATACTTGCATTGTGTTACATTGAGGTATACCGCTATATGCTTAAATATACCGCAATTTTTAAGTCCTACCTAGAGTACCTACCGATGCTTGAACTGCGTTACACTATAGTATGTCGAAATGTGCTTGTATGTACCGATAAATAAGTACAGCTTTTCAGTACTTGCACTTCGTTACATTGCAGTATGACGCTACGTACTTGTTTATATCAATTTTCAGCAATGCCTATTTCTAGACTGTAAAAGCATTGGAAAGTATTATTGACGTCACCATTACGTCACCAGAAATCATGTCACGGTATACCGTCAAATGCCTCCAAGTACCGCACTGATCGTATGGGTTATATCATCAGCGATGTTCACAAGCGTCGTGAATACATAAGAACAATTATGTGCACTGCGACTGACAAAGCAGCGGAGCAAATGCCACACATCATGCCTGATTACATGCTCGCATTTGGAGTGCCCGTCCTGGCTTGTAATCCGAAATTCAATTCACATGAAGATTCCTTTCAACTGGTACGTAACCTACAAATCTAAAGACCCATTTAATTACGCAATTATTTATTTAAATATTGTGTAGGCAGAGGTGAAGGAATGTGTTTGGTTTATAATGGAGCCATTGATCCACAAAAGCGACCTTTACTCTTTCGGATTTTATAAGAATCTTCTAGAGGGAATCAAGGACCATAAAAATTCCATTGACCCTGATGATGACGAAATAAACCATGTAAGTATATTACATTTATTTAGAATTTTAAAGCTATAATCATACTTCTTTTTGCATTAAAATATATTTTGTCGGGTAGAGAATGTATGCTATATGCGACATGGCTCTAGCTTTGCTCATTCAAAGATCCACAACTTTTGAGTTGAAAGGCTATGGTCTGCTGCCACGGATTCCAACAACGTATTTTAAGAGACGGTATAACCCTACGTATTCCATTCCAAGGTTCGTTTTTTTGGACTGAAAGATAGACTTTTCGGTTGATAAGTAATTCAAACCCCCTTTTGTCAACACTAAATCGCTTAAAGACCAAAAAAATCGAAAAACCTTTTTTGTCAGCAGCAATTTCTCTGTCCATAACGAGTTTACGGAGGGATGCGGGAAGGTGTAATGACTGTCTCACCTAATGTGGTCTAATGTAGTAATTAATTTTTCGTTTTAGAAGTAAATAACTTAACTCACAACTTGTGCTGTTCCATGTCCTGCATAAAGACAATGTGTTGAAAAAAATGGAGTTACGTGTTGACAAAAAGATATTTTGAAAGAACATTCTTGACAAAATGATTCGAAAAGTAAGGGATTTCATTTCTGAATAAATTCTTCCTAATTTTTTATTTTAGGAAATTGCAACTCCCCAAGGCTACGACAACAGTGCAGAAGAAATCCTCCTCACTGTCACTGCGAACAAGTTCGTCATCGTCGTCAAGTCTTTCAATCAATCCACAAGGTCTACCTTATGCTTTTACTTAAAGTTTTTTAAGTAAAAGGTTCTTTTGGTATGAATAAAAATATGGATAGGAAAAATATTATGACTTTGTATGGTAAGTTAATTTAACATTATATGTATGTAATGTTACCTTTTTATTTGATTTTAAAATACAATGTAGGCAATTATTACGCAAGGTCAATGTCAGTTAGGATATTTACAGGAACCTAACACCTGGAATTTCAAACACATTTCAAACTGGCTGGGCAACTCCTACCACCTTTACCACAATCATAAGTTTTGTAATTAAATGTTTGTTTGAACTTCCAGGATAGTAAATCTTCAGAGTTAATGTCAATTTCAGTCCATGTCTGTTGCACCCTTGCCTTTTTTGTTTCGTTTTCTTTATTTTCAACTTCACTATCTTCAGTGTCACTGTCACTGTCCGTTTTGCATTCCAAACTTACAAATTTTCTTGACCCGGCCATTGTACTTCTTGTGTTCACTCAGATGCAATTTGTAAGGAAATAAAGCAAACACGAAGGCAGCAGAGCAGAAAATATACTGATTGGAAAAATTCTGATAACATGCTAATTTGGAGATAACGTCAGAGCTAAGAGTATTATGACTTCCCTTCACTTTATCCACATAGCTAACTATCCATGCTTTATGCTTGGATATGCAGTTTCTACCTGGGTATTATCATTCTATACTATATTATATTCTTAGACTTTACCAGGATGTGGTGATATCGTGCATCGGTATACTATGCATGTTTATAATATAAAACTATCACCATACATAGTAATTATTTCCATACAAAGTCATTAGGTAAGTCATAACATACCATACAAAGTCACACTAAATCTCAAAAAATCCTCCATACAAAAGTCATGTGTGTGCCATACAAATTAATTGGCACCCTAAAAATATTAGCAATTACTTTTGCTTATGCTTAATCTAGGAGTAAAAGTATTTTCTAATTTTCATGAAGCATTTACTACCGTTAGAAGTAAATACTACATTTTGGTATGAATAACATCTTAAATTTACTTCTACTTTGAGTATTTGCTTCAAAAATTTGAAGCTTCTCCGATAGCAACTTCACCTTTTACTTCTCCACGCAAAAGAGTAGGATTCACGATTAATTTTCTAAAGTAACTCATAGATAACTCTGACCGGTTACTTATATCCATGATCACGACATTGCATTTGTGAATTGAAGAGTATAGGTGTGATTCGTTGCTGGTCTCTGATTGGCTGAGTCATAGTAACCAAATTTTGTTGTGTACAAAATGAGAAGTACTTACTACAATTGCAAAGTATTTGCTTGATAGTAAAAGTTTTCTTTTATTCATTCGATTTGAAGCAAATGCTTTTGCTTCTACTGTTAGAATCAGCCAACATCAGACCTATGGTTGCCCTGTGGTACGGCGATAAGCCTTCTGATCGGCTGAAATTTTTTGAAATCCAGCCTTCTGATTGGCTATTTCTATGACGAAAATTCTATAGATTACCCAAATGGGGACATTTTAGCAAATTTTGAATTGTTGCAAGCTACAATGCAGTCATACCATGAATCATCTATTTTATTGCCTAATAGTTTTCATTTCAAGTAGACCTTCATTCTGGAATATGATATTGAGCAATGAGAATGAGAAATGTATATATTGAGCTATTTACTTTACATGCACGTCTTATGCAGTTATTACACTATAAATATTATGCCATGAACTATGAATCATCTATTTTTATTACCTACCAGTTTCCCTTTCAATGTAGACTTTTATTCTGTAATACGATATTGAGCATGAGCATAATGAGAAACAAGTATAAACCGGAAGAACACACATTGTGGATATATAAATATAGTGCATAATCGAACAAGGAATGATGTGATTAATATTAAATTAGTATCGTACAAACAAACTCTTCCTACAATGACCTTTAAAATGATAACTCAGCAAGAAAATTACTGATAACTGAAAAATGTGTGAATACTAAATATATCTAAACATTAGACCGTTCAGCTCTGCCAAGCAGTCTCCAGAGTCCATGTCGGTAATGGCATATAAACAGCCGGACTTGACACAATCTTGACAGCTATTCGTTCTACATCATATTTAATCATAAATAAATTGACGTTTTCACGGTTAGGCACTTTTGGTGGGCAGATAATGAACAAGGTATGTGGACTATATATGTTGGCCCACCAAAAGTGCCTAACCGTGAAAACGTCAATTATACTAAAATAAAAATTAATGAAAATATACCATAAAAGCAATTAAATTTTGTAAAATTAAATAAAATTATTCAAAATACCCTTTAATGGAAAGCACATCGTCCCGAAAGCAACACCAGGAAGAGAAGTGCAGAACACATATTGAAAATTTTCAAAACCGAATTTTAACATAGAAATTGACTCTGGTAGAACTTAAACTACTATTTAAACTTAAATTAAAAATCCATCAGCGTTTAAATGCTATTACGAAGTTTACCAAAGCTAAGAAGGAAAACTTGTCTAAGAAAGGCTATCGACGCCTGGATACTACTGAGGAACAAGGATCGGGTGGTCAGGAATCACCAGAAACGGTCTAATGTTTAGATATATTTAGTATTCACACATTTTTCAGTTATCAGTAATTTTCTTGCTGAGTTATCATTTTAAAGGTCATTGTAGGAAGAGTTTGTTTGTACGATACTAATTTAATATTAATCACATCATTCCTTGTTCGATTATGCACTATATTTATATATCCACAATGTGTGTTCTTCCGGTTTATACTTGTTTCTCATTGCTCATGCTCAATATCGTATTACAGAATAAACGTCTACATTGAAAGGGAAACTGGTAGGTAATAAAAATAGATGATTCATAGTTCATGGCATAATATTTATAGTGTAATAACTGCATAAGACGTGCATGTAAAGTAAATAGCTTAATATATGCATTTCTCATTCTCATTGCTCAATATCATATTCCAGAATGAAGGTCTACTTGAAATGAAAACTATTAGGCAATAAAATAGATGATTCATGATATGACTGCATTGTAGCTTGCAACAATTCAAAATTTGCTAAAATGTCCCCATTTGGTTAATCTATAGAATTTTCGTCATAGAAATAGCCAATCAGAAGGCTGGATTTCAAAAAATTTCAGCCAATCAGAAGGCTTATCGCCGTACCACAGGGCAACCATAGGTGTCCCTGCAAAGGACTTTGAGCCTCTCTTAGTCGCTAGCGGTGCGCTAACCTGTGAGAGTTGTACGCCGCCGTTCACTAGTCACGGCTTCCTGCACAATTCTTAGAGGCTAGCGTGGTGCACGTGACTAAGAGAGGCTCAAAGTCCTTTGCAGGGACACATTAGGTCTGATGTTGGCTGATTCTAACAGTACCTTTTACTTCAAGCCTAGACCTTTTACTTCTACTTTTTACTTTGTAGTAAATACTTATTCTTATTCATACCACTCAATGACTGACTCCAGTCACAAAGCCAAAGTGAATGAAGGTTCTGAAATTATTACTGAAATTAATGAAATAAACGCTGTTAAATCTACTGATCCAACTCCTCCGGATTCATCTAATTCGCAATCTGGAGAGCGAATTGTAGATACCTTCCCAAAAAAGGATTTTAGGTCTAACAAACGTGATAGTACATTTGTTCCTATCGAAAAGAAATTGAAAAAAGATTTAGAATCTTCAGATGAAAAAGAGGATGAATTGGAGCGACTCACATTTAGTCTTCTAGAACCATCTAAAAGCGTTATTGAAATTGGGGATTCGGACGTCCTTTCTACCCAAAGTCAACCTAATCGTAACATACCGTAAATATAAATAAATAAATACAAAATGCCTACAATCATCAATGACAGTATACAGTAAATAGTTTTGTGGGTCATTTTGTAGATTGTTCGTTTACCCAAAGAAAGATCAAGACAACTCTAGTGAAATTGTCGTAGGGGTGGATGACGTCGAGAATTTGAGGCCCACGGAGTGGATCAATGATATTGTGATAGACTTTTTTTGTAAATATATTTATTTAGAGACTTGGAGTCATGACTATCAGAGGCGGAGTCATCTTTTTTCATCCTTTTTTTATGAGGCTCTATTATAAGCAATTAAAAATGGATCAAACGAGAGTAAGATCAATCCTTCACATACATCTAGCGATCTCATCTCACGATGGACAAGAAATGTTAACATTTTCGAAAAAGATTTCATTTTTGTCCCCATCAATGAATGGTAAGTTTTGATCAGATAAAAAAAGTGTATGGTATGTAATTCTGCCGTTCTAATTTCATGCACTATGATGCACTTACTCAAAATGATTCGTTCGTTATATTTTAGTAGTGCACATTGGCTGTTGGCTGTTATTTGCTTTCCTGGATTAGTTATCAAAGCTGAAACGAAAGAAAAACGAAGACAAAATAAACAAAAAAATACGAAAATGAAACGCCGTCGTTTGATTGACTATTATGGAGAAGATGACGACAGTAATTTCACATCTGAGAACGAAGCTGACAAGGCCAATGAAGAACAAAATCCTTGTATTTTGATTCTTGACTCGGTTAATAATAATAATATAAATTATGATCTCCAAGCTCAGTCCAAATTATCTTATCGGGTAGGTCCACACAAGGATAAAGTGTCCACACTCCAACTCCACACAGTAGAAATTTTTGAATACTGTTACACAAACCTGCGACTAGTTGTTTTGTTTCGCGCTTTTCCTGTATCTGTACTCTACAGTGTCTGTTCTGTGTACTCTTTACTCTACTGTGCACAGTAGTAGCACTACAGACCGCACTACCGTGCGCGTGCGTGATGAATGCATTGCATACACATATAAATATTATCATTCTCTCAAAGTCCCGCCTATGCTTCCCTCCTTCACTCATCATCGCCGCTCGTCAAGTCTGATTTTGACCGCCAACGCCAACCACCAGATGTGATTGATCAAAAATTATTTGGTCTATGAGGAAGATTTGTAGTTTGTTAATTTGTTTGTGGCTGACATTGTGACATTTGCAAAAACATTTTGCCGTAGTTTGCAAATGATATATTTTAACATTCTGCATTGAACTGGCGTTACGTGAATTGTCAGTTTTACCTAGTTAAATTAGTATTGTGACTATTTTTAGTTTGTGGCTTTGTGAAAATTAAGGGAAACGCGAATTAAAGAAAGTGTCTGTTGTCTGTTACTCACCTCACCTGTGCTCGTCATTCGTGTTTTGCTGTTTGTGCGTGTTTCTGTTGTCTCAGGTTTTCAAATAGAATTGCGGGGTTCAGGTACAAAATAAAATTGCCCGTAGAAACTATTTTGGCTAAATTTAGGCAGCGGGATCTCGTTTCCTCCGTTGGTTTTCTATCCCTTCACTCGTTTCTTCAAATCATCCGTCTCGGCTAATTTAGGCGAGATCTCGTTGCCTCCATTGCCCCATATGGCAGCTCAGTGGAACACTCCGGAAAACTATATACAAGCGTGGAATTCCTTCTTCATTTATCATCAAGCGAGGGAGATTGTATGTATACCATTTTGATTGTTGTATTTTACTTTTATAACATTTGGTTGGATTGGACGAAGGAGGCCCCAAATGGTAAAGTCCCACAGCACCTCAGTATCTCGGAATATTTAGACATGACCCCCCAATGTTTCATCGAATCTATACCGGACATGACCTGGAGGGTAGGTTCTTCCCCCCCCTTCCCCCTCGGGGGGTTTGGGGCAAAGTGAGATTCCACCTGATTTCGACGAATTTAGTTTTCAGTATATATAGTCACTTTATAAGCCACTTGTCACTATTTTCGCCTTTTTTCTAACCTAATCTAATAAAAATTAACAATAAATGTTAGATCGTTTCAATTTTATTAGGTTAGGTCAAAAAAGAGGCAAATAGTGACTGGTTTTGAAAATACTTAGAAATTTGTTGCCTGATTTTTGCATTGGGAAAAGAACTTAGAAAATTTCCCTCGGAATGTCCATTATGTCATTTGCAACGATAATTCTATGATATACGTGCATAATGGGAACATTTTTAAGGTACCCCCCTTAAGGGAGGTCGTAGCGGGTGGGGGTGGGTGGGGTTTTGTTCAGGGGGTCGATATCTATCAAAATCCGGTGAAATCTCATTTTGCCCCTGACCCCCCTGGGGGGGTGTTAAGGGTTGGAACGTGACGTCCAGGTCATGTCCGGTATAGATTCGATGAAACATTGGGGGGTCATGTCTAAATATTCCGAGATACTGACGTACTGTGGGACTTGGCCATTTGGGGCCTCCTTCGTCCAATCCAACCATAACATTTTTATATACTTTCCCACTGGGTACATTGCCAAGGGGGGTCTAATGGGTTAATCTTGTACATTTTCTGGGGGGTACAGGTGGGGCGTGCCCCGTAAGGGGCGCGAAATTTTTTTGAAAAGGGGACGCAGCGGTATAGGAAAACGACCATATAATTTTTATAAGTGATAAACAAACGCTACCTTAAATGTCAATATTTTGTTTGACGTATATGCACCATTGCTAAAAATTAGGTATTAACGAGCCTCACAGAGATTTTTGGACTCATTTCATCATATATGCACAAAATCCAGCCAAGCACGTATACAGAATTGAATTTCGGAGAGGGCTAAGATTTTCAATAGATATTTAAATGCTATATACTTGCGCGTAGCGCGAAAAAAATTTGGCATTTTTTGACGGAAATGAGTCTAAAATGGCCTAAAAATGGCAAATAATCGCGCGGAGCGCGTAAAAATTTTGGCATTTTTTAGAATAGCCTAAAAATGGCAAATAATCGCGCGGAGCGCGAAAAACTTTGGCATTTTTTGCCGGAAAAGAGTCTAAAATGGCAAATACTCGCGCAGAGCGTGAAAAAATTTTGGTATTTTTTGACGGAAATGAGTCTAAAATGGCCTAAAATGGCAAATAATCGCCCGGAGCGCGACATATTTTGCCATTTTCTTGAGAAAAAATTCTCTTTTTCATGGATTTCGAAAGCCCATCCCTCTATACGTCCTTGAATCCAGCACGTCCCGCTGATATTAAAACAGTAATAATAAAATGGTTCAAAACATTAAAAATTAATACTGCATTTTCATCGTATCATTTAAATTTTGTTATTCATAATTAATTTGAAGTCGGCCAGGAGGGGTAGGTCTTCTCTTTTTTGTGAGTTTCGACTTGTGAGTTTCGACCTGGCCGACTTCGTCGGCCAGGGGGGGGGGGTCTCAATACTTCTTAGGCCAAAGGGGGCCTCTGGCCGACTTCGTCGGCCAGGGGGGGTCTCCGCACATTACAGCATACCTAGGTGGGAAAGTAGCCAAATACTGTAGCGTTCTAATTGACCCTTTCAGAGAAACTCATTTGGGTTGAAAATGGTAGGAATTTACATTGAAAGAGTACGGATTTTTTAGAAAACTGCCTGTAACTTTTGATCTAAAAGAGTAAAGTTGCATATGTCAGCGAGGAAACGATGGGAAATTTTGTCATAGGTTTGCATACCTGTAAAACACAAACTACATGATGTATATAACTCAAATTATTGTCATTTTACCAAAGCACCTTTTTCGACATGGGAGGAGAATATAGCCATTCGAATTAATAATCGATGCGAAGCGACACTTATGAATAATACAAAATTGGCTGTTTTAGCTCGCCTGAATAAGACAGCTTATAGAACCACACAGTCTGTCCGTCCGTCCGTCCCCACGATAACTTTCGAAAGCAATGACGGATATTGACCAAACTTGGCAAAAACAATGCCTATGAACCACTGACGATCCCTATTGAATTGGGGGTAAATCGGTCCATTGGTTACTGAGATAACGCGCGCTCACTTTGTCTTCATTTTGATAGTCAAAGTGAAAATTTGGCATTAAATGGACATTAAAAAGTTCAATGGCGTTTCCTATAAATTGTTAGTGTGATAGTATAAAATATTTCAATCCGCTTCTACCAAATTTGAGATTTTATAATAAAGCAAATTAAACCGAATACTAACTATTAGACGATGGAAAAAATCTATTTTGGATTTTTATTCAATTTTATAGTCAAATTTACATTTTTTGATTTCCTTTAAATTTAAATAATCATTAAGATTAAATATCTGTCGATTTTCATAGTCAACATTAATCAATTTAGATTTTCTGTTGATTTTCATAGTCAACATTAATCAATTTAGATTTTCTGTTGATTTTCATTGTCAAAATTAATCAATTTTGATTTTCTGTTCATTTTCATAGTCAACATTAATCAATTTTGATTTTCTGTTAATTTTCATAGTCAACATTAATCAATTTGATTTTCTGTTTTCATACATCCTTACAACATCAATTCCTGAATTTTTAATATGTCGTAGATAAAAGACTCAATTCTGAAAGTTTTGTCAAAATCCGTACGCTCGGTTTTGCGTTACGTGTGAGTATTTTTCGTGGACCAAAATGTGTACACGGTAACCTTTTAATCAGGCGAGCTTCTGTTACGGCTTGCTGTAGGTTTTTGGTTTTCCCCCCATATCGAAAAAGGGGTTTTGGTAAAATGACAATAATTTGAGTTATAGATTATAGACATCGTAGAAATTTGTGCTTTGCAGATATGCGAAACTGATAAAATTTGCCAACTTCCACTCGCCACTCGCTGACATATGCCACTTTACTCTTTTAGATCAAAAGTTACAGGCAGTTTTCTAAAAAAAATCCGTACTCTTCCAATGTTAATTCCTACAATTTTCCGCCCAAATGAGTTTCTCTGAAAGGTCAATTCGTCAGCGTCGGTGTCAGGCGAGCTAAAAATGAGTACTGTTACAATTATCGCTAAGAGACTTTTTTCAAATTAATAATAACCGCAGTGAAAATCGCTTCTGATTGGTCGATGCATTTTTGAAATTGACCAATCAGAGCACAGAATTCCATAGCAAAATTTTTTATGATTTTCATAAATCATTCCAAGGGCAAATATTTATTGCAACACTGAACGTTGAACTACAGACTTATGAATAGGTAAATACAGACTAACAATTTCATTAGCATAATCGCAAACTCAATACACTGTAATACTCAACTCTTTGATGCTTGCTTGCTGAACAGAGCAGAGCAACTGCTTGCATGTGTTACAGATTATTACTTCACTACTATAAGCAGTCTGAACAAACATAATCATAACATTTTGCATCAATATTATCACCACTACTACACTGCGTATTCATCTCTATGAAGTAGTATAAACTAAAATTAGATTTACTTTTAAATTTACAATTGCAAGATAAGATATTGAAAATATTTTGCATATTTATTAATATTTATTTATTAATATTTATTATTAACTTATTTAAGACTAACAAATGATTTTAGCTGACATGCAAGGTACGTCCAGTTTCCTTTGTTATTGCTTGGTGCTAGTTCTGTGCATGTATTGGTGCAACGCATGTGTTTTGTAAAGGGAATAATATTAGACAATAATACTACTTCATAGAGATGAATACACTGAATACAGTGTATTGAGTTTGCGATTATGCTAATAAAGGTGTTAAGGGCTATTTATACACTGTTCCTATTCCCATCATCATCATGATTTGTGACGTCATATCAGTTGATTTTAAATCTACAAAAAATAGTTTCCAAAATGTCACCAAGAATGATTATGATAGGAATAGGATGAGTCAGTGGCCTTTAGTCTGTATTTTCCTATCACAAAGTTCAAAGTTCAGTGTTGCAATAAATATTTGCCCTTGGAATGATTTATGAAAGTCATATAAAATTTTGCAATGGAATTCTGTGCTCTAGTTCATAGTTCATAGTTCAGCTTTATTCAAGTGACAACACAGGCCCATCAATTACACGAATTGAATTAAGTAAGAAGTTACAAATAACAACTACCTCTTTTCACCAAGAGTCACCATCTTATTAATTATATCTTATCTAAAACAATACTAATACAATACTAATTTCTAATAAATAACATATAAATCATTTCTTTTGGATTCCAATAACTGTTTCAAAGTATCAACCAGCTTTTCCAGCGATAAATCCTTATATACCCATTTCCGTGGTAATTTATTCCAAGCCACAGCTGCACTATGTTTTACTGATGTTAGTCTAGAATTTTCACATTTAACTCTAGGGAACGAGTAACTATAATTGTTTCCCACAGAAAACCAATTTTCTGTGCCTGGTAACCTATTGTTTAAATTTTTCCACACTAATTTTACTAAACTAATTTCACGCCTTTCAAAAATGGTGTGAATTTGTAACATTGATAGCAATTTGCTAATATTCAACCTGTTACCCATATACTTTAATCGCTTTATACCCTTACCATTAAACTTGTAACTTCGAGGAAAAAAGAAATTAACAATGAATCTATTTATCTTATCCTGTATCGGTTGTAATTGTAACTTCGTTTGCACTGCCCATACACTAATTGCGTTGTCATATATTGAGATTACATAGCAATGTAATAGCATACCCATGACTTTCACTGTCACTAGCCTTTTTAAAGAATATAACTTAGCTAATGCAACTCTAACTCTTTTATCTACATATTCTAAATGGCTTTTAAATGTCAAAGTGGAATCAATCCATACACCTAGGTATTTAAATTTGAAAACTCTTTCTATAGTATCACCATTAAATTTAACACTATCATATACAGAATTTTTTATATTATAATCGCCACCTTTGTGAAAGATCATATACTTTGTTTTTTCAACATTTAATTCTAATTTATTTTTAACACACCATAAATTAAACTTTTCTAAATTAACATTTAATAAACTAATTGCCTCATTAACATTATTCTTAGCAACCCAAAATACCAGATCATCGGCATAAAGAGCATAGTCCACATTAAAAACACTACCAACATCATTAATAAATATGCTAAAGAGCAAAGGTCCTAACGCTGACCCGGCCCCAGTACCTGTATCTAAGTTATACTCTTTAGAATAAAACGCTCCATTCTTTAATCTAACTTTTCTACCTTCTAAATGACTCTTTAATAGCCTTAACAAATATGGCTTCACCTTAAATTGTTCTATCATTTTTACTAATAACAAATCTATCTGCACACTGTAGAATGCAGATTTCAAATCAACAAATACCGCAACGGTTCTACCATTCGGTTTACTAATACTGTCATTCACACTTTGTGTAAAATTAAAAAGTGCATTGTCACACCCCCTATTCCTCCTAAAACCGAATTGGTGCATGTCAAAATCTGGTTCCACCATACAGGTAAGCCGCTCAAATATTACCTTTTCAAAGACTTTACAGATAAATGTTACACAAGCAATCGATCTGTAACTCCTAGCACCTAATTTTGGTCCTTTTCCTTTATATAACGCAGATACCGTAGCGGACTTGAAATGTGACGGAACTATACAGCAATTAAAAATACATGTAAAGAATACCGCTAGTGGGATTACAATTACATCTGCAATTTCCTTAAATACACGCTTTGGAATATGATCTTTTTGATTGGTACCTTTGTCCACTCCTTTTATAGCTTTAAGTACCTCAGCCTCGGATACACTCTCTATTAACCTTACTGATTCATCATTGTCATTAAAATTTCTACAATATGATTCAATTTTAGCATTTAACTCGCTCTCTGTATAAGTACAATCTTTTTTGATTATAAAAATATCAGCTAACTCATTACATATATCTTCATTGCCCTCAATTACATCTCCATTGCTAGCTATGAGCTTTGATATCGGGGTTGTACATTTACTTCTAAAACCTGTTATATCATCAACTAAATTCCACACATTTGACGATTCAAAATTTTCAAATTTCTTTGTGTAATACTCACGCTTCGATCTATTCAATAGATTTTTCACAAAACACCGATGTTTCTTAAATACTCTCCAATCACATTTACTTTTGCTTTTTACAGCAATTTTCTTTAAGTTATCTCTAGTCTTACATTGCTTCGAAATCTCATTTGAGAACCATGGCACATTCCTAACCTTACATTTCTTTCTAGTCACTGGAGCAAATTTATCTAAAACATTTAGCGTCTCCATTTCAAATCTGAATAAACTAGCATTCACATCTAAATTCTTAAGGTAGGAAAAATCTAACGCCATAAACAGTTCATTAAAATCATTCCATACAACTTTACTGTAGTTACGACTTTCCACAAGAATACCATCGTTGATTGGTCAATTTCAAAAATGCATCGACCAATCAGAAGCGATTTTCACTGCGGTTATTATTTGAAAACCTACAGCAAGCCGTAACAGAAGCTCGCCTGATTAAAGGTTAACGTGTACACATTTTGGTAGACAAAAAGTACTCGCGTAATAAATTGTTAGCGTAATAGTATAAAATATTTCACTCCGCTTCTACCAAATTTAAGATTTTATAATAAAGCAAGTCAAACCGGAAAATAACTTTTAGATATCGGAAATAAATCTATTTCGCATTTGTATTCAATTATATAGTCAAACTTGCATTTTTTTTAATTCCTTTTGATTTTGATAAACAATATTGACCGATTTTGATTCCCTTTTAATTTTCATTGTCAATATTAATTAATTTTAATTTTCTGTTAATTTTAATACTCAACTAATTTTGATTTTCTGTTGATTTTCATATTCGGCATTAATCAATTTTGATTTTATGTTGATTTTCATTGTCAACATTAATCAATTTTGATTTTTTGTTGATTTTCATAGCCAAAATTAATCAATTTTGATTTTCTGTTGATTTTCATAGTCAACATTAATCAATTTTGATTTTCTGTTGATTTTCATAGTCAACATTAATCAATTTTGATTTTCTGTTGATTTTCATAGTCAACATTAATCAATTTTGATTTTTTGTTGATTTTCATAGCCAACATTAATCCATTTTGATTTTCTGTTGATTTTGAGTCAACAATTATCAATTTTGATTGTATGTTAATTTTCAAGTGATATAGCTTCGTTTCCCTATAATATCAATGTCTGAATTTTTAATATGTCGTAGCTATATATATAAAGACTCAGTTCTAAAAGTTTGATCAAAATCCGTACGCTCGGTTTTCTGTTACGTGCGAGTACTTTTCGTCTACCAAAATGTGTATACGGCAACCTTTACTCAGGCGAGCTTCTGTTACGGCTTGCTGTAGGTTTTACATTATTGTTCTTATTCATTGTTAATACATTAATCGGCATTCCATTTTTGTTAATCTTGATAGCCAAATAATATAGGTAGCCTATTTTAAACTTTTCATTGTAGCAATCAAAATAGATCTATTTCTACTATTATTGTACCAAAAATCTGCACAGGGTCCCCTTTACTCAGGCGAGGTTCTGTTACTGCTTGCTGTAGGTTACAGGGCCGGGAAATTGGGGGGGCAACCGGGGCGACCGCACCGGGCATCAAGCTCTTAGGGGCAGCAAAATGCACGAAAAAAATAATTTGCTGGCATGCCCCTCTCAATACAACCTTCGAAAAGTAACATTTTTAGCTCGCCTGAATAAGGCAGCTTATAGAACCGCACAGTCTGTCCGTACGTCCGTACGTCCGTCCGTACGTCCGTCCGTACGTCCGTCCGTCCCCACGATAACTTTCGAAAGCAATGACGGATATTGACCAAACTTGGCAAAAACAATGCCTATAGACCACTGACGATCCCTATTGAATTGGGGGTTAATCGGTCCATTGGTTACTGAGATAACGCGCGCTCACTTTGTCTTCATTTTGATAGTCAAATTGAAAATTTGGCATTAAATGGACATTAAAAAGTTCTACAGCGTTTCCTATAAATTGTTAGCGGGATAGTATAAAATATTTCAATCCGCTTCTACCAAATTTGATATTTTATAATAAAGCCAATTAAACCGGAAAATAACTATTAGACGATGGAAAAAATCTATTTTGGATTTTTATTCAATTTTATAGTAGAATTTCCATTTTTTGTTTTCCTTTAGATTTAAATAATCATTATTAACCGATTTTAATTTTCTGTAGATCTTAATACTCATAATCAATCAAGATTAAATATCTGTTGATTTTCATAGTCATAACATTAATCAATTTTGATTTACTGTTAATTTTCATAGTCAACATTAATCAATTTTGATTTTCTGTTGATTTTCATAGTCAACATTAATCAATTTTGATTTTCTGTTGATTTTCATAGTCAACATTAATCAATTTTGATTTTCTGTTGATTTTCATAGTCAACATTAATCAATTTTGATTTTCTGTTGATTTTCATAGTCAACATTAATCAATTTTGATTTTCTGTTGATTTTCATAGTCAACATTAATCAATTTTGATTTTCTGTTGATTTTCATAGTCAACATTAATCAATTTTGATTTTCTGTTGATTTTCATAGTCAACATTAATCAATTTTGATTTTCTGTTGATTTTCATAGTCAACATTATAAAATTTTGATTTTCTGTTGATTTTTATAGTCAACATTAATCAATTTTGATTTACTGTCGATTTTGATACTCGATATTAATTAATTTTGATTTTTTGTTGATTTTGATAGTCAAAATTAATCAATTTTGATTTTCTGTTGATTTTCATAGTCAACATTATACAATTTTGATTTTCTGTTGATTTTTATAGTCAACATTAATCAATTTTGATTTACTGTCGATTTTGATACTCGATATTAATTAATTTTGATTTTTTGTTGATTTTGATAGTCAAAATTAATCAATTTTGATTTTCTGTTGATTTGATAGTTAATACACTACCACACTTTAAATTTTTGTTTATTTAGACAACTTAATATTCCCTATTTTACACTTTTCATTTTAACAATCAAAATAGATCTATTTCTTCTATTTTCTACCAAAAATGTACACAGGATCCCCTTTACTCAGGCGAGCTTCTGTTACGGCTTGCTGTAGGTTTTTCTCAAAATACCAAAAAAATTCGCGCTTCGCGCATTTTTAGGAGATTTTTAGGCTAT